>MU827814.1:338113-658527 GCA_029204205.1 Desmophyllum pertusum
TCACAAGTTTTCAAAACGTTCTAATTTGCTATTTTTTCCCCGCAGATAATGCTAATTGGATAGAACTTTCTCAATGTGAACCTGATCAGGATTCAGACAACTCAACATCTCAAGGTATTCTTTAAAATAAAGTTGTACAGTGGAACCCCGCTTTATGGACAACCCGCTTAATACGGACACCCGCTTATTACGGACAGTTTTGTTTTGTCCCGATGACACATACTTTCTCTTATATTAGCCCGCTTGATACAAACATCCAGATAATACGGGACACTTTTTCATGTCCCTTTGGTGTCCGTATTATATTAACCGGGTTCCACTGTATTTACACAAAAGGTATTGCCTTGATATGGTGACAGTGAGTGTATATAGTTTGTTCTCTCAATTATCAATGGCTCATAAAAATTATTACAACACCATTAATAATTCATAAAGAAAATACAAAAGAATATCTGTAAATCGGATATACTAGATTTCGTCCTGATTTTAATACATAAACTTTTCCTTCGATTTACTTGCCTAAAATGATTTGTATATAGCCTGAAGATAGTCGATAAACATGAACATTTAGATGTATTCGAGTCGTCACCTTTATACAATATTCACGTCAAATCTGTATGAAATTTACAGGCTCACCTTCTCGCCATAATTGTAAATGCCCATACAGATCTGCCGCTGACATATTGTATCTATCACATACAACATGAATATGGAGTCTAGTAATAATAGACAGCTCTACATAATATAATTCCAGGGGGCGGGGAGATGAGAGACCCTGGGAACGAGGTTGAAATAGAGCTATTAGCTTTGTCATGGCAAATGTACATGCAGTAGTTATCAAAGGTTCAAGTTATCGGCTGCACAACCAATCAGAGCCCTTGTTGTATGATCAAATGTTTATTTCTGTCTTTGGCACCAAAAATAAACGCCTCTTTCTTGACAAAATAAGTTCAGATATTTGTGAAACAAGAAGGCCATGAAGGGTTTAATCTAGGAGTGTTAAATTGATGCTATAAGTTTTATAATTTATCTTATTTAATTCAGAAACTGGTTCTGGAGTTGATGACGGGCTGGTAAATGATATCCCTGAAGGTACGTATGTAATGGAGAATTTTCGATTAATAAATAAGATACTACACGTGCTCTGATTGGCTCAAAAATATAATTTTTTCATTATTTCTTTAGTTTGGAATTTTGTACTGACATATTTTATATATTAGCATACTGCATGGGTAATTATATATTTTCTTTTGTAGATGTGAAGCTTGATGAGTTACCTCTCTATGGCGTGGATTGTATCTTGGAACTGGATTACATATCACCAGGAGTCAAAGACTGGCATCACGTTGCTTGCAATACGCAATTTCACCCGCGGTATATTTCTAATATAGACATTCGGACAATAGAGCAAGATAATGGCAATAGCAGGACAAGAGCTTTGATTTCTAAACTGTGTACACACGATGTTTCTCTGAAAACATTTGTGGACGTCCTGCAAGAACTAAGGCGATATGATGTTGCCAATGGCATTTATACGTGGTATAAGAATAGAGGTTAATAGAACTAAGGCCCCTGTCCACATTAATGTGTTTTTGTTTGAAAAAGCATACTTTTTGATGTGTTTGCAATACTGGTGAAATATGCTTCAACACGCTTTAAATACTTCAAGCTATGAAGCTGTGGAGGGAGGCAGGGCAATTACCCGTTCCGAAGTTCAAAAAGGGACTGGCACTAGTTTTACCTATTGTTCAAAATTACGTCATATTAAAAATTGAATCCCATCACCTGAAAGATTGCATAAAAATTAGTAAGTTCACCAAGTTGGTTGTTACATTGCATAGTAACCAGGCTGTGAGCTGTCAAAGGTCCCCCAAATCCATACAAAGTCTCTAATTTTTCTGATTTTTGAAAGCCTTCTACATGGTTGAAATCCAACGAAACAACCCCAAACTTGGTAAACCGACTAATTTTAATGTGATCTTTCTTGTTATGGTCTTTCTTGTTATGGTCTCCAATTTTTAATTAAATCAAAATTTAAAAACTCGTCCCGTCTCGATTTGAACTTCGGAATGGGCAATAGCAACCAAAGCACTTGCAAAGAAGCCCAGAAAAATAATCTGAATTTTGTTCGAATTACTCGACTCATAAAGGAATTCATGATATTGTAAAAACACATACACCCAGCACACACCGGGGGGGCTTATTTAATTTCAGGCTCCAAGAAGGGGGGCTTATTTTGAATCATAAATGTTCGAAAAAATTCCCATTAAGTTTCAAACTTTACTATTACACCACTAAGTAAAGCAGTACAATAAATGGGTTATGTATGACCATCTCACAAATGCAATGTCGTTTACACCCTAACTCAATGATGCTTCTGGAAATTAAAGGCCACGTTTCAATACAGTGACTGAAACGCCAGAAAATATTTACTGAAACATCATTTACGTCAGCCTGACGGAAAGGGGAGGGGGGGGTTATTACAAAATTTGACTCCCAAAAGGGGACTTATTAGAGGGGGAGCTTAACTCATTGACTACTAAACCGGCCATAAACGGCCAAGAAGAGACCACAGACGTGTACCACTTGTGACGTCATCACTGTTCACGCCAGAGGATGTCTTTGATAATCAACGGATAGAGGTGGAAAATGTCTAACAAAGCATGCCCAAACGAGCACGAAACGTTAAATTGGACCAGAGATACACACAAAACAACTTGGATTTTTCCTCCAAAATCACCAAAAAACGCGACCTTCACTACCATTGACACTCTTTGTCCAAAAAAATTCCTTTCCCCAACGTTTAGGCTAAAACTTTTTCAACGTGAACAAAGACGACTGAAAGGCCAACAAAACCACAAAATAATATGCGAGAAAAAGGAGAGCGAGAACAGCAAAAAAATAAAAGGAAAAGAAAAGCCTAAAGTCAGGTGGGTTTTCAAACCCAAAAACTATGTCGAAATTTTGATTTCTGCGCATGCCCGAGGAAAATATTGAATTTGTTGCTTCTACGTAGAAGGCGATGTTAGTTGCCGTGTTTTAAACTAAGTTTTAGACAGTTTGACATTAAACTGTTGAGATAATGGCCAGAAATGGGCATCTGGGATGTTAGATTGACGTTTTTGGAAAAAGCCCAGTAGTCAATGGGTTAATAGAGCTTTTACAGTATATATAACTATACATGGTTTTCTTGCACAATTTTTTCACAGCTGATAAAAAATTCACGTTTGTAAATATAAGGGTTTAATTGAGCTAATGTAAATGCAGGATTTTCTTTTTTCTTTTAATAACAGTATACCGTTAAGACTCGCAGATAAGCTGCACCTTGAGTTTAGGAGCTCCAATTTTGTAAAAAAAAGTTTGAAATAAAACATTCATGTAGTGTTCATTTATGGAAATTGAAGAAACCTTTTCTATATTGCACACCCACCCAATTTGTAACAAAAATTTCATGTAACAAAGTGCAGCTTATCAGATAGTTTTTACGTACTTTCTAACTATATTTAAAAAAGCTGTAACAAAATAGTATCACTACAGTTTTACATGACATTTGAAACTGATGAAGGCCGAAGATTTTCGGTCGAAACATCTTGAGTTAGTTTTGAGGAACGTTGTACATAACATTCAGTACATCAGTCAGTGTCAAACTCAGTTTAGATTTTATGTCCATTCCTGACAGCAATTTCAGTATTTTTTTACTAATACAGTTTGGTGTAAAATAATAATTATTTTACACCAAACTTTATATAGGATGCAAAGTTCTACACACCATTTTAGTCTCACCACCAAGATCATTATTTTGTAATGCTCTGTCTCCAGAGATTTCATTGAATTTTCAATGTCTTTCTGTACATGTATAGCATTACAAGATGCCAAGAAATTTATATGTGAATGCTGTAAAACTGCTGAGATATACATGTAGTTTTCTTGGTAACTGTATTGTTTGTAAATGAGAATAAAGCTTTATGACCTAACTGCTCTGAATACATTTCTAATACATACTAGAATGAGAGAATGTGTTACTAACATCATTCAAGACTACCATGTATATCTGATTTATGATTCCTCTACATGATGGTGATCATTTCCTAAAGGTTGCAGGGGATACATGTACATGGCCATGAATAAATTCACAAGGAAAAATTTTGGTAGGGATGTTACTTTTAAAAATCTTAAATGCTTTATATCTTGGACGTTTTGAAGCTGAATCCGCTAGAACTTTCAAACAGATATATTGGGGAATAATGGAAGTTCACCAGGAATGATTTTATTCAATAAATCATGCTTTACGGTTTTACCGTAACCTCCCTGCCGTGTATTCATGAAATTCTATATCCGCGCTGAATTCTTGGACACAAAATTGCTTGTTTTTACGCTTCCGAAGGCTTCCCGAGAGGATATAATTATGGTAATTTTTCTAATTTAAATCCACGGGCTATTGTCAACGCTGCATGCTGAAAGAACAATGCGTTGCAATTTTAAAATTGTGTATTTTACCAGATAGTGCTTTGCACATGTGATTATTGTTCCAGTAACAGAATATTTTAAGGAGCCTCTGTTCATGATTAATAATTCGTGTATTTTCGGTATCAGTCGTCGTCAGAGTGCATACTCTTTTCATAAATGCATACTGATGAGAGGAACCTGTCCCCCCGCAAACCTTAAATTATATTTACTAAATTAATGATGTAAGTTACAGTGTAATTTAATAAGAAATAAGATCTTGGTCATTCCATAGTTAATAGAGGGAAATGGTTATGAAGCCCGTTTTGTGCACGGTCAACCCCCAAAATAGCGAACAAAAAACATATAACAAAGAACTTTGCCGGGCTTCATAACCATTTCCCTCTATTAACTATGGTCATTCTTGGTACTTGAAGATAATAAAATGTTTTGTGGTAGAAAAACAAATGAAGTGAGATACATACATGTACATGTAAGAAGTGCTATCAGAGAATTTTAAAATGAATGGATGGGATTATTGTTTATCGACTCCCACTATATGGGAAACAGAACTGTCTTGGATATTAAACGAAAGAAACCACATCAGAAGTCTTGATTTCAAATTTTAATGTTCAGAAAAGTCGTGTTTTAAATTTACCACTTCTAAGTTAACATGGTCTTTGTGAAGATGTTCATTCACAACTCTACCTGAAAGAAAAGATAACAAGATCGTGAATACATAGTGTGAAGTTTTGATAATGTTTCTGGGTATGGGTCTGGAGAATGGATAATATGAAAGCCTCAGGATTAAGCTTGTCATCACAGGTTACTCAGTGGATTATGACTGAATATAAAATCATCACTGGCTTTCACATAACAAGGTAGCATGTACAGTTTATAATGAGGAATTTACTACAGGGAAAAGCTTACAGCTTTCATCTTATTTTTGCATACTATCACACTTTATAGTCTTGAACAATCAAGGAAGTAAATTACCTGATAAACAGTTGACGTGGCAAACTCAAAAGTAATACATCCAGCTGTACTTTTCACCTGTAACATAATGCAATACTCGAATGTTATGGAAATAAAATTAAAACTGTTTTGCCGATGTCGAGGTGTATGTTTCGACTGGTTCAAACAAGAGCAAGCCAGCAAGAGTACACACTACCTACACACTAGTCTAGTGTGGCCTCAGACAAAAAGGTGATATTTATCATCATTCTTACTCAAGAGTAGCAAATATGTATTGCATCATTGGCCACACCCTCAGTCAAGACAAAATGCCTATCAAAAACTGTAGCGCATAACAGCACACTTCAAGCCAAATAGGGCCTGTAAACTTCTAAAATCACCCCCACCAAAAAAAACAAAAACATTTTAGCTGCAAAAATAACTGCAATCCCAGTAATAAGAACCCATTGTCTAGAACATATCACTGAAAATTTAAGCAAAATTATTATTTTTTTAATAGGCACTTACCACAACTACATGTAGCGTGCCTTTGATCTTCATCGCATTGTATTCCAACAAACATAATTCTTGCGATGAAAAGTATCATAGGACTGTTACTGTAAAAAAAAAGTTTAAATTATAAAGATAACCAATTGAAACCCTAGTACCTTGTTGAAATACATGTACACATAGCTTAAAGTGCATCAGGCTAACAACCAGCTTTTTCTAATCAAGTCATAAAATGACTTTATTATGTCCCTATTCTGGGGTCATCATTTGCACCAAGCATTCGCCAAATCTAACATACTACATTTGTATGTTGGCGCATCGCAATGATTTCACAAAGACCATTTCCATACAAGTGTATTGCAAATATTCTTACCTCTAATAAGATCAGAAAAACTAGTGCAACACTTCAGCAAAAGTATCTGAAAGATAACCATAGCAAGATTTGTTAGATATATAAAATAAATTCTGCTTGTTTGACAAAGAAGTCCCTTTCAAGTGGTATCAGATAGGGGCGAAATTTATCTTCACAATCAGTCAGTTGAACTATGAAATCATCACAAACCACATTGAAGTAAACAGAAAATATCATAAACTTTAGAAAATACACCCCTTCCCTTGAACATCGTAAGCTGCAAAAATCCCTCCAGTCCTAGTTTCAGGAAGTCAGCCAGATGGCCTGATCACTTACCACAACTTGAGAGTTCTTCATCTTCACACTCCTGTGTTCGAACAAAACAAAAATTGTGATTAGAAAGTATTCTAGGACTGTTTGTACAAAAAAAACACATCAAAAACTCAACTTATATGTAAAGATGCCAATCAAACATCTTGTACATTGTTGAAATAGCTTCAAGTGCATCAGGCTAAACCAGCTTTTTCTAATCAAGTCATAGAATGACTTTATTATGTCCCTATTCTGGGGTCATCATTTGCACCAAGCATTCACAATGTTCAAGCCTTCCACACAATAATTATGTTACAGGTAAAGTCACAAACACATCTTATGGATGTGATATACATATGGAACATTGTCTTGCAAATATTCTTACCTCTAATAAGATCAGAATAGCTTGTGCAACACCTCAGGATAAGGTACTGTATCTGAAAGATTACCATAAGTGTTGTTAGATATTATAAAATAAATTCTGCTTGTTTGACAAAGAATTAAGTTCCTTTCAAGTGGTATCAGATAGGGGCGAAATTTATCTTCACAATCAGTCAGTTGAACTATGAAATCATCACAAACCACATTGAAGTAAACAGAAAATATCATAAACTTCTGTAAATAAACCAAGAATTACACACTAAAAAATTATGTGTCTGGTTGTACAACAGTTCACCAGTCCTGGGTGGAGAGGCACTGTGGGAGCAGTGTACATGACGTAGATGTATTACCCGAGCACACAACACAGAGACGCACAGGTATGTGTATGAACCATAGCCCACTCAATCCAGAGTCCCATCAGTAACCACTATGTCACCATACCAGAGTGAGTCCAAACAAAAATAATATTTATAGTTACATGTAATCCCAGAGCTTATTTTCAGAAGTTTACAGTACATGTATGCCCAATGAAGACATCAAATACATGAAGACATTTTCCTCACCTTAGCTACAATGTACGTACAAGTAAAATAGTACATGTAATTGTACAGTGCAATGTTGTTCAATGTTGTCGACAGCATTCTGAAACAAGAATAGTCAACAGGTTTATAAATATAGAATTCAAAGGTTAATAGCAACAGACTAAATCAAATGTGCCTGTAGGCCGTGGCTACAACTCATATGGTGTCAGATAGAGCTAATATCAACTTCACTACAAGAATGTTCAGTTGAACTATGCGGTCATCACACACCAGTAAGCTGTTAGCCTTTCCAGCTACCAATCTTAAAATTGTCGATTGCATAGTGTAAACATGTGATGCAAAAACACGACCTAAGACGAAGTGGTGATGAAAATTTTAGCTTGATGTCTCATTACTAACGTTAGGAAACTAACAGGCATTTTCAATCTCTTCACAAAACTTAAATTTTTGCAACAAGTTCTTATGCTCAGATCCCAGGGGGGGGGGGGGGGGGGGTACTCCCCAAATTTTTTGGTGGGGGTGTGCAGCCCGCTTCTTGAAACCCTTACCCTATTTCAGACCAAAATATGTGATTTTTGATACCCTATTTCAGACCTGACCCAAAAATCGATACCCTATTTCAGACCTATAAAATTAGTACACGTGTCTAATACAGGACTTCAGCTACCCAGGAATGGGTTCCATTTGCGCAAACATTTGAAAAGGGCTTCAAATTCCCGGTGTTAATGGAAAAAACAGTTTTGTCTAAAAGCCAAACCAAATTCCAGACCAGAGTGTGCAAAACATACCCTATTTCAGACCAAAATGGTCAAAATCTATACCCTATTTCAGACCAAAACGGCTCAAAAACCATACCCTTTGGGGCGGCACATACCTATATAGCTTATATAAGAGAGTACCTCCCCCGGGGCTCAGATGCAATCAACAGTATTGAATCTCCCAATTGATTTACACCATAAATGACATCCAAAAACATGCCACAGTTGTACATGGTTCTTTACAATAAGTAAGTAATGTTATATTAGGTATTTACATTTAGCCTTTTGAACATACATGTATGTAGCAGTGAACTGCTTAGGATAGATGGGTGGGAGAGGAAAGGGGGAAAGTGTAACATGCAACAAACCTTATTAACAACTTTTTTATTTCATGAAGCACATCTCTGCTAGAAATGTGAAAGAAAGAAAAAAGGAAAATAAAATATGATTAATCCTAGCCATGGTACTGTTTCAAGTAGTAAATTGTGTACATCATAGTGCCTCAGCGATCTTGGTGGTTCTGACTGTCATCATTTCTCAATGATCAACTAGCAAATATAGAAAATCATCACTGGCACATAAGCAACACAAATAAATAATCTATTTGTAGTAATTATTACTTTGTACGAGAGATGATTAACCCTTTCAAGGTTAACTTGTCATTGGAAACGGTCTGTTCTGTTTTGTCCAACTCTGGGTCCCCCTTTGATCTACCAGGCACTCATCTTACTAGATATTGGGACCCATTATGTAATGGAGCCATCATTTGAGCAAGAAAAGGCATGTCTTCACTCCTAGTCATGTCTCCCACTCCACTCTTATTGGAGCAAGAAAAGCCCACTCTTTACCCCCCTCCTTTCAAGCATCTCTGGATATGTGAAGGGAGTCTTTTTCTTTGCAAAGGTAGACAGAAGATGTGGCACCTGAATTAGTGCCTTGTGCAAGATCTTCCCTTACACATTGTTCTACATGAAGTACTAGTTGGCCAAACACAAACTGCAACTCAAAATGCCTTTGAAGAAGAATACCATTTTAATTATCTCCCATCGTCCCCCCATGCACCTCAGCAGACAAGATCAAGAGCAAGTGAATCTGTTTCAGTTTGGGCATCTTTATTGAACAAAACGAGAGGCCTTGAGGAGCCCCAGGGTGGGATGGAGGGTAAATCAAACAGCCTCTTGACTGAGCGAACAAGACTAAAAGCGATCAAATTACAAGATAATAAATAGAGGTTATTCAGCAGAAAGTTTGTGTAATACGGCTGGGTATTTTTACGAGTCAGTTTTTATTTTTTCGAGCCTTTAGGCGAGAAAAAAATAAACACTGACGAGTAAAAATACCCAGTCGTATTACACAACTTTCCGCTGAATAAATTGTTTATTATACGACATAATATCTTTACTAAAATATAGGCTTTCAACAGTGTTTTCCGTAGCGCGCGGTCATGGGGACTGAGACCCGTGTAATACGGTCTCATATCTGCTCTCGTCTTTGTGCGTATTCGCACTCTAAAATGCTATGTCATATAATAATATGACATATCAATCAATGCAGAAATGGTGAGGGTCCAATGGCTAATCAAGTAATTCCAACGGAATATGAACCATAATATTACAAAAAAATCTGAGGATAAAATCATGTCTCACCAAATTCCGACTCCGATTGAAAGCTGCCAACAACTGCCCATAGATCAACAGAGTTTCATTCACAGCTGTAAGTAATTGAAATAATATAACAAAGAAACACAACTGTTAAATGTGTGGTGTGCTGAGAGCCAAAACAAACCCAGTACCTTTTGTCATGCATCAGGCCTATCGATCACACATCATAAAGCTGAATATTTAGCTTTCTGTGTAATAGGAAATTTCATCAAATGCATGGAGTAAAATTAAATTAATGTAAATAATAGCACAAGTGGCCATAGAGGAACTGGATGACCACAAATCCATCCCTTTACTCTTAATTAACCTAAATCAACATCCAATTTGAAAATTATCCGATGTTACATTTTCACTTTTGGGAATGCAGTCTTTTGGGGTCGTAATCACGTGATACTTTCTGGTAAACCACGTGCGTCATTCAATACAGGACTCATGTTTTGTGTTCCTTTGCCGTTATAATTCTCCAAAAATAATTGTAGATACCAGCATCAATAACTATTAAGAAGAATGGTTTGCAAATCTTACATTCCTGCCCTTCAAATCACAAGAGGTTTCGAGAAAACGAAGGGCATACATCGGTATGTAAGGTTCATTTTACAAAATTATCATATCGACCACGTGCTCTAACATTCATCACTTTTTACCAGTTCGTGAAAGGAGAAATATACTGTATTACATCCTCCAAATAAGGCTAATCTAAACATTACTTGACGCATCTGTATGTGGTATGAACAAACCATAAGCAAAGAAAACACGACAAGAAAGGAGTTTTTACCTTGGCTGGTGGAACGCGCCATCTTGCAAGATGGACGCCGGTGTATCGTGGTAAAACTCTTCCACATTTTGGGAAGTCGTTGGCTATTTGGCTAACATGTTTCTCTTCGTGATAAGCTGCCAAATGTCCTGAAGACATTATGTTTGATGATTTAAAACTAGCGAGTAGTAGTTACACGCAAAAATTCTGGAGGCAACTCTGCACGACCTCCTCGCTGTGGCGCTCTCTGTCCGAATGCAAACCTTCGTAGATCACCTCGTGGTTCACTCTCTCCGTAAACTAGCCGACGTTTACCGAAGATAGCCGAAGTTTCTTCGGAAATAGGTGATTGCCCACAACAATTATTCAACCTGGAAACTTGTCATTTTATTCTGAATACAGCCCACAATGGATACAAATAACGTTAATATCGAAAATAGACAATGTCATTTGGTAACTATGCAATACTTGTTTTATTTTGTTCGCGATAAGGAGCCTGTTCAGGTAACCGGAAGTGAAAATGTTGCGAAATGGTCGCGAAACGGTGGCAAGTTCTCACAGTGACACGACAATCCGAACTCATCCGAGGAAAATGACGAAACTTTGTGGCGTGGACCAATCAGAATAGGCCACCGGGAAGCAGTCCGACCAATCAGCGAGGGCCACGCGTGGTGGCGAGGCGAAATATCAACCGGCTCGTGTGCCTTCTTGTCATGAATTTTGTGTAGTTTTTCAAACGAGTGGAAAGTGTCACAAGTTTTTTGGAAAAAAATACAACTAGATTTCAAAATGAGAACAATTTGCACATTTTGTGCGTTGGCTTTAGCCAGTAGTTTACTATTAGTTAGCGGAGAAGAGAAGAAAACGGACGAAAAAGACAAAAAGGATTTTGGAACTGTAATCGGTATCGATCTTGGAACGACGTATTCTTGGTGAGTGAGCTTCCTACTCTAATGGCAATCCTTCACTTTCTGAGAATTTTTTCCTCCAGTTTTAAAGCGATTTATTGTTGCTTTTGTGATAGCTTCAGCGAAGAGTAAATTGTTCGATTCGTATGAGTTGATTTTTTACATGTAAGCTTGGGGATCTTTGCATGCACTGATATTTTGCGAACTTTTCTTTCGAATTCGTTTCATCTTCATTCGATTTGATCAAAACGTAGTGCAAAATCATTAACAAAAATATCTACCTTTTCATGTTACAGCGTTGGTGTATTTAAGAACGGCCGAGTTGAAATCATCGCAAAACGAACAGGGAAACCGAATTACTCCATCATACGTGGCTTTCACTCCTGAAGGCGAACGACTGATCGGCGATGTGAGCGAAAAATCAGCTGACAACAAATCCAGAAAACACTGTTTTTGACGCCAAACGATTGATCGGCAGAACATGGGATGATTCATCAGTTCAAGGCGACCTGAAGTACTTCCCATTCAAAGTGATTAATAAGAACAAGAAACCTCACGTTCAAGTATCCGTAAAAGAAGGGGAGAAGAAAACTTTTGCAGCTGAAGAAATCAGTGCTATGGTCCTTAATAAGATGAAGGTAAGACGAGCTTTTATTGGAAATAAATCATTTTATTTTAGATAAATTATGTAGAAGTTCCTATACTGGAAACGTTAAACGTTTGAACAGGGTTATTTTGAATTGCCAGCTTGATTTGCCGGTGCTGTAGGCATTGCTCTATGGGTCTTTATAAATGACATAACAGGTTATGATGAAATTTTCTATAAACATAAAGTTAACTTAATTATTCAATTAGACCAACTCATAATGAGGTACATGTTATCACAGATTAACTTTGTTGGGGAAGCAAAGTGGAGTGCAATAAAAAAAAATGGAAATATTATAGCTTAGAAATTGTGGTGTTAATACTGCTACTTGAAACACATTCCTGGAAAAGTCTGAATACAGTCAACTCTCGTTGTAGCGGACACCCTCGGGATGCAGTTTGGAGTCTGTAATAGCAAGATTCCACAATAGCGGGAGTCATTTTCAGTCAAACCTCTACAGCTTTTTCTGTTAGGGACTGGATTTTGTCCGTAATTAACGGGGTGTCCGCAAGGCAAGAGTTGACTGTACACAGATATGTACATGTAGTTGTCCACACTTCTGATAGAACAATATGCAATGCTTGGTCATGTTGTGGTTGTATTATTTACCTTGTATTTCCCTTTCAGGAAATTGCTGAAGCTTATCTATCGAAGAAGGTTACACATGCCGTTGTCACAGTACCTGCCTACTTCAACGATGCCTCAGCGCCAAGCTACAAAGGATGCTGGAACCATTGCAGGTCTTATCGTGATGAGAATCATCAATGAACCTACAGCTGCTGCCATCGCTTATGGTCTGGACAAGAAAGATGGAGAGAAGAACATCTTGGTATTTGATCTTGGTGGCGGAACTTTTGATGTGTCTTTGCTTGACCATTGACAATGGAGTCTTTGAAGTGGTAGCAACCAATGGTGACACTCATCTTGGTGAGTTTGATCTGTCTGTTATCTTGATGTGATAAAATGCGAGTGCTAGAAATATTAATTTTCTGGAATGCTTATTGCATTGTTACTAATTAGAGGAAGGATGAACAGTGTTCCGGATAAGAGAGGGGTCTCGGGTCAAAAAACCTGACAGGACAGCTACTTGACCCAACAAATAAATAGATTAAAGGGGCAGTGTCGCCAAGATTTAGTACGTACTATTTTAAACATCCTAGCAGAAGTGTTGTATCAATGGAAATCCTATAATAGTGGCCTGGTCTTGCTAAAAGTTACTTTAATACTAGTACAGAAAAAACTTGTTAAAAAATTTATTTGACTAAGGACGGGTAGGAAGGAAGTGGAATGAAACTTGAAAAAGTTGGGCCAACGTTTTCAATTTTTTCAGTGTTCTTGGGAAAAATAGCTCAAACTCAATGATTCTGGTTTGTTCCCACCTCAGGAGAATGAATTGATGGCTTTTTCTTGTTGTTCAGGAGCCATTTTTGTGCATCAAGCGAATATACATGTACCTTCATAATTCAAGCGTAGTTTATCAAACTTGGGAGAATTCTCATGATACTACTCCTTTAAGGCTAGATGATTTGTTGAGGTCCTTGGGTATTGACCCATTACAATTCTTCATTGACACCTTACATGTACCTTTAAAACTTATCTGGAGCCCTGGATGAAGCTGCAAAAATAAACCGAAAGGTTCCAACAAGTTGTTATTTTTTTCTAGTTTGGAACCTAACAATCAGTTTTGCTTCTTCATTTCAATTTTAGGTGGTGAAGATTTTTGATCAGAAAATCATGGAGTATTTCATCAAGATGTACAAGAAAAAGAAGGGCAAGGATTATTCGCAAGGACAACAGAGCTGTTCAAAAACTCCGCCGTGAAGTTGAAAAGGCCAAGCGTGCCCTTAGTACCCAGCACCAGGCTCGGATTGAAATTGAATCCTTCTTTGATAATGAAGACTTCTCTGAGACTTTGACACGGGCCCGCTTTGAACAAGAGAACATGGTAGGTGTATTACAAGCACATAATTCCCTGTGAGCAATGTTTTTTTGCACATAATTATTTGTCTTTGCAAATAATCTTTTTCTACAAACTGAAAGATTAGAGATTTGTGTGACCGAGGCAATTTTCAACCAATTTCTCTTTCAAGATACAGTTTAATCATTCACAACAACAATATTTTATTATTATTATTATTATTAATTATTATCAGGATTGGACTCTGCAAAAATATCATAGACACGCTAGACCATTGCAAGTTCTTGTATAAAGAGTTGATTAATTGAACTGTAGTAATAATTATTGGTGCAGGCCTTGTCAAGCTCGAGATTGGTCTAAATTCACTAGCCAGGTTGAATCTATTTCAGTCCTCCCTATTATTATGACTACTCCATTACACAAGCATAATCTTGCTACAGGTCCTACACATGTATACATGTATATGTAACTTCAGGGCCTTTTTACTAACTGTCGCTGTCTGAACTTTTTTGCAGGAATTCTTTAAATCCACATTGAAGCCAGTTTAAGAAGGTTCTTGAAGATGCTGATCTGAAGAAAAGTGAGATTCATGAAATTGTTCTTGTTGGAGGCTCAACCCGTATCCCCAAGGTCCAACAACTTGTCAAGGACTTTTTGACGGCAAGGAGCCAAGCCGAGGCATCAACCCTGACGAGGCTGTGGCCTTTGGAGCAGCAGTGCAGGCTGGAGTATTAGGCGGAGAAGAAGATACTGGAGAGGTGGTACTTCTCGATGTTAATCCACTTACTTTGGGTATCTGAGACCGTGGGTGGAGTTTATGACCAAACTTATCACCAGAAACTCTGTCATCCCAACAAAGAAGTCCCAGGTATTCTCCACAGCTGCTGACAACCAGAACACAGTTACAATTCAGGTGTTTGAAGGCGAGAGGCCCATGACTGCAAATAACGCATCTGCTCGGCAAGTTTGATCTCACTGGAATCCCACCTGCACCACGCGGTGTGCCTCAAATTGAGGTCTCCTTTGAAATTGACGTCAATGGCATCTTGAGAGTGTCTGCTGAGGACAAGGGGACTGGGAACAAAGGAGAAGATCACCATCACCAATGACGAGAACAGGCTGTCACCTGACGATATCGACAAAATGGGTTCAACGACGCTGAGAAGTTTGCTGATGACGACAAGAAAGTCAAGGAGCGCGTGGAAGCAAAAAATGAGCTCGAAAGCTACGCATACTCGCTGAAGAACCAGATTGGAGATAAAGAAAAAGCTCAGTGGAAAAACTCTCTGAAGAGGACAAAGAAACAAATAAGCAAAGCCGTAGAAGAAAAGATTTCGTGGCTAGACAAAAGCCAAGATGCTGATGTGGAAAGACTTCAAGAAACAGAAGAAAGAGCTTGAGGAAATCGTTCGAGCCTATTGTTTAGTAAGTTGTACCAGGGACAAGGAGGACAGGGTGGCCAGGAAGGTCAAGAGGGAGGTAGTCCTCCGCCCGAGGGGGAAACGCCCAGACGAAGAACACGATAAAGATGAGCTTTAGGACTGAATATTGTAGAATAACATACGCAGGACAACTTGTGCCCTATCAAGATCGGGACACATTCTTTTTTTAGAAATTTAAAAAGCACTTGACAAATTGGTGAACATTGCTTGGTGTTAATTGCTTAGTTCGAGGGAAAGTTTTGTTTTGTGGAGTGGACATAAAACACGGCAAGATTGAAAAGTATAATATAGTATGTACAGCCATCGGTAAATCGGTCATTGGATTTTTTTCACATTTTCAGCCTGTTGTAAAACTCTCATTGTTGGGTTCTTGATGAACTTCAAACTAAAAAAGCATTCCTGTTATTTATCCTCCCATTTGCAAGAGAGGCTAGAGAATTTTTTCATTAAAAATAATAATATTGATATCTCTTTCGTCCCCTCTGTTGTGTTCGATGCGATTTATGTGCAAAAAAAAAAACAGCTAAGGTTTATCTCAACATCGTCCCATGGCCTTCTCAAAATGGCGGTTGATCTCTCCGATCAGCCGCCATTTTGAGGATGCCCAGAGGACGAGGTTGCGGCTTATCTTCTAAGAAAAATAGTGCATCCGAAAAAGCCCAGAACAATTTCAAAATATTTCCCACTTCTCACATGTTCATCTCTTTTTGACGCCGTTATTTTGTGGTCATCACTGCCACGCTTCCATCACTAACTTCCAGTGAGGTGGAGAAGTGTTGTGTGACGACCCAAGTGACGGCTGCGAAGGAGACGAGAACGATATAAAACGCACTCTTCAACTGGTTTTCACGAGCGACTGAAACAAGGATTTATAGTTATAAAAAAAAAACTTGACATTCCAGAAGAATAGACATTAGGGCCCAGTTGTTCGAAAGCCAATTAACGCTAATCCAGGATTAAAAGTTAATCAAGCTTTTAATTTATCTTGTATAAAAGTGTTTTTCTCTGCTAATGTTTAGTAAAGTTTGAGATTAGTCAAAGCAGAAAGACAAAAAATATAAACAGAAAACCTCACTGAAAAGTGTACACTGAAATCAAAATTGAAGAACAAATACAGCTTTTCACATTGACTTTGTGATGAGAAATTCGAGATGCAAGTCACTGGTCATGCGATTACGTGTAAGATCCCACGAACTTGTTCCTTACTACCGGAAAATGACGGAAATGAGCGCTGTATTCATCGCACGTGAACCGGAGAACGTAGACGGGTTTTCCCTGTTGTTATTGCGTGACAAGACAGGGTAAAACCAGCCTCGTTCCCAGGGTTGTGGAAAAACCTGTCTGGGTAAAAGAAGAAGGAAAGACTGGGGCGAATCATATCTTGTTGTCAGTCGCGAATCAGAAGCAAACTCGCGCTCAATCAAAAGCTCGTTGTTTTCGCCTGGTGTAACGTAGAAGTTACAAAATTTTGGCTGAAATGTGACGTTACTACAAGCTGACAACAGGGCCCGGTTTGTTCAAAGGGTGGATAACGCTATCCACCGGATAAATCGCTATCCAGTG
Organism: Desmophyllum pertusum; assembly: GCA_029204205.1. Taxonomy (NCBI): domain Eukaryota; kingdom Metazoa; phylum Cnidaria; class Anthozoa; order Scleractinia; family Caryophylliidae; genus Desmophyllum; species Desmophyllum pertusum. The sequence continues at coordinate 355,258 of MU827814.1, forward strand.
GATAGCGTAGTTTGTTTTTTAACACTTATCCACTGGATAGTGATTTATCCGGTGGATTAGCGTTAGCCACCCTTTGAACAACCGGGCCCAGACCTTTTCAAAACCCTTCTAAACCCACTTTATAATCGTAGAACAAGGAAAATACCGTATTTTCTCAAATAATAACCTCCTAGTATAGCGGTAAGCTGTTTTTTTTAGGAGTACTTCATTAAAGCATTAAAGGGGGCCTCTCTCCTCCGCAGAGGCTTCTTGGGATAATAGGGAAGATTGGGGAGAGTGAAATATAAAGCGCGCGGGGGCTGGAGAGAGAGAAAAAGCAAGCGCGCGGGGGTCGCGGGTGAGCTTTCCCTCTTCCCATCAGGGCGCTGGAATGGATGGGCGGTGAAACGCGCACTGCGCTCTTGTGCCGATGTTTGATGCGGAGCGAGACTGGGCCCGAGCGCGCTCGAGAGCGCTTGAGTTCAAAACATGTCGGCAAATGAAGTTCAATAGCTGATGCAGAAAAGGGCATTGCTACAAGAGAACGGTACGGATTTCCACTTAGTTTTTGTACAATGAACATGTCAACATTGTTGGTAAAGCTGTAAGCAATAAAAGAATGGGTTCAATATGTAAAATCAACAACGATGTATTTAAAAATAAGTCGAGCTGCTTCGAAACGCGTTGCTCTTTTAGTGTGGGCGCGAAAAGACAGACGTTAATTGCCTGCGATCTAAACCAAACAAAACGGTAATTTTCGGCATATTGCATAAGAGCAACCTTCGCTTTTTTCATCGGTGTAAATTTCATTTTGAACTTTTTTGAACTTTTTTAGTTACACGCTATAGACGTCAGTACACTGTTGTTCTCTCCATTAATACGGTGAATTTGGTCATTTGACGTTGTTGTTTTTGCAGAGAACGGCTAAGAAAAGTACCAATATGTAAAACGCAACTGCCAGAGCCATTGTACTGTTAATTAAACCTATTGTTTTGTGACGTTCTCGTACAATGGCTCTGCATTTGCGTTTTACATATTGGTACATTTCTTTGCCGTCCGGTCTGCAAAACAACAACGTCAAATGACCAATGTCACCTTATAATTATTATTTATGAGAGAACAACTGTGCACTGACGTCTATAGCGTGTAACTCAAAAAGTTCAAAAAAGTTCAAAATGAAATTTACACCGATGGAAAAAGCGAAGGTTGCTCTATGCATACGCCGAAAATTACCGTTTTGTTTGGTTTAGATTCGCAGGCAATTAACGTCTGTCTTTTCGCGCCCACACTAAAAGAGCAACGCGTTTCGAAGCAGCTCGACTTATTTTAAATAAAATCGTTGTTGATTTTACATATTGAACCCATTCTTTATTGCTTACAGCTTTACCAACATGTTGACATGTTCATTGTACAAAAACTAAGTGGAAATCCCGTACCGTTGTCTTCGTAGCAATCCCTTTTCTGCATCAGCTATTGAACTTCATTTGCCGACATGTTTTGAACTCAAGGGCTCTCGAGCGCGCTCGGCCCAGTAGTCTCGCTCCGCATCAACATCGCACAAGAGCGCAAGTGGTCGTTTCACCGCCCATCCATTTCCAGCGCCCTGCTTACCATCGTCCCCCGCGCGCGCTCTTTCCCCCCTTTCTTTTTGTTCTCCCCCTCCCCCAAGGAAGCCTCTGCGGAGGAGGAGAGACCGGGGGCGATAATTTCTTCAGCTCGAAAAGGGGGCGATTAAGCGAGGGGGGGGGGGGGGGGGGGGGGTGTGCAGGTGGGGAAATTGTTTCGAGTAATTTTTATTTATCCATCCTCAGGTTGTGGCAGTATTTTTTTACTTGTTCGATAGATTTTTCTTTATTTAGCTCATTGTGGGTGCATGCATTTTTTTCTCTACGTTTGCAGTGCAGAACTTTTCTTCGGTATTTGCCCAACCCCCCCCCCCCCCCCCCCCCCCACCATCATGAAATGGTCCAATCGGCATACTTCATGGGCTTGGCTGCACGTGGGCGTTGGCATGTAGCATTGTGGTAGGCTTTGTCTCGTTGATTTTACGAACGATATTCTTCAGCCCGACTAAATTTACAGTGAAAGGAATGGAACAGAATCCCGATATAACAAACGCGAAATCACCGTTACAACGAACAGGATCCAGAAGCCCTGATATAACGAATAAATGTCATCACGCGCCTGAAGTTGAATGCGGAACAGATCAACAGAGATGGGAAATCCTTTAAAATTTTGTGAACACTTTGAAAATACGCAGTGTCGCCACTTTCCCGCCATTCGTGACGTCATTCGTCCGCATGGACAGCCCTAAACCAATCACAGCGCGAGTTTTTACATAAATAATTTTCCACACTTGCATAGGTTCATTTATATTTTATTTTAAATATATTTTGTATTAGTATAAGCTAAAACCCTTCAAATGTCGCCAGTATTGTTCTTCAGAATGTTTCTGCAACTGATTTTGCGTCCAATTTAACATTGCGTTTCACCAAACATTAAACATGTAACTTATTCAACGAAATCGAGTCGTACATCAACTCATAGCCAACGAGGCGCGTTTTTGTTTTTATAATATACTAACCACAGGATATTGCAATTAAATTACCGGGGAAAGAACGAGGAAACAGAGTAAAAATGGGATTTTTAAAACGTGACTTTGCACGTGTTGCACGTGACTGAACTCAAAACTCGTAATTTCGCGGGTCAACCTCGTCCCCAGGGCTCATCTCTGCTTTCAAGATGGCGGTGGGCACGAAGAAGACCCTGGCGAACAACAGATCACGTGACCACAAAATTAGCCAATCGCGAGCCCGCCCCGCCATTTTGAAACAATTCAAAATCTCCAATATTTTTGGAGACAACGTGACCTGCTGTTCGCCAGGGTCTTCTTCACGCCGCCATTTTGAACGCCGAGAAGACTCTGGGGACGAGGTTGTTCGCGGGTTTTCATATTGCCTAATATGCCTTGAGTAAGGGAACCAATCGGATTGTCAAAAATTGCAATATCCTGTGGTGACGAGTATATTAAATAGCCGTAAGTAAAAAAAAAATATACATATGGGATGAACGATATCAACTCTGCTTATTAGTTCAAGGACCTTTAACAACTTCCCCATGTATGCGATCAATGTCTAAGTTCAAGCAGACGTATGACAAGGATATAGAAACTAATCAATGGAACTAGGAGATATTGTTCTTGAAGTAAACTCTCCATAAGACTGACAAAAACATTTCCCGGCAGAGCCTGTCATACCTAGTTCTAACTGTCAAAGTCTATGGATGAAACCCTAGCAAATAAACGTAACGACGCCAAGCGCAGGAAAACGAGTGCGACCAAGTCGCGATTCGTTTTGGTTTTGCATCTGATTGGTTTGAGCAGGTGGCACGAGTTTTTTAAGCCACTCACAGAGCGTAGTGAAGCAAAAACCAAAGCAATTCCGGATTACTTTCGACACTCAATTGAAAACTGAACCGCTCTAACTAGCACAGTGCTCCAAGTTCTTTGTACACATACTCAACACTTGAACCCTATTCAACTATTGGGCGTGGCTCAGCTTTATGTACAGAGTAATAAATATATTCGCTTATTCCTGTCCATGTCCACTCTTGGTTCTAGACCAGCCTCAAGAACCTGCAAAACAAAACAATGACAAAGATAAGGCTTATATTGCACAACGGTGCTTACAAATGAACAGCTGATACACAGAAGTAGTTGATAGTATTACCTTTATCGTCCCTTGACTATTTGCGGCTACAACTACATTGGAGCCCTGTTCAAACAAGATACAAGAAATAGATGTTATTCGGCCTACGACAATAGAGAGAATAAGCATCACGTTTGTTTTTTCCGCGCACGGCAAAAATCCCACTTTTGCTGTCTGCCGTTTCTACGTGAAAGTGTGTAGTATCGCGTTTGTGGGTGAACGTGTGATTTTTCGGATTTTTCTAATGGATGTGAAAAGTAACGAAAATCGATGTAAGCTGACGTTTGCCATAGATCGCGTCGCTAACCTCGTTACTGGGCCACAAAAAACATGGGAACGAGGTTGGTCGTGTCGCACCTGCTAAAAATACATTTTACAACGTGCTTTTGTAAACTTAGTACTAGGATATACTCACAGTTCTCCAGCAAACTGCGCTCACAAATTCATTCGCGTCGTCTTCTTTCTTGTCTTTCTCCTACAAAATAGTGAAAGAATGATCAACATCAATCGCAACACGCAAACTCGCTTGAAAGCAGCACACAAGTTGTTGACGATATCAAACACAGTGAAGTCAAAACCAGATTATGATGATTGTGTCAGTAGCTTCCCATTAAGAAACCCTAGCACGAAAGAAGCACGGGGCCAGGGTTTGGGACGAGAAGGGAGTGGGGCGAGGCCCATTCTGCCTGTTTCGTTTTGCGCTCGCACTCACTACGAGGATAAACTCTGACGTTCCAACTCCATAAAAGCAGTACAAGGAATAAATAAAATTAAAAGGTCACAAGCACGTTCTGCCCTGAGCCCGCAGTGCTGAGGTTGGGGAAAGTTTTACTAAGAAATTGATTAACTTAATCGATTTTAAGTTACGACTTACGACTCACCAAAACACTTCTTACAGTATCAAACTTGAATGTTAGCAGCCTGTTTAGAAAGGACCTTTGTAGTACAAGTAAGAGCGAATTGTTCTCACTACCTGCAAGAAGGAAAAATATATCCAATGAATTCAAGCTACAAATGCCTTCTCCAGAACAAAACCAAGCCCTGGCCAAACGAGACCGAGAGTCACCGAGAGTTTTGAAGGATAATAATTGCACGAGAGTTTTTTCCAAACTCTTATCACCTAGGGTCAATAGTCACCCGAGACAAATTTGAGGCAGTTTCAAATTCGATGAGAGCGCACGAGTCACCAAACGAAAAGCGGGAGTTTAACTCTTGTTGTCATTAAAACCCGGATTTAAACATGTTGCTTGCATTTTCCAAGAAATTTCATCTAGCCAATCACGAACATTACCCAATGGACCAATCAGAACTCGAAGCAGGCGCTCGTTGCCAAGCGCGGGAGAACGCGCGTAAACCACGATTGGTTTCAGATTCACTCCTAATTGGTTGGAAAATAAGATTGGAGATTGGAACAAGGAAACAGTTAACTCACCACAGGCAACGTAATCTCCATTGGAAGCCAGCCCAACGAAGTTCTTTTCGTTAATATGCCCTTTGAAGGTTCGAAGACAGTGCGGCTTACTGATGTTCCATAGTTTTAGTTGACTTGTCTGTTGAGCTATAAAAGAAGAACATAAACAGGTAAGTCAGAAGCGCAGGGATGTATTGATTCGGTGTCAATCTAGCCTATTCTAAACCAGCGAATGACGGCGGGAGTAAGAGGGAGAGACTAGTCTCAATCTTAGACTAACACTTTCACTGCCTCAGAGTAGTAATACTCGAGTCAATTACATGTAACGTGGTTCTTACTCTTGAGTTTGTGGATAAAACCCTAGCGTGTGACCATTCGAATCAAAGCAGTACTTTCACGTGGTATAGTTTATTCCACGGGGGGGGGGGGGGGGGGGGGGGGGGGTACTTGACCCATGTTTTGTGTATAGGCGGTGCCGCTGAGGGTTTGAAACCCTGACCCTGTTCAGGGCAAAAAAAACCCTTAAAAATACCCACCCTGTGTAGCGGCAACACCTTCTATTTTAGGACCCTGTTTAGGGCAAACGACAAAATACACACTCTGTTTAGGACAGGTTTATCTTAGACACCCTGTTTAGGGCAGACTCGCATGAAATTTATATACCCTGTTCAGGGCAGAGAGGCCAAAAACCATACCCTGTTCAGGGCAGAGAGGCCAAAAACCATACCCTGTCCAGCGGCACGTCCCCGTATAGGCCATATAAGGGAGTACCCCCCCCGGGAGTTTATTAAGCTGACGAACTTAACTCCTCTGGGTTTTCTATGGGCTCCTGCAATGGGTCATTACTGATAAAGTTCCCTAAGTACGGACCTCCGCCCCCCCCCCCCCCCCCACCCCCCCCCCCCTCCCCCCCACTCACCCCCACCGTTCCAAAGGGATAACCGAGACGAGATCGGCGGAAAGTTAGCAAACTTCGCCACATGTGCTTTCGCCTTAGGTCATTAGTGATTAATTGTTGAACTAGAACAACCCTTACGCAGAGACGATTTACTCTGTGGTTGATAAATTTTGTGTACGACCCAGCTTTCCTGTGTCCATTTGAAAACTGTTATTGGCTTGGGGCGTTGTTCACCGTAAGTTCATAATAATGGACGCAATGATCTTCCAGGAAAAAAGAGTATTGATTAGTTGGTGCAACTGTCCAGAAGAAAGCACTTTTCTATCTGTCCCATACTTTGAATATAATAATATTGATAAAACGGAAAATCGCAACACTGTTTACCTGCTGCATATCATTATACGACTGGTCTTAAAATGGAGCGAAAACGTCGAGATAATGCTTTTTAAATGGTATCGGGAAAAGGCTTACAAAGGAGTGCGGATGGTCAAAGTTGGGACAAGACTAGTGATTGAAATGGATTGCAATAGAGATTGTAATTTATCAATGCGAATGTCCTAGAGAAAAAAAAAACAGGGGCTGTACAGAATGATGAAAAAACCAAGGCAAATATAACACAAGTCTTCGAAAGTGGTCGCAATGTCCCAATTTATACGTCCATTTTCAGTCGCGTCGAATGTAATTTAAGTCCCAACAAACTCGCGAAAATCGCTTTAAAATCAGCGCAATGCCCGCACAAATAGTAAAGTAGAGAACGTTACTTCCATGGTGACTATGACAACGTATTCAAAGTCAATAACACCAGCGAGATTTCTGTGGCTTGACTTGTGTTATGTCGACGCGACTGAAATGCGACATATAAATTGGGCCTAAAGCGTCAAACCATAAGGAAAGACGTTTTCCAGGGGCGTCAATGACGCGTAGGGTCATCAATCACGCGTATTTGTTGTAAATGTTCACCGTAAGTTGAATCTCTATCATCTAAGATATAGATCTTATAGTATACGTTTGTTCAGTGCCACTAATTTATCACCGCGATTGCGAAAGTTACAAAAATGCCCGGGTGTACAGAAGACAAATGTTCGTAATCATGTTCTCAAACTCATTAATTATTCATGATGTTATTAGCCAGCCAGAGTTCCCTATTCTAGTCAGATGGATGATTTTAGAAAACCAATGAAATACCAGTTGTAACCTACACGTGTTTCAACTCAGTTGAAACACGTGTACTAAACTACGTTTCTTAATCCGCATGAATAATGCCTTTTTTTTTAGCTGAAAAACAATACTCAAATGAACGACACTTGAGAATGTGTGCTTTTATTCAAGAAAAAATTATGTCTTCCCAGCTGAAAAGGGAAGATGAGAGACCCTGGGAACGAGGATGCATTATAACCTGTCGAGAAAGCTCAAGAGAGGTCAGAAGGATTTCCCCATACATGGTTCTCTTCCAATGATAATTTTTTTAAATTTATTTTTAGCTTTCTCGTCCCAGTCCGTCCCAGCTTAACTATTTTAAGAGCCTCTCTTAGTAAGCTTCAGGTTCTTGCATTGGGATCTTGCACGTAATAAGTAGGTCTGTTTTTCTGCCTTAGCGATTCCTGGCCTTCAGAATGAGGACAAAACAAATACGTAAGAGCTAAATAAATACATGCGCAAGGATTATAGGGAAGTTGTCAGGGAAGATGATGGAGAAATGGCTAGCGAGGGTGTACATGTGGCCGTCGACGTTTCCTTATCTCTAGTCCAGTTCTTTAAGTCCACTTAGACCCCTTACCCCGCTCTGCATAAGACCAGAAAATGGAAACTTGAGTTTCCACGCTGCGTAATTTTTTTCCTAACCCTACATTTTACCTTTACTCCCGATGTGCGATCTGACATCCATCAGTTTAAGTCTGAGCTTGTTGCTGGGGAAACTGAGAAATAACCGTCATATCAGACTTCCTTGGGCTGTTTACTCTGTGTTTAAAGTGACATATCCTCCTGCCATTTAGTAAACTGTACGCTGTTGTAAATTAATACTGACACCGTTTGCTCAACTAGAATATGGCTAGGAGTATATCCATTCTCTTCTTTTTCAGTATGAATTTGGCTATCTGCAAAGGTAAGTTACACCAAGAGAATATAAAGGATTCTCTTGGTTATGCTTAAATACAGTCGAACTGGCTCCCGTAGCGGACACCCTTGGGAAGCAGAAAAAGTGTCCGCAACTGGAGCTGGCCGCTTACGAGAATGTGCATACGTACAGTCAACTCTCTCAAAGCGGACACCTCTCTAAAGCGGACATGGTTGGCTGATCCCGACCGAATAAAGTTTCTCTTATTTTTCTGCAACGAAACTCTCTTTAAGGCGAACACCTCTTTAAGGCGGACAGCTAGAGCTGGTCCCGAGGGTGTCTGCCTGAGAGAGAGAGTGGCACTGTCTACATGTATGAGCTAGAGTTCAAACGGGGGTTTGTTAAGGCGGTCGTAAGTAGAGCTGTCCGCTTACGAGAGTGTCCTCCGCTCAGAGAGCTTCGACTGTACATTCACGTTTAGTTTGTTTATTTTGCATGCATCATTATTCTGCTTGCTAAAAAAGGGTGGCAGTCATTACTGCTTAATTATTTTATGGTGGCTGGCTAAAGCGTTTATCGGTCACTTTGTGTACTCCGTTTTATGCCTAACAAGCGAAACTAAGCTTGTTTTTCACTGCTTGACTCAATGCGTTCCGATGTGTATCCTCTGTTAAAAAAAATATCATATAAAATTATATAAACTCTTGTCTTTGGCACATGGCTTTGCAACCAACATTTATGCTTCGTGATGACAACTGGACATGGAAATAAATACTAAAAGCAAGACCATCATCAGCGCAGTTTCATTTTGTTATAATTCTAAGTTTATAGTGTTAAACAGCAGTACACGAATTTATTGTCTGCTACTAAAAGGAATACATTAAAGAATAGAATAATAATTATCTCACTAATGCATGCGGTGTCTGCAGCTTTTTTGCGCCAAAACAGGACTTTGTTATGCAGCCGATAATTCGTGCCTTAAACTTGCAAAGTTATTAATAAACTACCTAGAAGTTTAGAAGAAGTAGAGCATTCGTAGCATTTTGGTTCCAAATAAACCGCATGCAACCAAGCTTGTATAGCACGGGTATACGTGGGTTGAGTACACCCTTAATTTCTCGCGCGTAATTTAACCCGTTTGACCACAGATTTGCATTGCTGTTTTTATTGAGGTTTTGGTCAAGTATGACGATTTTCGTATGCACGTCACTTATACGCGTTATATACAAGGGATAGGAGCACTTATATTTGAAACTATGAAGCGTTCCGTTTTCCTTGTCGTTGGACTGTGGCAAGTTTGGAAACTGCCCTGCAAGATAACAGGTACTTTGTGTTGAGGTGTTGAGTCTGGTTCAGTTTTCCAAAGACTGACACAATACTAATTGATCAAGTGCTCGTATATACTACAAGTTCTAACACATTTTCGTTTTGCTTCTTTTTGTGTTTCTTGATTCAAACGAGTAACCGATATTTCAATTGGTGTGTGTTAAGTTAAAGTGACTCCAGAGGGGCAACATTCTCGCAGAATATACTGCGCGATCTTAGCAACGGTTTATATCGATCTCTATATTCTTTACTTTAGCGCCCTGTTTTGGCGGGAAGTCGATGTAAGTTATGACTCGATCTTCAAGGGATGTAACGTTTATATGATACCGTAACATAAATACAAACGTCGATGGTTTAAGAAGAGTTTATACAAATTATATACCACTATATGTATCAGGGCCAGGGGTAGCTAGGCTAAAATCAGCTGTGATAGTTTACTATAATTATGCAGTGTACAATTGGTAAAAATTATTTTTGACATCTTCTGTCAATATTGTCTAAAATGTTTTCAGTTTGCCTTGACACAATTTTCAAGAGAAAAGCAATTTTTATCATTGTATTTTTTTTAGTTACTAACAGTATTTCACACAGACTATACCAAGTGAAAATATCAATCATGATAGTTTCTGGTTCCATCTCTGAATACCATTTCAAAAGTAGACATTATTATTCCATTGTTTTCTGCATGTCGATAATTTATGAAGTCTCCCGCCTGATCGTATTCAATCATCCTTATCGGCATTTGTCATTCCCTAGAATACTTGATGGAATCGAACTTTTTCTTACTAATCATTAAGAGATCGAGAGAAGCAGACACCTTATCGCCTCTGTCTCCTTATGGGAGGTGTCCCGGCCTTCCCGTAACAGAACCACAACTGATGTAGACTTAAGCCCCATTTACACGACATTCATTTTGGGTCCGGCACTCCTAAATTTTGGCACGCGGGCCGATAGTTTAGGGCACGGCCCGCTTCATTTACACGACAAAATATGTTCGATTTTTTTCAATGTTCATTTCTGAGCGGCACCCCAAAAATAAGAACGGCACTCTTAAATTTGTGAATCCCCGAGATTATTTAACAGCGGCTCACATAATTTTTAGCAGATTCGTTCAAAATCAAAATGTCAGATACGCAATGTCGATTGCCAAAAGCAATTTTATGGCTTGATGCCTTGAAAAAGAAAAAGGCCTGACAGAAATGAGGGACGAAACAACGCATGTCAACACTTGTACCGTGGCATTGACGAATTTCTTGATAAAACAGTGTAATATATCTGTATCAAATAACACAGCCACCCAAAATTAAGCCATGTATTTACAGCAGATTTCAGTGGCTGTGTGTAGACCCCCGGTTTTTTCGAACATGATTCGCCCGCTATGATTCGCCCGCTATGATTCGCCCGTCATGATTCGCCCGTCATGATTCGACCGAGAGGTTACCAAGCAGTAAGACGAATGATGAAAGTTTTGCACGAAGACCCACGCTGGCGGGTGATTTATCATCAATATTTGTACGGAAGTTCTATAAAGGAAACAGCTAGATGTCTTTTTACAAGTACCAGCTTTGTATCAAATATTCGCAGGTTGTATGGGGAGCGTAGCGAGATAAACCGGCAAAGAAGAAGAGGGAAGGCAAAGAATCTTGTCTAGTAAGCGGAAGTTTGAACATGTTGAATGTTTATTGTATTTTATATCGAGTGACATGTACAAGTTGTTGAAAGTCAAACATTTCTTTATCTGATACTTGAATAGATAGGGAACACAAAACTCTGGAGGAAATGATAAGGAATAAGCCGGAACTGTTTTATAGACGAGTATCAAGACTGGTTCACACAGTTACACGGGTTAGCAACTGTTGCAACTATTGTATTGTGCAGGTCGATACTACGCCTTGGATTTACGTATGAAAAGGTAGGTCTTATCTCAATGGATTTTCCGTGTTTTGCATGTAGGAAAGTTTGCAGCCAGTACATAGAACTCCTATGGTCTGGAGGAAAGCATTCTTGACTTCTGTGCGTAACAGCGGCAGCAGCGGTTTCGGTAGTTGTTTATAATTTTAGGTCAATTTACAATCGCATCGATCAGATTTGCAAGCCGCAAGGACCAAGATATCCCTTCTGAACGGCCTCGCAAAATATGTAATGTGTCAGAATTTTTTAAAATATTCTTTGTGACTGGATATCAAACGTTAATTTCTGAAAGGGAACTTACAATAACAATAGCGAACTACCGAAACCGCTGCTGCCGCTGTTACGCACAGCCGTCAAGAAGTCAAGAATGCTTTTCTCCAGACCATAGGAGTTTTATGTACTGGCTGCAAACTTTCCTACATGCAAAACACGGAAAATTCATTGAGATAAGACCTACCTTTTCATACGTAAATCCAAGGCGTAGTATCCCCTGCACAATACAATAGTTGCAATCAGTTGCTAACCCGTGTAACTGTGTGAAACCAGTCTTGATACTTGTCTATAAACAGTTCCGGCTTATTCCTTATCATGCATTGCCTCCAGAGTTTTGTTTTCTCTATCTATTCAAGTATCATATAAGAAATGTTTGACTTTCAACAACTTGTACATGTCACTCGATATAAAATACAATAAACATTCAACATGTTCAAACTTCCGCTTACTAGACAAGATTCTTTTGCCTTCCTCTTCTTTCTTTGCCGGTTTATCTCGCTACGCTCCCCATACAACCTGTGAATATTTGATACAAGCTGGTACTTGTAAAAAGACATCTAGCTGTTTTCTTTATAGAACTTCCGTACAAATATTGATGATAAATCACCCGCCAGCGTGGGTCTTCGTGCAAAACTTTCACCATTCGTCTTACTGCCTTGTAACCTCTCGGTTCGAATCATGACGGGCGAATCATGACGGGCGAATCATGTTCGAAAAAACCGGGGTCTACACACAGCACTGAAATCTGCTGTAAAGCAGACAACGGCATTACAATACTAAAAACCGCATTTTACGGAACAGATTATTGAAATACCGAGGGTCAAAATTAAACATGGTGCATGATGTGAATTTTATAAACATGCATGAACTGACACATTACCTCCAAAATAATGCCTACTTCTATGAATGACTGTTCCTCGAATAGTAATTAAACATGAAGCAAATTACAAGGGTCGAACAAAGCCGCAGTTAGTGTCCAAATGGAAAACGGCATAGACAAATCACGTCGATTAAAATACTCGCTAAAGAAACAAGTTTTACTACAAGTTGTTGTTATAAGCCTTATAATAAAATCTATAACTTCAAACGAGTGGAAATCCAACTGATTACTCTGTCTTTCAGGCCATTTATATTCCTCTTTAGGCCAAGTTTTTACGGCATGAAGACATATCTCGTCAGGACACACCGTTTGCGCATGTGTGATTGAAATTTTTGGCGCCCCTGGTTTTTTCTTCGTGTCGCCGAAGGCTCTGGGAACGAGAATGCATCTCTTTTTGGCACGCGGGCCTCCTTTTAGGCGGGCCGAGACTACCTCCTGAGGTGGTCTCGGCCCGCCTAAATTTTTGGGCACGCGTGCCAAACATTTTGCATTTACACGGCAAAAATCAAGCGGGCCGTGCCCTAAACTATCGGCCCGCGTGCCAAAATTTAGGAGTGCCGGACCCAAAATGAATGTCGTGGTAAATGGGGCTTTAGAGGTTTATTTTACGTGATTGTTTAGTTTTTCTTTTGTTTCTGGACTCAATTCTCCCTGCTATTCTAGACAAATGTGTAATTTTAAGTAGACTACGAGTAGTCTAATTTTTCTCGCCTCCTCGCGTCGCGTCCTCTCGCGGGCGCGAGATTTTCCACGCGCTCGCCCGCTCGATCTGAGAAAAATTAGGGACTACTCGTAGTCTAAATTTTAAGCGTCGTTGCTTTCTTTTCCTGCTTGAAGTTTTCCCCTCCCAGCTCCGCGCGCAAGTCCAACAATTTCAAAATTTCGTTGGTTACTCAAGAAACAATCCAAATATTCATGTAACATCATATTTTCTTCCGTTTTTCACTAGTTATAGATACTTATTTGTCAACCACAGTCAACTCTCTAAAAAGACGGACACCTCTATAAGAAGGACTCGGTGTTGTTCCCTGCGTGCCGTTTTTCAGTCAGTTTACTACATCTAAACTCTCTATAAGGCGGACACCTCTCTAAGACGGACAGTTAGTACCGTCCCGATGGTGTCCATCTTAATTAGCGAGCGTTGACTGTATCACTGATTTCCCTTTACTGTTTGCACCTGTTGCAGCTGCCGCCGACGTAATAAACGAATGCACCGACTACAGAAAATTAACCGGCGCTCACCGCACTATCACCTACTACGATTCCTCGCTGGAGAGATGCGACAACAAACTACAGCGCGGCTGGTACAGGTTCATGGAGAAGGCTGGCCGTATGATGCCAACGCAATGGTGTCGCTAAATTTTCACTGCGGGGCGTACGGCCCCGGCTGGTTGGACGGGGACCATCCCATGCCCCAGGATGGGAGGGTGATGCATAGGGTGTGCTTTCATCTTGAAGGAGAGTGCTGTAAGGAGTGGACAATGGTTGTAGTCAGGAATTGTGGGAGTTTCATGGTGTACCATTTGCAGCCTCCACCCAAGTGTCCCCTGCGGTACTGGGGGACGCGGTTAAGGAGGTGGCCATCCCCGGTGCAGTAGCGGAAGGTGAGTTTTTGCGGCATCAAATAACTTGATAACCACCAGAAACGCTGTCCGAAAAGCTAAAGTTGCAAAGATTAATACATGCAAGCCTGAAGACAAATTGCATCGGTAAAATGCGTTTCGCTGTAACACTACAGACATCAGTTTGAGATTGTTTGAACAGTTTTTAAAATCTTAATTAATTTGAGTTAAACAAGACAGTTTTCATAAATAGAAAGAAATTGCTGATCGCCTTTGGGTAGCTCGAGCAGGCACGCGCGCATTCGAGCCAGTACGTAACTACTAGTCAGCACTGACTGATCAACATATAGAACTTAAGCGTTAGTATTGTACTACGGAGAAAGAATAAACCAAAGCTAATAATGTCAGCAGCCTGACTTATAAACACCATTCTAACAATATGCTGCAGCTTTAATTAATTTCTTTTGCGCATTTTTAATTATATGTGCGAGTTCTTTCGCCTTTGCCATTTGTTACCATACTAGTGTCTCTAAAATGAATTAATTATAATAATTAATTATTAATTAATTAATTAATTAATTAGGAACATCGTCTTGTTTATACAGTAGTTCAGCCAGTAGTTCCCAATGAGTGCGTGGATTACGGCGTGCTAGATTCTGTGAACAGAGCAAATGGATTTTTTGATCCTTTTGTGTCGCTCACTGACATTGGACTCACACCTGGGTGGTACAGGTTTAAAGACGGAGCGGGTAAGTGGCTGAATGTCCTTAATTCCATTGATTCCAACTGAATGGACTTTTGATTATTAGATCTTTAAATCCTTTATAAAAGACTACCTCACGGTAAACTTCACTTGCGATAGTACGACCCACCGAGCCCCTCCACTGATATAACTCCCATCGGTTTATATCAAGGTTTTAGCTCTTGTAGAAGAATATAATTTCTTTCGATTATAAAACCCAATTTGTTTCGTATTTTATGTCGTTACAGTATGTTCGTCATTCATTTGACGACTGTACATATAGAACTTGTTTCATGGTATTTCATATCGTTATGTTTAGATAATTTTTGATTTTCTTTCCATGACCAGTTATATTTATCATGCGGACAAAGTTTCATCCAAATATCAGCCCAGGGATTTTTGAAACGCAATTATTTCGATAGTAAGCCCCTTCTTCCTACTCGAAAATAAGCCGATCCGAAAATAAGCCCACTCCCAAAACGCCTTTTGAACCAAGCCCCGGGGATTAATATCGGAATAAGCAATCCTCAATCCACTGATTTTGTTGCTTCAGTCTGTAGATTCACGGTCATTCTGTCTTCGTAGGCCTTCAGATGGCAGATGAATGCGTCAAGTTGTACCACTGTGGCACTCACGCTACTGGCTGGCTGAAGGATGGTCATCCTGCTGAATCCGAGGGCGCTGTACTCAGGGAAGTCTGTTTCCATTGGCTGGACGATTGCTGTTTACTTTAAACAACAAATCCTGGTTCGTCGGTGTAAACATTTCTACGTTCTATGAATTCCCTGGAACTGGCAAAAGCTTCTTGCGGTATTGCGGAAATGGCACTGCTGCTCATAATCACTGGATAAAAGAATGAACCTCTTCGCTTCAACATAAAATTAAACTGCGATATTTGTCTTTTAATAATACGGGAAGGATAGCTTGCGCGGTAGGCGCAAAAGGGGAGAGAAGAGGAAAAGGGCGAGCCTG
The DNA here is from genome assembly GCA_029204205.1 of Desmophyllum pertusum. Lineage (NCBI taxonomy): Eukaryota > Metazoa > Cnidaria > Anthozoa > Scleractinia > Caryophylliidae > Desmophyllum > Desmophyllum pertusum. The sequence continues at coordinate 370,975 of MU827814.1, forward strand.
CAGCCAATTCAGTTGTTAGTTCAGAAAATTTTGTTCATCTAACGCACGCTCTGATTGGCTGCGTAACTGTTTTAGATCAGCTTATCAGGTAAACAACAGTATGACGTCACGTGGCATTTTATAGGCTTTACTTTATAAAAGAAATATAAAATGGCCGCTTTTGGCTCACATAACATGATGCAACACTCGAGGGAGTTTTTACCAATGTAAACCCTCAGCTGCGACTCGGGTTCGCATACACTTTCGAATTCTCCCTAACTCACGCGCGCCATTTCACAAAAAATTATCATTGACTAAGAGGTAATGATGTGTCAATCAAGTGCTATCAATGGTGACTCTGTAAGAAAAATTTTTCGTTGTTAGGCTTCCCGAAGAAATCGTCGGAGTAAGTTAAAACTTGAAAATGTTATAATTATTTTAGCAATGAAGCATTTACTGTAGTGAATATTAACTACTTTAAAATCTGTTAAAATAAAACGTCTCGATCGCATGAAAACTGGAGTGCGTTAATTCGTTTAAGGGACTGTGCAATAATTATCAGGAGGGGGGGGGGGGGGGGTTGGAAATGGGCTTCATGTAGCCAAATATTAGGTAATACCCCCCTCCTAAAGGAGTGAATTTAGTTATTGCCCCCCTCTCTAATCAGTCAGAATGTACGACCCCCCCCCCCCCCCCCCCCCCCTCACAGTATACACACACCTTTATACAAGTACGCTGCTACATTTTCTCTACACGCACTAGTGTGGATTAAAATCTTATAACAGAAAGAAGAGCTCCTACTGCATGTTTAATTGTTGGACATCCGCGTCTGGAACAAATATCACCTCCATAACAATGTTCAACAGAACTATAGCAGAAGGAAAAAGGGCATGTGTGTTATTTTTCAGGTCCGGTGAAGGCTTGCTAGGCCCGAAGGGCCGGAAATATTTTCGGCCCCCACCTTATAAATAGGTATGGATTCACCAATGTAATATGTACTTTAAATAAAATGTTAAGCGCCCCCCTCTTGAGTGACTTATTTTACCTAGAGCTCCCCCCTCTCCTTGCTTTGATTTTACTTTATGCCCCCCCACCCCCCCCCTCCTGGTAATTATTGCACAGTCCCTAACCTGTTCAAGGCTCTCTGTGGGGAAAATGAGAACAAGGCAGTGGGAGAGAATAAAGAATGCTTGAATATCGCCGAATTCAGCTGATCTTCAGCCTACGCCCGCCTGTGGCTAGTGGTAGGCTCTCTCTACTCCGCCGAGGCTTCTTGGGATATTGGGGATAGGGAAGATCGCGATCGAGGGAAAGAAACGCGCGGAGGCTGGAGAGAGAGAACAAGCAAGCGCGGGGGAGGGGGGGGGGGGGGGGTGGGGGGAGGACGCGTCGTCCCCCGCGCTCTTTTTACCCATTGTTTCTCACATTTCTCCCTTCTTAGAGATGGAAGGTTACAGTTTCTGCGCCTTTAACTCTGCTTAATTAACCAGCGTTTGCCGTTTTCGCTTCCGTCAATCTTCTTAGCGGACCTCTCATGAACAGAAGTTCACTTCAACGAGTTCAAAGGTCACGTCCGTGGGTTGTGATTGGTGGATTCGATCCATTTTGTTTGTTTCTCTTTTCAGGGTCCGTTGGTTGTCGTCATAATTTATGATTGATTGCAGTGTAAAATGCAATCGTTAGTCGGGTTTTTGTAATTCAGCGTTCGCGTTTTCTAAAGGCACGGTCATGAAATTGTCTAGAAGTTCTCTAAACGTTTGACTTTGACTAAGAAAACCAAATGATTTAGTTCAAACAGCATGCAGTTTGCTTGAAAGTAAATAAAATATGTGGAACCTGCGACGACTCCATAAGAGAGGCTTTCAATTAAGTTTCAACTGTTTTAGGTATGCGACGCGAGGTCCGCCATTTGGGAACTGAATTCTCAAGCATCTAAGTTGGCGATTCTCCGTTGAAATCACGGGAGCACTAGTCTCCTTCGCAGCCGTTATTTGGGTCCGCAGTGCTACCACCCATTTGTAATGGGTTATTTTTCTGGGAAGGTACCGTCTGTTCATTATAAAATTTACACTTAGTCTTACACTGCGCATGCGTCTGCCGTAGCAAATTATTCTTGAAACCACAAGGATTACCAGGAAGCTGTAATTATATTAAAGTGGTGTGCAAAGTTTTGAGTCATTACATGTTATTTACATGTTCCTTTACATGTTATAAATTTTTGGAATGGGAGCACAAAAGTGCTCCCCAATAACTGAACACAGAGAAAATGTTCACGTTGGAGACTACAACATCTTCAGTTGTATGTTCCACAGGAGGTTTCCCTCCATTAAATGGGCCCCATTAATCAGAAAACACGAGTTTAAGGCGGAAGAACTGCTATTTCGAATTTTTTGATAAATTCATAATTCATGGTCACCTTTCATACAAATACATGAACAAAAACAAAAACAGACAAAAACGCAACTTTAAAAGTTTGTTCAAAGCTATTTTCTTCTTACCTATAAGATCATTTTACATGTTCGCATTAATACTGTACAAAAAACCTTGTGGGATATTGATGTAAACTTCAGGCATTGATGCTTTTACATAGATACAATTCACTATTTATACCATTTTACCTCATAACTTCGGTTTTTCCACAATAAATAAAATAGCAACTTTTATCAAATAAAACAATATTATTATGCATTGAGAAAGTAACACAAGTACCTTACAGCGCCAAAAAGAAAAACAAAAATCACATAAAAAAGTCAAATTTACATCAGAATCGCTTTGGTTAGCTATAGTAAATTACATTGCTACCTTCGTACAAATATTTACACTCTATTAATAATCTATTAATAATCATCGCTTGAATCGATTTACAGTCATTATTTATAGTATTCATTGAAGCGGTGGTCGATATTGTTTTACTATATAGCAACACCTTTGAATTGACGTTTAAAAAAGAAGCGCCGAGCGGTTTTTGATTGAAAGTAAAGGTGTACGTAAATGCCCTAATTAACAATTTGCTCTGAACCAATCAGAACAAACAATAAGTTTTTTCAACCAATCAGGAGCGCTTTGCACGGGTCGCACGCTTTGCTGTGATTCGCTAGAGTGACGCAAAGTGGCTATGTTTTTACAATAGTCAATTAAGAAAACGCTTTCTCTAGTTTCAGGTAGCTCATTCACTGGCTTGGTATATATTGCATTAAATTATACTTAATATGTAAGACCTTTACTGAAACAATTAAAACCGTCTTGAATTGTTTAACTCAATTGCCTCCAAAAACAAACCAGCACATATTATAATACAATTTCCCTAAACTCACGTTTTCCCCAGTTTTTATAAAACAAAATAAACTTCAAAAGCTGTACATCAGTTCTGTACTGCAGCCAATATATTTGAATTTTCAGAAGGAATTTGTACAATTCTTCACGGAGATGTCCGTGGATTGGGAGTGTGACTTTTTTACGAATTAAGACCGCACAATACGAAGCCAATTTGCTTGATTCCCTATAAAGACAGTGCACGCACAACAGGATAACAGAATACGAGAGTCCGTGACTGGATCTTGGCGCCAATGTGTCGTCTACATGTAGTTGTTCATGTAAGGCGGAGAGGCAATTTAATCTTGCTCGCAGCTGACTATGTACCTAAAGTGGAAGAAAGGAAAAGAGAATGACGTAAATTGACGCACGGAGGCATTATATAGGTAAAGGCAAATGTAATGTAGTTTTATTTTGTAACGTCAACTAAAACCTTCAGTTCACACGACTACTATAACCGAAGCCACTGGGACACCAACACCAAACTACCTTGCATAATGGAAGCAAAGAATTCCGTTGTTTCAGCTAATCAGTGTTTAGTGCAGTACAACGTTCCAGGAACGTTTCAAAATTCTCCATTCTGCTACATGTGATGGGTTTCACTTGTCTAAGTAGCCCCGATTGTAGTGGCACTGTAAGACAACTCGTCTCTCAGAAAGCGACAGTTTTCGTTCTAACTTTTATCCCCCTTCAGTGCCACATGAATGCTCTAAGGGCCGCTGAACAATGTTTCAGTAAAACAGGCCGTTTTGATATTACATGTAAGTTTTGACACCTTTTACGTTTGTTTTCTCATGGCTCCGTCGAAGACCAGGTAAGGCCTAGTTCTCGTACGCCTCGATCCGGAATGCCAGCGATCGCCAGCACAACAATGTACCTGGGATTAAGTATCCCTGGCCAATGATTATATGAGAACCTGTGCCGGAATCACAGATTACTCCAGTCGCTCTTTTCGCCTTCGGCGCTTTCGCGCGCCTCCCACGCTCTCGGAAAGGAAACGAATGCTACGCAGGCTAAAATCGACTGTGCAATAATAACTCCCCATATGCACCCTTTCTGGATTATCATCGTCAAACGTTTTTAGATAATTTTTGAATAATTTTGCCGAAGAGGCAGAGCCAGATCGGAATATTCTGTTCAACATACCCTTTGTTTTTTATGACACCACGACACTTGACAAGCACTGAATACCGGAGGGCCCATATGGGGTCTCCAACCTTGGACCGGTTTTTCATGGCCTTCTGACAGCACCTCTTCAAGACTCTCCTTGGTCAGAATGTCTGAAAGGTTAAACTACAATCAGAATTCAAAAGAAACTGACAACATTAATTTGTTCCATTACCGTAAAAGCTCTATTTAGCCCCCCCCCCCTCTCTCTATTAAGCCCCCCACCCCCTCCTATCTAATAAGCCCAGAATTTGTAATAAGCCCCCCCTCTCTATTAAGCCTCCCCCCCTTCCGTCAGGCTGATGTAAATGACTTTTTCAGCAATATTTTTTGGGGTTTCAGTCACTTTGTATTGAAAACGTGGTATTTAATTTCAAGAAACTATCATTGAGTTAGGGTAAAAATGACATTGTATTTGTAAGACGGTCATACATAACCCATTTCTTGTTCTGATTTTAGTTAGTGGTATAATAGTAAAGTTTGAAAAATTAATGTGAATTTTCTCAAAAATTTATGATTTGAAATAACCCCCCCCCCTCTCTATTAAGCCCCCCTCTCTAATAAGCCCCCTTCTTGAGGCCTAAAATTAAATAATAGAGCTTTTACGGTAAGTTAATACATGAATATGGTTTTCATTTGGTGTAAATATTTTGTAATAAAAAACGACTTCATTTCCCACTATAGTTCGCTCCACTTGTTTTTTTCAAAATCTTGTCCATGCTGTACCTTTCGGGTCAGGCATGTGTCAGCAGCTGAATGTCGTGCTTCTCACTAAATGCCACAAGTTCCTGCAGAACACAATTTACCATTAGTGAACACGTCTCTCTAACACTACTGTACATGGGAGTGCATCATTAACTCTCTCAATAGTCTTTATCAATCCTAGATACACATTTGAGAAAGCTTTGTACAAATGTATGTCTAAGAAATTTGCAACCATTTAAATCTCCAGTATTGCTTTACCAAAATGAAGGCTTCCAGTTGTCATTTCTACTACCGATTTTTTAATTTTCAATTTTATTACAGGAGGGAGAAAAATAATAATAAAGTTTAAAAATAAGGGATATGGGATATTTAACCCTCAAAGGTCAGATGTATTCTTGGCTGGATTCAAGTTAGCATATATGCTACATACATTCCTCAGTTTTTCCATTGCATATCAAGATATGACAATTATAAAGGAGTGAGCTGTTACAAATACTGCCTTTCAACAGTGTTTATTACCTTTGGCATAACACAACATGATGCAAGATTTACTTGATTGATTTCAGGTGTAATCTGAAACAGAAGACCAAACAGTATTATGTATTTAGATAATAGCTTTTGAGGCAGAGTCTAAAGATGCAATGTCACAACAAGACATTGCTTGTGATGTAGAAATTATATTTAAACCCCTACTTACAGTGCACATGTAGTGATTCCAAATAATTTTTATATTTTATTATCATATGATGATATATTTTTTTTGAATTCACATGTTACTGATGCCAAATTATCAGGAATTTCTAAAGAAATATAGACTGAAATAATTATTTAATATATAATGTTGTTCACATACCCGTGCCCATTGGTGAAGTTTTTCCAGTGTAGTTTTGTCCAAGTCACATACACCCAAAACCGTCTGCATATCCACTATCCATCAAACTCTCCATTTCCTACGATAACAAAATTAATCATTGACATATCCTTTAACATTATTTAACTATCAATTCTTTCTGTAACTAGAATTTGCTTGCACCCAAATGAGACCTGCATACAGGCTAATTATTCATAGCATGCTGAATGCATGCAATTTAGACAGACAAAAAAAATGCTTTTATTAATTACTTATTAGATATCATGGGATATGTCATTGTGGTCGGCCTAATGGTTAGCACAAGTGGTCCAACAACAACAACAACAAACAACAACAACAACAACAACAACAACAACAACAACAACAACAAGCTTTATTAAGTTCTTTGGTTAAATACAATGATTTTCACCTCCCGCAAATTAGCAGGGCTATTCGAGGCGGGAGGTGACGAAAAACAAATTATAATAAGGGTAGCTAACAGTAGGGTTTTAGTAATAAATAACAAGAAGAAAATTATCAATTTATATAATGGCGTAGACAAAAGAAATTAAAGTAGTAATTTTGTTTCTGTATAAAGTAGAGAAGAGAAAGGAAAACTACATGTAACTAACAAACTAACTAACAAAACAAAATTAATCAAAACAAAATTAAGAAAGAGATTTAAGGCTATCTATGAGGGAATTGACTTCAACATAGTCGTCCTGAGCTGAGAGTATATCAAGGTTCAAGCACTGGCCGGATTCATTGTGTTGTTCCTGGGCAAGACACTAAATATTAATGCTCTCACAGTGCATGTACCGGAACCTCCCTCTACCTGGGCAACCTGACAAAATGCTGGGGTAATTCCTGCTGTTGGGACTAGCATCCCAACCAGGAGGATACTCCTAGTCAGCTTCATGCTACAGAAACTGGGATAAGCTCTGACTGGCAGTGTGGGCCAGTTTGGCCTGAATGTGGCTTCACTTTTAAAGGGACACTGTCCCGGCGTATTTGCCTCAAAACTGTTATAAAATGCATGAAATGGTCCCTAAATCTATGAAATAAGAACTCAATAAATTCTAACTAAATGATAAAAAGCAATTTCTTCAAGAAATTCCATACTACAACAAATTTTTTGCAAAATTTCAAAGATTTCCAAGGCAAATTTGAAACTTTGAAAAACTGACATCCTGACGTTTTTTCAAAAATCCATATTGCAATCCATTTCCATCCTCGCTGTCGTTTCGTCATCCTCACTCTTCCTATTGGGTTTCCTGTCATTTGTCGAGTGTTATTCTACAGAATCAAACCATTATTGATCAACTTCCTGTGATCTAGATATTATGTTTCTGAGCTTCTCAAAATCATGCTAAAATCAGGACAGTGTCCCTTTAATTTACCTACATGTACATTATATTAGCTACTGTAATACTAAATATACAATACATCTTTAGTTTTGGACACTTACCTCCCAGAAACGTTTCAGCACCTCCAAATTGTCATCATCTTGCATTTCTGGTAATGCCAGGAATAATGTATCCACAGATTCTACTCCCAGCTCACACATGGCTATTACACAGTGAATAAGTGAAACAGGCAACAGGTTATTGCAAGCACTGTGAGTCATAGAAAACCAAAACTTAACATTATAAAGTCTGACAGCTTAATTACCATAATTTTTAAAGCTCTATTTAGGCTGCTCCCCCACGCCTTGGAAGTCAGATTTTATAATATTAGCCCCCCTCCACTTCCGTCAGGCAATATTTCTGGCATCTCAGTCACTTTGTATTGAAATGGTCTGGTCCTTTAATTTCCAGAACTATCGTTGAGTTAGGGGTATAAATGACGTTGCATTGTTTTCCTGTAATTTTTACCCCTGATATTTTGAACTCCAGATTACTCGAACCAATTTTCGTTTCCATTGGATGTTCTAGAAAATTGGGATTCTAATAATAATAATAATAATAATAATAATCAACTTTATTTGGGGAGGGTGACACATAACAGTAATTCAACTGAACGAGCTAGTGGCCCCTCCGTCCTAAAACTATAAATACAAATACAATCAATATACCTAAATTATGGACAAGAAAAATGAAATACAGCTAAAAATTACAATGATTTTTGTGGCTCAAAAGCAGTCGCTTCAAATCGGTCAAAAACGCCGTTTTCACCGATTTGGACAAAATAATGATTCTTCACACACACAATCGCTTATATCAGATTAAAATTGGGCAATGCTAAAAATTACAGCTAAAAATTACAATATCGGATTAAATCTTCTACTGCACTTGTAAGTTTACAAGAAAAACTACACTGTACATGTACTAAACGTGGTCAATAAATAAGACGCTGTACAAACTCAGACCAGCACTAGTTCAGATTGGTTTGTTTCTAATTACGTGAGACCGGTTAGAAAAATTCATCTTGGCCCGGTTTGATGAACTGACACACAAATGAGACAGACTGGATTGAAGTCAGACTGGTACGGTACAGGTGTAGTTTTTCTCATGTAATCAAAGACCTTGGAAGCAATGTACATGTACCTGTCTGGTATTCATCTGAGATTTTTTGTTTTGAGTATTAAATGTACTTTAAATCAGCTGACAAGAACTTAAAGCAACAGAAGGAAAGGTGGATTTTTTTTCACTGATGGAATGGCATCTAGAGCAGTTGATGCATTTATTGGGAAACAACCAAGATAGACAAGTAAAAATGGCTTTGATTTTGAAGGCAATCTAGAGACTGAGGCTCTGCAGAGACCTGCTAGTACATGTACGTAAATTGATGGCTGTTACAGAAAAGAGCCCAACAATTAAAAGTTTGACCACTTTTAATTAATTTTCATTCTTTCATGAACACATACTATCCGATCAAAAAGCCGCTCCTTGGCATCTGTTGGATAGTCTGCATGCACACAAAAAATTATGTGAATTAAATTAAAAGTGGTCACGCTTTTGGGCTCCTTGCTGTAAAATATGAGAAAACTCAGATTATGGTTTTGAAGAATTGATTGCTGGAACTGACGGTATATAGTCATCTGTTGAAGAGATGGGTAAAGAATTTTTAGGCTTTAGTACACTGTACAAAATAGCAGTCTTACCTACCTCTAAATAACGCATCCTGGATAATGGCAGGCTTCAGTTCAATTGCAAATACTTTCACTAGCAGACAAAACAACAAACATTTTTGTTATAAATAAAATTCCATGGATTTTTTGTAAACTGCATAATATAAAATTTGCTAAAAACAAGTCAAATGTTCAGAGTAATATTTACCTGAAATTTTGAGATGTTCTCTCTCTCCTCGTTCTATTTTCTCCACAAACTTTTGTTGACACACCTTATGGCTTTTCTCTGAAAATGAGAAAGTTTTGCACAAAATTTTATTTTATTAGCACTCATAATAATATATTAACAGTAAATTGCACCAATTACATGTAGATTGTACAATGAATTTGCTATCCTGCTATACATGACCAAATTGGGTTGACATCTATTGTATTCCCAGGATCGAGTAGAGGATGCATACCAGAAAAATTATATAGTTATGACATGTAAAGTTTGCCCTGACTTTTGGACACCATATTGGTGTCTGTAATAAACAAGGGGTCTATAAGGTGAGAATATTAACTAAGCCCTTAGTTTTAATCGCATTTTGTTGTGCATAAACTTTTTATAAAGGAACAAGAAATGTAACTTACTGGGATAAAATCCTGCTCATTGTTGTTATTGGGCAGCATTGAGCTGCTCAAAAGTTGTTCCAATACTCTCTGACAGCTAAGAAAAATAGCAATTACTAAAGTTAGTTAAAATCCAGCATTCATTAATTCCTAAATTCTTCTTACCTTTGTATATAATTAATCTAGTACATACAATGTAGATCATGACAAGAGTATTTGAAAAGCGGACGGCATATTGGCATCTGTATGATCATAGTCTACAGCATATGCAGCTGTTTCGAGAAAGGCTGTCGGAAAAAAGTGCACGCAACAATCCAGAAAGGTATTGTGGATAGTTTTAAGTTCACGGTTCCTTGACTTCAGCATTACAGGGAAATCTGAGAAAATGGCACGAGACGCCATGGACGTATGTTTGCGAGTGCTAAAAGAAAGCAACAAAAGTAGGTTCGACAGCTACAGTGTCAGGAACATACCTTGCTGATTATATCCCAGATTACCTTTCAGGATTGTCGTGTGCACTTTTTTCCGACAACCTTTCTCGAAACAGCTGTATGTTAGCATGTAATCAAGGCAGTGCTAATGGCATAAGCTGGTGAGAGACATGGCTGCTCTGCATAGAATTTTCAAAATATTAGCGTATCTTCAGCATGGGATGTAAATGGAATGCACCCTGGACTATTCTCCCTTCCTCACCATAATATACACCTGTAGTTGATGATTGGTTATATAAACAGGCCACTAATGACATACAAAATTCTAATTTTTGTCTAAAGCTTTGGGAAATGTTCAAAACAAAAGAAACCACTAATTGATCCCTCAGCCTTAATTAATGGAATTTATTTTAGTAAAATATTCCCCTGAGCATTGGAGACCATGGATGCACTCAGTATGTAGAGCATGATGTACTTTTGTAATAGTAGTGCTAGTTTGATTAGCACATGAATTATATTTTATTTAAGGTGACTCCCTAGAGTATTTACCAATGACCTACACTAACTGACATGAGTTCGAAAGGAAACCCCAGTTATTTTGTCTTTGATTTTTTGTTCCCAATATTTACCAGTAAGGAAACTGATATAATTACAGTTATTTATAGGTTGTTACTTTTTTCGTTGGAGGCCGTTGCCATGGCAACACAGCATCTAAAGAATGGCACATTTTTGCTATATTTTATCTTTATTCCTTATTTTTTTTGTTTCCTTCGGTGAAATTTCTTTAAATTTGCCATCTTATGAAACTGAGTTTGCCTGGCATTTTGGAGGGGAAAAACCTTGTGGTTTTTCAGACGATTTTGCCAATATTACGTCATTTGTTATTTTAAACAATAAAACTTACTTGCTCTGACAAATTTCTTCAAAAAACGGTCATGTGATAGGTAACGTTTCTGTCTTGAATTGTGCGAATTTTCACAAAAATTTACCGAAGGAAATGCGAGAAAATCCACGGTTAATTTTGAATTTTTTGACCATGCTGACGTCATAAAAAATCGGAAAAAACACGCGCGGTTCGAGGATTTTCCTTTGAGCGCGCGCAGATTACTAAAGCTTTCGTCAACAGCGCGCGCTCGGTCATAAAACTATAGGGAGTCACCTTAAGCTTACATTGTACATCAAAATTTCTGATCATACATGTATGAAATATCGTACTAAGTAAGTAAAAAGTAAGTAATTTATTTAACCACATGTCACGGATGAGTTTCGAGACTCGTTTTAAAACGTGAACGTGCAAAATACAGAATAAGACATCTAATAAAATTGAACTATACATTAAAATCTAAGATAAACACGAATGATGAAATAGGCCTAAATGAGAAATAAATAACTGACTAATTAGTATATAATAAATATTAAAGTGCACTAGAACTATTAACTTACATAACGTTGACACTCTTAAATAAACTTAAATTGTAGATAATTGAAATTGAAATGATTAGTCTCCACAAAGAGAGCAGTAGCATTGGATCCCGGTCGTCAGGTTTATATCATTTATCATGGCCTTGAAGATGTTGAGGGAAGAAGCCCTCCTGACATAGTCAGGTAAATTGTTCCATAAACTGGAAGTCATATATTGGAATGATCTGTGCAGATACCTTGAAGTATACCTAGGCTAGCTATACCTAGGCTACTGAGTCTCGTGTAAGCTTAATTATGACGCTGCAATTTGTTTTGAAGACAACGGATTTTCCAGTTATTATTGCGTTTACATCACTATATATTAAATCGATGACTTGCGATTCTTTATACTTTAGAACTTATAATGAAAGGCAAGATTCGAGCAAAGAAGCCATAGAATTTTTGGAACATCCACAGCTACAAGAAATTGCTGAGTCACATTTCATGACCTCATCCTCAACAAAATGAACGACAAGATATTGAACAATTTCGACAAAAAATAAAATGTTAATCATCCAGAACCTGCACGAATACCTCGTATTAATCATCTAAAAAGACCCTAAACGTTAAGTAGATGCTATTAAATTTCATCTGCTTAGAAGAAATCGATATGAATTCTTAAAGTGCTACTACGATCAAAAATACACTTCTCCTGTTCTCTTCGGATTTCGAAACTTTAACCACCAAATAGTAAATGTGCCAAATATCAAGTCAAAATTCTCACGGGAAGTCCGATTATTTTAACTCTACTTTCCAACTTCGACTTGCCGCCATTGCTGGATTCAAAAATGTCCGAGCTCGTAAATAAGGATTGGGACGAGAGGACAATGACGTCATCCAATCAACCAATATGGCTTCTTCTGTGTACACGAAGGCTGATTTCATGTTGTATTGTATATCGACGAGGTTCTAGAGCTTTCTATCAACGTAGAACGCTTTTTCTTCACACAAGAATATACATCCAACGTATTGTGTCGACTATGCTAGGAGCAGGAGTCTCAAAAGCCAGAATTTCTTCGCACAACTCGCCTACTCAGTGCTGGTTTAAAGAGCCTCATCACGCTGCTCAAATCGAAGACGAAGATAAGCTTAAGCTTATTACGGATGATATCGTCTGAAGACTTATTGATCAGCAGTTTAACTACGGGCCGGGCTGTTGGGTATGTGCTTACGGGACTACGGGAGGTTGTTTTTGTCAGCTGAATGAAACTCCTCAGAATGGACTAATATTTCAAAGCTTCGCTTGTTTACTTTGTCTGAACTGTAATTATACACATGGTATAAAGTGTTGTCATGTGCTGCTTGTTTGGATACTTGGATTTAGTTACTTCCAACCAACTAGTGCAAGGTAATACTGGGAGATCAAACAAAATTTATAACAATTTGTTTCCTATATTTAAATAAAATAAAAGCCTAAAGCTAGTTGTGTCTTCATGTCGAAGCTCAAGGTGCATATTTCCTTGGTTTTGATATCATCCATTTTTGAATGAATTTGTATCTTTGATGCTATGTTATTGTAAACTTTATTGTACTGTAAATTAACACGGTTCATACAGTCTAGAAATGTAGAAAAGTATGGATTTCCTGACTACCTTTACAGACCTGGAAAAAGTTTGGAAAATGAAGTTTATGTCTGGAAATTTGTCGAAGCTACATTGTGTATAACAAGTTCTGTTATTCAATGAAATCTTTGTCAGGTAGCTGGAATTCCTGTTCTCGGAGTTTGATTGCATGTGTTAGTCCCAGTTCAGACGCCGTACTTCACATGAGCTGAATCAAATTTGATGAATTAAGTTAATTCATGTGAAGTATGGTGTCTGTATCAATTCGAACGGCTGATTGAATTCGGATCGGCTCAGCCATTCTTCCCGCCTGGCTCAACCGGGAATTACGGCTGTGGACTGACTTTGATTCAGACGCCGAACTTCACATGAGCCGAAACAAATGCATGAATTATTATAATGTATTTTCAATATAACAGCAATTTCCCCCTAAAATTAAGTTCGGCTGAATTAGCTCGGCGTCTGAATCAATTCAATCGGTCTAAATTAATTTGGGTCGGCCTAAATTCGAATTCGATATGGCTCATGTGAAGTACGGCATCTGATCTGGGCCTTAATCTGCCGAGTCTGTAAAATGAAAACATGGTTTGGGAAAAAAGTATGGAAAATATCTCAAATTTTGTTTACAAAAATATGCCCTTGATTAAAACAAGGCTTATATACAGCTAGTTGTTTTTCCCCCTCCAATTATAGTCATTCTAATTTACTCAGCATCATTAGGACCACATAGGCTCAATTTGCACCCTTCTCTCAATTCCTGTCTCAAGAGCATGCATTTGGTGGGGGGAGGGGGAAGGGGATTCATTTTCCCAGGTAGTGGAGCCTAAAAACATGGAAACCAATGCTTAATCAGCAGCAAGAGCTATCGAGAAGTCTGAAATTAGGTTCTTGTACATTTGATATGGAGAAAAACTGGTATATATTCTAGGGTACCATTAGGGCCCAAGCACTTCGGTTTAGCGAAGAACTGATTGAGCCTTAAGGGTTTCTGAGGACACTACCTTCACAATCATAGGGGTCACTTAACAAGAACATTTGGATATCACAAAAACAGTGTTAACCTGATAATAACTATCAGGTATTTTAGTTGCTAAAAATTGTTTTATGACACATTGTTATGAAAGTAGTGATGACTAACACTCAATTTGCAAGTAAAACAATATTTATTTTCACTTTTGTAAGATTCAGGTTGGAATATGCACAATATGTGAATTTGGCATGGATATCTTCAGAATTCTGTAATTTTTAGTATAGTAGGTCCACATCAGCCCTTTGGCTGCCTTTTACCCAACCTACTTATCAAATAAAGTATGTATGTATGTCTTGCAAGTTGACATGATTACCACTGTTGATAAGAACAACTGATTTAAATAATAATTATTGTATGCTTTCAACAAAATATAACAATAGAGGTAGTGATAAAAAATGGATTTAATGAAGCTTGTCATAAATTTATTGTTTTGTGAATTATCATTACAACAGAAAAGTTACAAAAGCACAGGTTTCATTACAGTTTAGACTTTTACTCTAGTAATGTTCATGTATTTGACTCGTTCCTTTATTTCTTGGAGCTCTCTTATTAGCACTTCCAGTGAGCAATATTTTGAAGTGATCACCCCCCTCAATTAATCGCCCTCCCTCGAATAATCGCCCCCTTTTGGAGAAAAAACAATAATAATCACCCCTGGCTATTATTCTATGAAATAATGTTTTATCAGGTTGCCCCAACAATTCACCTACTCCTGGAGCAGCTAGAGGGAGCAAGGGTACTGCAAGTCCAACACAAAGTCATAAAACAATCATTGGGCAAGAATGATTTTACATGAAATTATGTCAACATTTAAAAACTGCATGGTAAATAATTTCTACAGTTTTCCAGTGCTCATTACAAGTTACTGCACAGTCATAAGTTACTTGGTTGCATATATTATTTTATTTCCCTTATGAGCTGAAAAATATTGTGCTTTGAAACACAATATTGTTGTTTATGTCTGAATTTCTAATGTACTGGTCAAAGTCATATGATTTGGCTGATCAGTATAATGTATTTTCTTGTGAACTGTACACACAAGGGGCAAGAAAGGGGAGGGTTAGAAGGTACATGACATTCAGCTGTTGACAGCCATGATTTGATCGATCACGTAATGAAAAGTGCTCCGAGCCAAAAAACCACAGTCAACTAATTTAGCGAGGAATTTAGCAAAACCTACATTACACGTACTTCTACCATACCCCTGGACATGCCTGGAGTTCCCAAGTGTTCTAAAATTCCTGTTTTCCGTCATCTTCATCTGAAAATAGAGCGAAGATTCGTATCTTTGATCTTTGCCTTTGGTCGCTTCTCGTGGTTCCACTAGCGCGCTGCTCTTTGCTTTTTTTAGTGCATAGCAAAGCTCAGAAAAAGGGCCGACATACTTCTTATTTCAATTAAATTCTGGGTCATTTACGGCGAAAGACAACGGGAATACGTTCACCAACATCGGCGCTGTTGTGTTTCTTCCATACGACTGCAACACTTCGCTCGGAGGAACTTGATTGGATGACGTCATGAACAGACCGCTAATGGGAAAAATCGCGGGCCTCGAGTTTGCGAACTGATCAATGGCGGATGGATTTTACGACATTTTACGAGTTTTTGGCGGGCTGGTTCTCTGCCGTGTTTGTACTTTCTGGTCAGATTTCTAGCGTGTTGTATTTATCATTACCCAAATAATGAAATTGTCTAAAAAAAATCGCGAAAGAAAATACTTAATTTTGATCGTAGTAGCACTTTAAGACAAAATCACGCTTGTTGAATCGAATTATGAAAACGCCCAACACATAGGGGGGAAGATAGACAGAGGTTTTACGCCTTCTTTCTTTACGATAAAAATAACAGTAGATTTTAATTGTGGCTACGGTATAAATATGAGGTTATTTAATAAAACAATAAAGACTAAGTTAATATCAACAGTCTGATATCGCCTCTATAAATATGTCAGCATATTTAGCTGTCATGCACTAACCTCGTCGGCAGAACTCGGAGTTGTTTTTCTTTTGATCCTGTTCCAGTTGGAAATGTTTCCTCCATGTACATACAACCTCTTCGCGAATTTAAGAGCTTTTCCAAGCCGAATTTCTCAGCTAAACCATTGGTAGTAATGCAGCAGCCATTTTGCATCGATTCGTTCGCCATATTCTTCTCGTGTGAATGAATATCGCTGGCTCGTGTCCCAAGTAGCTTTGCAGGCCTCGTGTCACGACTTTTTCGTGTTTTTTAGAAGCGTGGAAAAATCTTCTCTTTCGCTGTACTTCTGTCTTTCTTCGTCAATTCCACCTTTCAGAGTTTCAGCAATTCTCTATTTGCGGCCAATACAACAATGTCAGCTGAGGTGGATAATATTTTGAGGTCATTCTGGGAGTGGCGTTTGAAGGAGAGTCCGGAATTCGCTACTCAGATTGGCGTTCACACTTACGACAACAACTTGGATGGTCATAGTTTTGGGGCGTATGCCAAGAGACAGGTACAATATTCACTTGTTGTAAACATCACATGATAGCTTGCAGCTAAAATGTTCAAACGACAGTGTAAAGGTCGTTATACATGTGAGCAGCGCGTCTTGTAATGAAGCAGAGAGCGGCAGGCGCGTGTCAAGGCGACTGCTCGATTTCCATAAACTTGTGTGACCCTTAAAACTGAGACTTTACAATACACGCAGATATTACTCAGCCGATATACTTATTGTTAAGGTTATTCGGAGTGCTGAAGAGGTTGAGCTGGATATAAGCTTACAAGTAAACCAGAAAATATATCCCAATTACCCACCCCAAGGAAGGTCAATGGAAATTCCGATGGGGAGGGGGTCTCAAAAGCCAACATTTTTGAAGGAAAGTATGAAGCTAAATTGGAATTTCGAAGGGGTGGGTGGGGCATTCAAACTGTATGGATATTTTCTGAAACAACACAATACTCCTCCAGCCTTGTACCGGCCATACCCAGATACCTCTCTTTAATATTTCTAATTTTGCGAACGACAGTCGCTTGCGCTTCGCGCTCACAAAAAATTGCGAAGCGCCTGAGGATGAGGCAGATACTCCTCAATACATGCTGTCACTTACATTTAATCCCATTCTAGCTGGAATAGTAATTGGACAAAACTCTCCTTCAGTTACCATGATGAATATTTGTATCCTATAATAATAAATGTTTTATCATAATTATAACACACGCTAGATGCTGATTGGTTGTGCATTAAAGGCTATTGTATGTAAATGGTTATGACGTATCATTTGAATCACTCACAGAAAGTTTGGGAGAATTATTTGAATGTACTTATTAACATCATCTTGGGATCTGATGAGTTCCTTGCTCTACATGTACATGTATGTGTTTTTCAGTAATGAGTATAATTCACGAGATTCTGGGAATCTTTTCAAGATTAATTGGTAAAATCATAATGTTTAAGTTCAAGTTTCAAGTTTTATTTGCCCCATGATTGATGTTACAGTGTAGTACAATTCATAGTTATGATAAGGGAGCAGGAGCTCTCAACAAACCCTATTATTATTATCATGGTAATAATATTGATATTGAGTACATCTAGAATAAGTAATGGTAATTGGACCAAGTGGAGTACAATTCATAATGGTAATAGGACTGAGTGGAGTCCAATTCGGTCTGTAATCATACGAGGGATTAACAAAATCGGACGACCGCGCTTCGCGGGAGTCCGATTTGTTAATCACGAGTATGATTACAGACAGAATTGGACGACATGAAGTCCTGTTACCAATTAATCATAACTATAACAAAATTTGAGGAAAAGACGTTAAACGTGAATAAAAACATAATAATCAAGTTTGTTTTTGACCGAGATGCATGCACGAGCAAAGGACAGCGCGCGCAAATGACGCGTACTGTCCAATTACACTGTCCAATTACAAGCATGACGTGTAAACTGTCCTATTACATCGTCCAATTACAAGCATGACGCGTACACTGTCCTATTAGTGCTCAAATCGCGCCTGCTGATAACCAATCAGATTCGAGAATTTTGTTATAGTTTTGATTAACTCATTGCCGTTGATGCACGAAGACCATCGTTCGATTCGGAACGATAGGTAAAAAAATTCGCAAAAAATCATCTTTTACCCGATTTCCACATGTTTTCAAGGTGGACTGGGAATACTCTGACCCATTCTCCCAGCAAGTTTGAACAGGTATACCCTAGTTGGTCTTATATGACGGCTTTTTCAGAAAAGCCTTCTGATGTAACACATGGCCGCAATTTGTGAAGCGTTCGCAATCCGTTACAGGCGTTGTTGAGGACGTTTTAGCAAGAGTTTTGGACGAGGAAAGTGATCCAGAAGGGATGCCAAGCAGTGAGGAAATTTAATTGCATCTGGAGCTCGAAAATTGAGCGACGAACCAAGATAAGTGTTACGAAATATTGCATCGATCGATCGAACGAACGCAAATGCAACTGAAATTATATTTTGATTCGTTTTTTACATTTGAAAACCTTGTTTGATGCTTTGAATACATGTTAGGATTCATATTTCAGTAAAGGGAGAGGACAAAACGTTCTTATGGAACGACAGAGATAAATTTCGAGTGGAGTGTTGACACAATGTTTCGGGTCAAATTCCTGCATAAATTAGAAATTTGATACCAAACTAAAAAATACTAATTTATTCTATACTTACCATTTTCAGCCAAATTTTCAGGATATGTTGCCAATATAACAAGTAACATTTTTGCTTTTAACTTTTCCTTATAACCAGTCATCATTTTGAAATAAGTTGCTTTTTTGTCCAAATTTTGCGGCTATTAATATTAATTTATGCTAGTTAATAATTAACTAATTAATATATTATGGGTTTCTTTGGGAAAAAAATATTTTCCAGAAAGTTTATTTACTACCCTTTCAAAAGAGATATAGCTTTCCATGCAATTGTAAATGGCTGTTGAGAAAATAAATAAACAAACACTAGTATCAAATTTCACTTTTGGGGGCGAACGGCAATGAGTTAAGGGAGTAATCGGGCAAGTAATTTTGAAATCGGCCGAGTGTGCAGTGCTCAATCGGCCGCTCAATCGGCCGAGCACACAGTACGAGGCAGATTTTGAAATTACGAGCACGGTTAATCCCTGAATTGAACGACAAGGCAGGTCCAATTACCAATTAATCGTATCAAATGTCGAGATTTTGAGCCTGGGATCGTTCCTGCCACCAGCTTATTCCACACGTGACTCTGATATTTGGCTAATACCGTGTGGCATGAAATTTTCGTGGGAGTTTAGTTTCGCAGATTTCCGATTTTTTGCGTTTCGTGGGAACAAATTTTCACGAATATTTTGGATTCCAGACTTTACTGCTGGGAGCAAATTTTTGTGGATCTCGGGCAAGTTTCTGTCCGTTATTTCATGTAAGGTATTTATATATAACAAGTAGGGGTCCTTGTAATGAATGTCTTGCTTATTTTGCTAATAATTTTAATGTACATATTTATATGTCACAATTAAATCGTCCTTTACAACTCAGAGCTATAGAGCTGTCATGTATGTCAAGGTGTGATTTTGTGTTCCATCTGGGCCGGACATTTATATTAACTTGTGAAATACTCAATACTGTTACGTAGTGTGTTCAAAGTTAAACAGCTGTTATTTGTAGACCTATCAGTCAGTTAAAGATAATGGAGTTAATTAACTGGCTTATTATTGGCAGGCAATAATTTCTTAGTAATAAAATTAATGTAAAGATGGTAAATGTTAAGCTCGGTCATACTGTAGTAACTGTAACTGTATTCAGTTTGTCACGAGCGTGCCGTGGGACAAAGGAAAAATCTGAGTCCCCGACAGGATTCGAACCATGACCTTCCGTACACCGGTCGCATGCTCTAAAATTAACCACTGGTACGGAGTATCTCATGTGGTAATTTCTTAATTCTGTAAATAAGTAATATCAGTATAATACTGTATTAAGTAATTAGTTGTGGTTTGAAATTTCAGGATGATTGCAGAGATTTCATCAAGAAGCTGAATGCAGTTACCACATCTAAACTTTCTAAGGTATTATAAATATATACTATATACAGTGTACTGTACATGTATGTATGTGTAATCTATGTACATAATTTTCTTTCTTCTGATTATTATTATTATTATTATTTTTTTACTTTTTAACAGAGGATCTCAATACACAAAAACAATCTTTAAGTTACCATTTAGCTATTAATATTACTGATTTTGTTCAGTTTCATTAGTTTATTTTGTTGTGAACAACTAGTTTGCATATTATTGGTAATTTGACACCTTGTGGCATCAACAATGGGGTGAGGCAGCAGCCCGAGGGGGGGGGGGGGGGGGGGAGAGGAGGGCACTGATCCCTTATATACGCTACATAGCTACTTGCCACTGGACAGGGTATGGTCTTTAAGCATTTTTGTCTGGAATAGGGTATATAACAAACTACAACATTTTTACATTTTTTAGTAGTTAATTGGAACAGGGTATCAGTTTCCCAGAAGTTGGTACAAAGATCGATAATTGATACTCTGGAATAGGATATGTTAGTCAGATGAAACGAAACGCAAGTTCGCATTGCTGCTTACTAGTTTAATAGCCTTTTGGGTTAAAACAAAATCATTAAAAATCGTCTAGAACAGGGTCGCAAAATGCTAATTTTGCGGTCGGAAAATATAATTTAATCACTTATTCTGCAATGTTATTTGATTCAGCTAATAGTTTTGTTATTGTATTTTTAGGCTGATGCATTGAACGTAAAACTTCTTCAAAGAGAAATCCAATTCTATTTGGATGCAGTCTCCAGCCATAAGAGGTAGGATCATGAATGGCATACTTTAAGGCTTTGCTTTAAGTTTTTTTTTACGCTCTTGTTTTACCATTATTTCAGCTACTTGTTTCCTTTGATAAATTTGGAGGGACCTCAGCTGGAATTCTCAAGATTAGTTTCATGGATGAAGTTTGATACCAAAGATGATTATGAGAAGTATTTTTCAAGACTGACAGCCTTTCCAACACAGGTACTAGCTAGGATAATAATAATATGTACATGTACCCATACTTAGTAGTGTCATTATGTACTAAAAGGTGTAAATGTACTGTAATACTGTACTGTAATACACTGTAATTGAAATTTAATAGTATTGTTAATAGTATTCAGTCATCAAACCTCCTGTAAGTGGGCACCCTCGGGACCAGAAAAAAGTATTCACTTAAAAAATTTGGCTTTTGAGACCCTCTCCCCAAGGCTGCTGCCTAAGATAAATTTTAGGGAGCCCTTCGAGCTTCAAAATGAAAAGTTAGGAGCCTGAGTTGCATTTTTAGGAGCCTGAAATATTTTCCAGCCCAAGGTTCGGGCCTTAAATTTAGGTGGACGCCCAAAAATGTTTCGGTCAAGGCTGAAACCCTTTGGTTTGAGGCCCTTTGCCAGTTTTGGCTCCTACAGTAATATCAGAAGTTTAAGGAGTCTGAGTCATAATTTTGGGAGCCCAGCCTATAATGTGGGTTTGTCCCCAGGGGTAGGGGAGGGGGGATTATAGGTACACAAATAAAATAAGTAACCCAAAGGGAGTCACTTTTATATCTGAGTACAGTCCCCTCCCATTTGGGAGCTTGATCACCTGCGGTGCCTGGAGAAATGAGCAACAGCGGTAATTGAGCATGCATTCATTAATAGGGTGCGGCAGCAGGCTGGGTGTCGCAGGCTGGAGGTGACTCCCTTTTGAAACTACAACATACAGGGTTTTTTCTCAAGCAAATCCCTCAGTAATAGTTAAAAAGCTTCCCCTCAACAGCAATTTGTGTAGTGTAAATGTTGGTTTATGATAAAAAATAAACAAATGATAAAATAAAAATGTCCCAGGCCAGGTGTCCAGGTGTCCTGGGCCAGGTGTCCCGGGCCAGGTGACCCGTCCCAGGTGTACTCCAGGCCAGGTGACCCACATATTGAGCTGCCTACACAAAATTGTTCACTGATGTTCTCAGAAATAGTTCAAGGATTTTGTATACTATTGTACAGATTGTTGGTTGCCAGTAGAGCATATTATTAAGGAGTTCACATAATTATATATTTTTAACTTTTTAACTGTGGTATACCTTTAACTATAACAGGCTTCTGAATTTATTGGTCTGCTAGAAGAGGGAGTAAGGACGCACTATGTACCTCCCCGTCTAACTGTGGTAAGTTATGTGTAATGTCACTTAATATGTGCATTGTTCATGTACATTACTAACTGCTAAATTGATAAATAGAGGTTATTCAGCGGAAAGTCGTGTAATACGGCTGGGTATTTTTACGAGTCAGTTTTTTTTTCGAGCCTTTACATGTAGGCGAGAAAAAATAAACACTGACAAGTAAAAATGCCCAGCCGTATTACACAACTTTCCGCTGAATAAATTGTTTATTATACGACATAATTCTTTCCAAAAATATAGGCTTTCAACAGCGTTTTCCGTAGCGCGCGGTCAGGGGGACTGAGACCCGTGTAATACGGTCTCATATTTGCTCTCATCTTTGTGCGTATCCGCACTCTAAAATCATATTGCTATGTCGTATAATAAGATATGTTATTAGAGATTACAGGCTATCGATCATTTCCCAGTCTAAAAAAATGAGGGGGAATAATTTAAGAGGAAGAGAAAAATTGAGGGGGAAAGTAAGGGAGTGTGGTGCAGAAAGAAGCCCAGTGCAGAAAGAAGCCCCACCTCTATCCAAGAGCACAATCTCTCAAGAAAAGGAGGACTATTGATTATCTATTGACAGTTATTAATTTAACGATTATGCAGGAAGGTCATGAATAATGTTTTTGGAAATTCTGAGGGGGAGGGGAGGGGGGGGGGGGGGGGGGTGTCTCAAAAGCCAAAATTTGTAAAGGAATGAATTCAAGGGCGGGTGGGGGGTTCAAACCAAAAAACCTTCCCTGGGGGAGGTATGGATATGGATATTTTCTGGAACCACACATTTAAAGAATATAAACACAGCCTGAGGCAATTTACCTTGTGAAAAGTAATAATATAAAATTATTTTCCGAATGACTAAATAATTTATAAAGTTGAATGAACCTCTCCACAACGGCCACCCTGGTGCAGAATTATCTGGCCGTTGTAGATAGGTGGCCATTGTAGGGAGGTTTCAATAAGAGCAATTATTAAAAGTGTATCCATGGATTGGCGCATGGTCAGGACGAAAAATCCTGGCTGTTGTAGAGAGTTGGCCATTGTAGGGAGGTTTCAATAAGAGCAATTATTAAAAGTGTATCCATGGATTGGCACACGGTCAGGACGAAAATCCTGGCTGTTGTAGAGAGTTGGCCGTTAGTGGAGGTTTGACGGTAAATACATGATTGTATAAACCACCAGACAATGTCCAGTGTTAATAAAGACTTTTAAAGACTTATTGTTACTATAATTATATTGTTATTATAATATTATTAGTGGACCTCAAGTATGCATTTTTGTTATTTTTTCAGTCACATGTTCCAGAGCAAATCAAGAAAGTGTTAGATGCAGAATTTACAGACGATAACCATCTTTTTACACCACTAAAAAAATTTCCAGAAACATTTTCAGATCAGGAAAGGTACATTTATTTGCAATGTACAGATACTGTATTAAAAAGCTTCCATATCATTATACAATATTAGTACACTTTTTAGCACAGAGTGTAACTCTGGGGTATTCGAATAGTTTAGGCAGATGACCTTCACTAAACATGTAAGGGATGTAAGCATTTATAAGCACATATTGTTAAAAAAATAAATGTAAGCATGTAATTAAGGATCTATGGTGTAAACTAATCAGTAATCAATCAATATTGATTAAACAACGGTGTTCTTTTGATATCATAATTTATGATTACAATCTTGTGGAATGTTAACAAACAGCCGTTGAAACCTTTCACGCATGTGTTTGCGGCCTTTTTTTGCTAGGTTTAAGTTTTACGTAAACTTAAGGTAAATTGATTTTTGTGAAACAAACAAAATGTATTATTCTCTATATAATATGTATTATTATCTATATAATATTTTACTGCTTAGATTAACATGCACATAGTGTGGACTATTACGTTAATTTGTTCTTGATTTGTAGGGCATCACTGAAAGAGCGTGGTGTTAAACTGATTGAGGAAGAAGTGAAACCAGCTTTTAAGAAGATCTATGACTATTATCTCCATGTGAGTAAAAATAATTAGTTGTACACGGTATGGTCCGACATGGTCTGGTCAAGAGGGCCACAAGTTTATAATTAGCATTGCTATTATGTGTTACCCTCTTTAAGTAAATATATTACTATTCCGTAGCCTTGTATTTTCTGACTTTTCTGCAAATTCCAACCGAATGTGATATGCAGGTTCCAGGTGAATTGCTTGCCAACTGTCATGCCTTGAAGGGCTTCAGTTTTGCTTCAACAATATGTTTAGCAATTGTCGCTTAACACAACCATGGTGACTGATAATTTATTTATGTCTCTGTTTTATGTTTTTATATTCTGCAGAAGTATCTTCCTCAGACAAGGGATTCCATTCCATGCACTGATTTTCCAAATGGAACTGCATTTTATAATAAGGTACGAAGGGTTTTGAAGGGTAAAGGGGACTGGTGAGGAGCAAGGGATAATGAGTCCCAGGTGGGGATAGGGGAGTGGTGATGAAGGTAACAATAATTCAGTTGGGGGAACAAGTACCAGTTGATGGCAAAATCCTGCCTCCGAGACTGCCGGACTAAGCCCGCGAAGAAGTCTCTAAGCAACATGACGTTTCCTTATATAAATTTGCGCTATGTTGGCAAGATTGCTTTCGGAGTATTCGTCAGTTCTCGCGCTATTTCTTAATTGGATAATAACAATTGGAAACTCTTCGATCGCGTCAATTGCTAAAAACGGCACTTATTATCTTGCATCTTCGCACGCATTGCGGGCCTTCTTACGCAAGCTGCTAGAAACGTTCCCCTGTTGCTTTGAGGGAGCATACACTTACACTTACTTGCTTAATTTGCTGCAGGTATATAACGTTCACGTGTCCGACATCGATTCAACAAATTATCAAGAACGTGTGTTAATATTGTACATGTACATGTACATGCATGCCCTCCCTGACGTGTCTGAAATATTTTACATGTGCCCACCAATTTAACATTATTTGTAGGAAAACAATCTTTGGTTAGCCAACGCTGAAGGGTATTTCACTGTATTTTAAAAGAACAAATTACTTTAGTTGCTGTAATGCTCTAAATTGAAAACAATGAATGTGCGTGCAAATGATGATGTTAATATGTACATGTACTGCACCCCTAAAAGTAATGACACTAGCCCGCGTAAGTAACAAAAGGGAGATTAAGTATCACTTTTAATTTGTCTTTTCCTGAAATATGGCATTGTCATTTTCGCGAAATTAAGTACGCGTGAAAATTAGTGAAAATAAGGTACATAGTCGTGTAAATTATTGTTTCATGTTGCCGAAAGATTCATCATTAAAATGTGGGGAAGTAATGAGAATTAACATCAAGCAGATGTTTTCCGTTTGCCGTATAAAGTTGTGCTTGATATGTACCTCTCTAATTTTATAATCATTACTTCGTACTTCTTCATGCAGGCTTTAAAGTTTCATGTTGCGTGTGACATGACAGCACAAGAAGTTCACGATCTTGGACAAAAAGAAGTCAAAAGAATCAGGTCTCGAATGGATGAGGTTAGTGCATCTGGTAAAGCAAACCTTGAAAATTATTTCAAGTACATCATCGTTACTTGTCTCGCCATGCAACGGATAAGGCTTTCCTAACATTTCAACTGCCAATTCTGGTGATGGATTTTGGTCCCAGAATGGAGGGTCTCAACTTGCAAGCTTCCTCACGGTTTTGGCTTCCAAGCGTCGTATCTCCCATCATAGAGCAATCCCCCCTGTGGCGATCCACAACGTTCCACTGTAAATTATATGTGTTGGTTCCAGTAGTCAGAAAATTTGAACTGAGGGGGTCACTAACCCACTGCAGTCCTGCCAGAGCCGCCCTATTTTCGACTTTGCTCAGGGTTCCAGTGCCAGGCCTTCACAGCTACCGTAACGGGGAGGGACAAAATGTGGGGTAGGCCATGTGGCCTAGGCCATGGGGTAGGCCGCACACATCTTTAGCTTTCCATCGGAATTTGACTGTATTCAAGTGATTTTTTTTACCCAATTTTTTATTTAGGAAATTAACCACCGGTAGGCCATGGCCTACCCCATGGCCCCATGGCCTACCCCATGGCCCCATGGCCTACCCCATGGCCTAGACCACATGGCCTACCCCACGTTTTGTCCCTACCCACCGTAACGGCCATGGGACGTCAGCGCCACTGTACGTCACCTTGGCAGACAGTCCCATACTCTGAACTAGGCTTTATTACTGTTATCATACTCTTTCTTTGCTGTTGGAAATTCTATATATTGCACGTGAAGAATGGATTTTCTGGCCTACATGTACATGTGTGTTTATTTATTATAGATTATCAAGGAGGTGGGTTTTGAAGGCAATTTCAAAGCATTCCTTGATATGCTGAGAACCGAGAAGCGGTTTTATTATGACACAAAGGTATGTTTGATAACTTGTCAGATTTGCATGCAATATTATTGGGCCGCTCTTCTTGATGTAAGGGAGACAACTGGCTTCTGCCAAACCTCGATTGGCTGTGAGAACCTTCCCCTATGGCTTGGGTTCTCTCTATGCCATCTCTGGAGCGACGTATGCTGGGGGTTAAGATATAGAAACGATTGTATTAAACGATTTTATTTCTTCCTCGTGCGTAATTTGAACGGTTTGTCACGACCCGCTAATGTCTGATGACGAATAGCAGCCTCGTTCCTATACCCACCTTTCTAGTAAGGCAGTTACGAGTGAGGATCCTTAATTTTAAAAGTACTACACAAGGAAGTGATACACAAGACGAGGTGGAGTACTAAACTGTCGGAGACAAGAAAGTGTTATTTAATACTATAATCATATGATTGAGTTTTTCAGTAAACAGTTGAACAAGAGGCTAAATAGCAAAGGGTTACGGTAATATTGGGTATCATACTCCCTCCTCCCCCCCCCCCCCCCCCCCTCTCTCCCCTAACCGCTGGCATTTTATTTGATAAGGTGTCCATTAGGTACTCTGTGGTTACTTATATGTGAGCATCAAAAGTATAATATGCCAGTGATTCATGATTTTTTTTTAATTTCTCGCACAATTAAAAAAAAAAAAAAAATAGGACAGAAATATAATTTATACGAAGGGTTTATTTTTTTTCCTGGCTTTACTTATAGGAAGAGTTGTTGAATGGCTATAAAGATTTATGTGAGAAGATTATCAAACCGAAGCTAAAGGATTATTTCAAAGAAATGCCCAAGACACCATTTGAGTAAGTTTGTCTCTCTTTTATCAAACAAGCGAGCCAATAGTTTATTGTGTTCAAACATAAAGAACGAACAAGCAACCTTTTTCAGTAGGAATGATGTATCCGAGAATTTATTGATCACACGGTTTTCGTCTGGGAAGTTGCTAAGCAACATGACGTATCCTTGTGGCGCCATGTTTACGCGAGAACGTTCGGTTTGTAATTTACAGGATTGTTGAGACGCCAGCTGATGCAGCCCCAGTGGCCCCTGCAGCTTACTATCTGGGTCCCTCTGAGGATGGTACAAGACCGGGAGTGTTCATGGTAAACACTTACAAACACGATACCAGGTACTACCCATGTACTTATTAATGGTAATCAGATGATAATGAGTGTATATGTTCAAACGCGCTTTTCAATTTCACTCAGGGTAAGATCGGACATCAGCATGCAAAGGCGCCTTTGGCAGCCGCTATCAGTCCATTAATGATCTCACCCCACTCACCCACCCATCCAACCATGAATGCATGTGAACAGGTCAGACCACAACTCTCGAACAGTGATATGGGTTCTTTATTAACGTTACTAATTTTAGTATGAGGAGGTATAGGCCAACAGCTTAACGTCACCACCAATGACGCGATCATTTGAACCGAGACAAGGTGTTGAGCACAGCCAGCATGATCTCACCAGTTCGGGAAACATGAAACCTTTAACTAACATAGAACAATACAGAGGTGATAAGAAACCGTAAATGAATAAGGATGGTTCAGACGGATCTTGAACGTCGAACGTGAAAAATTTAGACCAAATTTTATGAAATTATTGATTTACAAACTGTGGAGCTCCTTTACATGTATTGTATTTGTAAACAAATTTCAAAATGTTGCAATACACGGAATTATCTTACTTGGATGTTGTCTGAACGAGTTTTGTTTCTTCAGACCGAAGTATGAGATGGTGGCACTTGCTCTACACGAGGCTGTACCAGGTCACCACTTACAAGTAAGTCGTTAATTGTTTTGAGGATTATCATGTGCATAATTACCTCAAGTTCATAGTTAAACGTAAAAATAACCCACCGATGTGATAATAATACAGGTTTTAATTTCTCCATACAAACCCTACTAATTTTGCGTCTATTCCTTCAGTTTAGAACAGGCGCAAAATTAGACAGGTTTGTATGGGACGGTACCAAACTTTGAACATATATATCCTCTGTTCTATTCGTGCTAACAAGTTGAAATTTTGTGGCTGATCATACAGCAGCGATCTTTATGTAACGATGGGATTTTGAGGCTTGATAAAAATAATTTGAAAATCTGTGACATTTACCATCTATGATTAGCTGTTAAAATAGCAACGTCAGTATTGTCAGACATTAATTTTGTATTGTGAGTGTAGCTTGCAGTGCATACTAATATATCGCAGTGCCAGTCCTTGCTTGCTCCACTAAAAGGCGCGGAGCGCCTTTCACACGGCGTAAGCGTGTTCGGGGTACGGACGAGAGAGGGATGGGGGGATTGGGGATGCTCCCCTCCAATTGGGGGTGTTTGGGGGCACATTCGGCCCACTGGACCTTGTTTTGCCAAGAAAAACAAACAATACAACGTTTTATTTCAGACTGCGTTTGCAATGGAGCAGGAAGAGCAACCTTCGTTCAGACGCCACGTGGAGGACAGGAGGTACTATGAAGTACCAGCTCGCTTTGCCTTGCACACTGCTTACATGGAGGTATCTTGATCTCCTCTTCCTTTACAATGAGTATCTATAGACTATGATTATTGTATGAATGGTACTTATTGAATAGTCTGTCACTGACAACAGGGACATGTAACGCTACGATTTATCGACCCGATTTGATTAAGAAAATGACTGAGCGGACGAAAATCGACCCGATTTATAAAAATCTATTCATGTAGGTAGTGATTATTTTGTAATTGCACGTTAAGAGCACGAACTTTCGGTTTTAGCCACATTTATTGATTTACACTCCCCCCACCTTCTCACTTATACTCCTTGTGCATCAAAAGCTAGCTATTCCAAAGCTACCCAATAAGCAATGATACTTTTGTTCATCATTCAATTGAAGTCATGGCTGTTGTCTTGTAGGGCTGGGGCCTGTACTGCGAGTATCTTGGTGAGGAGATGGGCTTGTACAAAGATCCTTATGATTTGTAAGTGCATTGTATAGTTGTATGTCCAGGTCTCGCTACCGCCATGGTGTGGCGTTTTCTTTCCAAAGAGTTATTAAGGGAGAGTTGCCATTAAATACTGTAAATACGCAATCGATTTCAGACCTTAAATGTGCATTAGGGAAAAGAACGAGGGCATACACTGAGATTGGTGACTTCCAGCGGACAATCTTGTTGACCTACCCCAAAGAAAGGTAATCATAAACACTGCTCGGGAATGACTTTATATTATTTGCTTTCTTTCAGGTTTGGTCGGTTGTCAACTGAGATTCTTAGAGCGGTCAGATTAGTAGTCGATACAGGGATGCATGCTTTCGGGTAAGAACAACAAACAAACAAACAAGCAAACAAATATACCATGGGAACACTTACTTGGGGTTCTACCTCAAGTAACGCTGGTTTTAAACAAGGCTTGAGAAAGTGTAGTTCTTATTTTCATGTTGTAAAATATGTTTGGCAGCGTTTCGTTGGCGTGATTCTAATGTGCGATGTGTCTAACGATTCAGATGGGGTCGACAGCAGGCAGTAGACTTCATGGCGGATAACACTGCAATGTCTCTACATAACGTGAATACAGAAATTGATCGATACATTGCCTGGCCAGGACAGGTGAGTATCATCTATGTAACGCGCTAAATCCCCTTAAGGAACTATGTCACTATTTGTGCATCTTAAAAAATGCAAGTTCTTCGTTTGTAATCCGTCTTAATCTTCTCCTTGCTTCTGTGTGGTGTCTTAATACCTCTGTTGTGTTTTTCTACCTTAAAAAAAAAACAATTATTTTTATGTTTTCTTCAATTTGGAATCAATTTTGTGCATCGCAAAAATGACTTAAGATATCTTTGGTTTTGCTTCCAAGCGACTATTGGATATTTCCAGGGCCCGGTTGTTCTAAAGCCAATTATCGCTAATCTAGGATTAAAAGTTAAACCAATATTTTTATACATGCGATTCTATATACCCTTGCTTGCGCACTAGTAACGAAAAATTAAGCTACGTTTTCTGTTGTTGGATGACACGTAAAACCGTAATGTAGCAAGTCAGTCCAGTAATCGATAAATTTCTTTTTTCTCATTTTGCCGATAACTCGACATCTCGTGGCTGTTTTGTTGCAGGCCTGTGCTTACAAAGTGGGCGAAATCAAGATCAAGGAACTGAGAAGGACAGCAGAGCAGAAACTGGGTACAAAAGAACACTTTTGATGTTTCATAAAGGCAAAACGAATAATATCGCCTCGTACGCGCCGCTTCGCACGTTAACACGCGTGGGTTTTACTGAAATGGACGGCATGTTTCTGCGGAAATGGTTGAACGTTTTTCACCTATTATAATGATATTGTAATACAGTAGAACCTCCGCTAACGGACACCTCCCGTAGGTGGACACCTGGTCATGTTCCCAGCTACATACAAACACTGCATTTTTAACCTCCCATAAGCGGACACCGTGACCTTTCTTAAGCGGTCACTTTTTTTCTGGTCCCGAGGGTGTCCGCTTGAGGGAGGTTCGACTGTATTAATCATAATGGTTTGGGTCTGCCTCATTCTCTCGTCCCCAGAGGCCACGATCCTTTTGGTCAGCACCAAGAATCGAGGCTCTTGGTGCTGACCAAAAGGATCGGACGAGAATGGGTTTGCCTTTGTACATGTAAGGTTTTACAGTTAATATTTGTGTTATGCATAGAAGGTCGTGCTATTGGTAACTCTGATCATTACGTATGTGTTATTTCTTTCAGGGGTTAAGTTCGATATCAGAGATTATCACCACGTTTTTCTCTCGGCTGGGCCAATGGGCTTGGACACGCTGGAAGAGGCTGTTGACGAGTACATAGAGAGCACACTCGCCCAGTGAACACAGCAAATAGTGACACGCAGCAAACGCTGTTCGAGTGAAAGTCTTCGTAGTGGATCCTGTTGGCTGTCAAGCCGAAAATGAAACCCCTTCGATTGATCCCCTTGTTAATCCATCCTACATTGAAACTGGATGCCGACCCTAAATTGAAACCCCTTCGCAATTGATCCCCTTGTTAATCGAGGATTCGATCCTCAATTGAAACTGGATACCGATCCTATTGATCCCCCTGATTATTAATTCCCCCTCTTGGTTATCGAAACTAAACTGAAACTCTTTGGCAATTGATCCCCCTGGTCATCAATTGAAACCCTTGGCAATTGATCCCCCTAGTTATCAAATGAAACCCCTTGGCAATTGATCCCCTGGTTATCAAATGAAAACCCCTTGGCAATTGATCCCCTGGTTATCAAATGAAACCCCTTGGCAATTGATCCCCCTGGTTATCAAATGAAAACCCCTTGGCAATTGATCCCCTAGTTATCAAATGAAACCCCTTGGCAATTGATCCCCTTGTTATCAAATGAAACCCCTTGGCAATTGATCCCCTAGTTATCAAATGAAACCCCTTGGCAATTGATCCCCTTGTTATCAAATGAAACCCCTTGGCAATTGATCCCCTGGTTATCAATTGAAAACCCCTTGGCAATTGATCCAGCTAGTTATCAATTTAAACCCCTTGGCAATTGATCCCCTTGTTATCAAATGAAACCCCTTGGCAATTGATCCCCTAGTTATCAAATGAAAACCCCTTGGCAATTGATCCAGCTGGCTATCAATTTAAATCCCTTGGCAATTGATCCCCTGGTTATCAAATGAAACCCCATGAAAACTTATCCCCCTGGCTATCAGTTGAAACCCCTTGGCAATTCATCCCCCTGGTTATCAATCGATAGCTCATTAAAAAAGGTATTGAACAACAATCAGGGAAAAGTTTAGCCTGATTTAAAACAAAACCAAATTAGAGAAGGCACCTTAGAGTAAGATGTCACACCCAAACCGCAGAAAACATTTTTCGAAAAAGAAAACAAATTAGTAAGATAATTTTGTAAGAAGTAAAGGGAGTAAAAGGTTTTATAATGAAATAGTAGTGCATTTTTTAATAAATCTAGACATAATATCACGCCAAGTTTTTAAAATGTTATTTCTTCCACATCCAACCCAATCAGTACATGATAAATATAGGGACGACAGTAATAAGAGACACGGGTTGTAATGGAAGGTGTCAGAAATTAAGGGCGCATTATGGGTGGATTTTTAAGAAATTGGATGAAAGTCGAGGAAGGATTAATTTGGTAAAAAAAAAAACACTGTCAAATAGACTGCCCCCAATACGAGAGCACTTCGCGATGAGTTAGTCTATTTGGGTGTCCTTCTATCAATTATTATCTCAAAATTATAATTTTAAATCGTCATCATCTCTTTCTCTCTCCTAAAAAAAAAGGTCTTAAAATTCCATGGGACTTTTCACTGTGAAACCTATGGCATTTTTAAATTGCATGAAATCTCAAAGAGATAGTGCGAGAATAGTGCTAAAATGTATGAAAACATAGTAGTTAGGTATAACGGTCCCGCTTATAACGAAGTAGATAAGAGTATTTTAAGATAAGTACTTGATTGTACGGAATAAAATGATTTTACTGCAATAAATAAATGAATGTGTAGCTCTTGGGTCTGGGAGAGCACCCCGTCATGTTAGGTTTTTTAAAATTCTCCGTTAAACAGGTGCAACAACAATCTGAGATACAGACTGTAAAAGGGGAAATATACGAATGAGATTATTGGATATTTTATCACTTTACTATTGTACGGAGGTAAAGGGCTTTTGTGATAAGTAAGAAATTGTGACCTGGGGAAAATTTAACTAATGAAATTTATTAGGTGATTACTTACGTGATTTTACGGAAGTTTAAGATTTTTATGAAATTATCAAGTTGGGGAACTTTCACATGGCGCAAAATACCAGCCAAGTTAATCTTGAATGGTGCTTATTTTGCTAATGAATAATAAAACTACAACACCAACATAAAACTGTGACTACCACTCCACCTTATGTCTATAAAGCTGACCTTGCGTTGCTTATAGTTGATAAGGTTGATGGCAGTTTTCATAAGAACTGCATGTATTCCTCAGAATATGCACACTCGGGAAGTTATATCCTTTGAAAACGTCCCATTTCCTCAATGTTGAAAACTGATAGAACGCTGTGTCATTTGTCATTCCTGGGAGTTTGTTTCAATTTTGAATAGGATGTTCTGTCGAATGTTTCATGACCTTGTTTTAGCTGGGAAGCTAACCATACACATACATAAGGGAGCATTATTGGTGAATTGTTATGAAATGGGATGGAAGTTTAGGGAGGAATAACCTTAGGAAACAATGTAAGGCACACCACCAAATAGAGTAACCCCCAACACGAGAACACTTTGGGTTGATATACAGTATATTTTAGTGTCCGGCTATTAATTAGTAACTAAAACGTCTAGATACCTCGTGAATGTGAAATAAAAGCAATGAACAGGTTATAGCATTTGTTGGACAAATTTCACTCGGTCGGTCGGTCGGTCGATGGGCTGTGAACTTTAATCGCGCTATTAATTTATGTATGTTAATTTATTCATTCACGAGTGAGCAGATCATAGGAGCCCTGACTTATCCCCCCCCATCCCTTTCTCCTCCTTCATAAACATCTTACAACATTCCTAAAGTGTCATGAGACCTTCCATTGCAAATTTTAGATTGTATGAAACGAAGGGAGATCAGTAAAGGAAGAATGGATGGAATAGTGCATTCAGGTATACAAGGCCCCCTTATTTTTACGCTATTTATGGTCATTGCTCCCATATAGTTACAAGTTCCAGTCAACAATGAATCATTTATTCAATAACTGATTAATTACAATTAGCTTATAATTAATTATCATTCATTCACTCAATTATAAAATGTTTCTAACTGAAAAATGTTTATACAGTGGAATCCCGATTTCTGGAACCAATCGGAATTCCACTGTAAATGAATGAATCGGCTAAAAATGGCGTGACTGGGATTTCTAATAATACAATGCTAGCTTTAATCTGACTGAAAATGTGTTTCTTGACTCGTTCCTTGTTCTCTCGCACAAATTAAAGCTCAACCTCGTCCCCAAGCTTTTATCACCACGGCTCGTCTCCGTCATCTTGAAATTGGACAAAAGGCCCTGGGGAGAAGGTTGAGCTCAGGACGTTTCTAACTGGTCATCGCCTCGTTGCATTGGTCGTTGTTCGCCTATCTTCAAAATCATTTGCGTCTTGGTTGCTTCTTGTCATGTTTATTCTTCGTAATGAGCGAAAGTAGGAGTCCATTACTGTGGAAGAAAACACTGGCTTCCGTATGTTAATAGCAGTAGATTCAATATGATAAATGATCTTGTAGAATGTCACAGAGCCGTATAGATAAAAGAGTTGCTCTACACTAGATAAGTAGAGTAAGGCCTTTTGAAAGTGGGTTAATAGGCCTGCGTTTATCGCGGCTAGGACAAAGAGAAGCAGATAGACACGAGCGACTGGTATGACTTCAACTAATTACGTTTTCAAAACAAACAAACAAACAACAAGTTAAAGATCAATGCTTTATATAATATAGGTACGATAAAGCAGTACACAAATTTGTATTTTGTTATTTCTCTTGTCAAGCTCTACTGGTTTGGTGCATAAGGCTCCAGAGTTGAACATATCCAGGTTATAGGGACGAGCAAGGCCTGAATGAATGAAATCAAAATGAAGAACAATTGGTTACAAAATCAATTTATCTATACTCGCATTCAACAGCTCGTAATTGGCCATATTTTTAGCAAATTTACAACTAACTTCTTAAGAGTTTTCTAACACCTGCCGTTAAACACTAAATTCACACTGTTCAATCTTATTAATCTCGTACCCAGATCACCCTCTGCCACGCGAAAGGGAGATCTGGTAAAGTTCGATTTCAAGGCCCGATATATGGGCCTTCCCGTTGTTCTCAGTTGTCCTTCGGTCTGTTGTGTTCGAATAAACATGGATGAATTCCTGGAATTCGACGGATTTATTCTGAGAATTCTTCGAGACAGAGGTTTGGAAAACTTTGTTATAAAAGCCACAAAAGGAAGCTTTGCGGGAGGTCGTTTTAAAGAAAAGAGACTGTTGACACTGTTTAGTTGTTCTTCCGACAGGCTACGGAAAATCTCTAGTGTTGCCGCGAATATGCGAAAATGCTTCAGTAGCGAGAGCCAATCACAGCACACATTAGAATAAGACGATATTTTAAGTAGTATCCAATAACTTATCCAATATAGAATAGGCGTTATTTCGAACTTTACCAGATCTCACTTTTCAGTGTCAGACAGAGTGGGATCTGGGTACGAGATTACAATCTTATGCGACCACGTGGCCGGCGCAAGTTTCCACGAAAAGTAAAATTAGTATACCGAACCCTAAAAACATTGTTAACATTTCTCCTCAAATAATACCTAATCAAGCATGCTGGTCATAAAAAGAAAGGAAATGAGATCACATCAAATGGAATTGTCTTGATACTTGATGATTTTCCCAACTAATACCATGCATGACGATTGTTTGGATAACCGATACAAATAATTGTCAAGAGCGTATTACCGTAAGAAAGATCCCTTCCAATTGCCCGTTCCGAAGTTCAAATGGAGACTGGAGACTAGTTTACCTATTGTTCAATTTACGTCATATTAAAAATTGGAGCCCATCACAGAAAGATCGCATGAAAATGAGTAAGTTCACCAAGTTTGGGGCTGTTTCGTTACATAGTAACCAGGCTGTAGAAGGCTGTCAAAGGTCGCCCAAATTCCATACAAATGTCTCTATTCAGAGATGGGGCACGCCAAATCCATACAAAGACGTCTTTAATTTTTCTGATTTTGAAAGCTCACTTCTACATGGTTGCAATCTAACAAAACAAACCTCAAGCTTGGTAAACTGACTAATTTTAATGTGATCTTTCTTGTGACGGGCTTAATTTTTTAATTAATTTAAAAAACTCGTCCCCAGTCCCATTTTGAACTTCGGAACGGGCAATAGTTACACAACTTCAACTTGTAAACTGCTAGATTGTCAGATATAAAGGTACTCAAACGAGGCAATCTATTTTCGATCTACTTTTACTCTTTTATATTTACCATTTATCTAGCTATATTTCTAAGGGGCACCCAACGGATCGTTTCGGTGGAATATCTGTTCGGAAGGCCTATAATCGCCTCAGATATTCGGTTAGGGAAATGTCATCTCAAACTTCGTAATATGGGAAAATTAATGCCTTTTTGTTTTCGGAGAGATAAAAATGTCGTTTTGGGTACAAAAAAAATGTCAGCTAGGATTTTCGGAAAGGCAAATTCAGCTCGTAAATTCGGGTAATAAGAGTTCAACCCCTAAAATTTTCTGATGTTTGAAAGTTCAGCTAACGTATCCGAAAAGAAAGATTTTCTTAGCGATTAAAAATAAGCCATTAAACTGCACAAAAAGCACAATTATAACGTAAAAACGAGGTTCCGACAACTACAAGAAAATTTTGTCGTGGGTGCCCCTGCAATCTGAAACAAACCACAAGCTAGCCAAACTCGACATGACATTCTTCCTTACGAGTCAAAAGAAACCAAAACGAAATATCAATTACAATACAATATATATTTCCCCAGGCACTTACTCTCGCCTTTCAACAAAAGGTACAAGTCTTCCTGCAGTTCTTGTAAAGGAAAGCAATGTTTCTGGAATCTGAACAGCGGGATCGCATACTCTTACAAATCCGGGGTTTTAGATCCATACAATCTATTTATAAAACACACAAAGTAGTTATTAGTTTTGGGCGTGTGTCAACACAAAAATCTGAGAAATAAAAATATGCGACAAAATAGTCATGGGCGACAAAAAAACAAGGTTATACGACATACACTGCATAACTCAGATAACGTTTTCACAACAAACAATGAAGATATTGTTTACAGTACCCAGAAAGGAGATGTCTTCCTCTTCAGAGACTTTGAATCTAAGCAGGTCGTATAGATAAAAGGGTTGCTCTACACTAGAAAAGTAGAGTAAGGCCTTTTTGAAAGTGGGTTAACAGGCCTGCGGGTATTTTTTATTATTGGCCCCATAGTCTTCCGTAGCATAAAGCGGCTTCTCTCTGGATGAGATGCTGGGTTTCATCCACAGACTCAAAAGATACAACCACATTTATTGATTCAAGGTTTTTACTCTGGGAGTGAAAAGGGTTAAGGTGCATTCTTGCGTAATCTTATAATCCCTGATTCAATTTTGCTTGTCTCTACCACTTGTCGTGATGAAGTCATTACGTACCCTGC
This sequence comes from Desmophyllum pertusum, assembly GCA_029204205.1. Taxonomy (NCBI): domain Eukaryota; kingdom Metazoa; phylum Cnidaria; class Anthozoa; order Scleractinia; family Caryophylliidae; genus Desmophyllum; species Desmophyllum pertusum. The sequence continues at coordinate 408,860 of MU827814.1, forward strand.
CCGCGCTTGTAGAGTGGTTGAAAGTTGTTCATTACCGCGGCTGATGGAAGTTTCTTGTAGGAGCATCTGAACGGGAACTCGGCTAAAGAACGCTCAAGTCCATCTCCAGATTCAGCCACGACTTTGTTATGGAATGAAACATGCTCGTCGTATGTTCTAAAAATATATGAAATAGACGGAAAAAATACGCGATTTCAATGAGTTTTCAGTTGACACGAGTTCTCGCGCTGTTCGGGATGTTTCCACTTGGAATCACACACAAAACATACGAAAAATTAGTGATAAAAACTGGAAGCTATATACACTGCAAATAAGCTCAAGATGGGAACTTCCATGAACCTAGCACGGAACAATTAAAACATGTTTACTTACATGAAACAACTTTTAAATATGTTTCTGAATTGAAGGATTTTGGCTCGGTGTTATACAGAAACATTTTTTGTCGGGTATAATTCGTTGATTACCTTTGCCCACGTATAGCTAGTAACCGAAGAGGAAAAACCCTTGATTCCCTATAGAACATTAGTACCGTATACTGCATACATATTCGGGAACGTTAATTTATACGCCATGACGCCACGTTTGAACTGAAGTGGCAACCACGAATCGAAACGTCATCAAGTCCCAAAATGGGGCGCGTGGGTAATAGGTCTTACGCATATGACGTCAGTTGAGCAAAATTCATCCCAAAGCCTCGTTTACACGAAACCTTCATATATAGAGGATATTACACGGTGGCTTGAAGATATGAATTTATTTTCTCGTGTTAAAAACAATATTTTACTCAATCGCTGCGCTCGTTCGTAAAATATTGTTTTTACCACTCGAAAATAAAATTCATATCTTCAAGCCACCGTGTAATGTTCTTTTTATTATATAGACAAACGACAAAAGCAACAAACTTTACCGCGAACTCTTGCAGCTCGGTGGCTGGACTTTCCGAATTTCTCTCCTTTCGTCTTCACTTGCAAGGAACTCCTTGAATAATTTTAAGTCATATGAAGTTTTCTTCTTCGTGTTAACATTTTCCTACTCCTCTGTGAAACGATTTCATGTCGGCTTCAGTGAATTTCACGAATCTATCGCTCGCCATTTTCAACCGGAGTTTGGCAGCTTTGCACAAAAAGCCATGCAAAAGCGGGAAATGACGTCATCGATATCCTCACTAGTGAGGATATGGAAAATACGCCACTCGGGTCCCGGATGTAGTTTCGTATGAATTTTACGAGTGATCTATTTTCCAGTAAAACACTTGTGTCTATATAATAATACAGTGTATTTGGGTATTCGTTTCATCTTTGCTGCTTTGGGAATTTTGCACTTCGAAAGCGAGACTTGAAGTGAAACTTGTAGCCCGTTAATAATTTTATTTTGTTTTCGACAAAAAAAAATTGATGGAAAACGTCAAAAGAAAATAATTGCTATTAAGGGGGCATTATCACGGGATTTTTCTGTCTTTTTTGGTCAAAACGGTGTTAAAATTATGACTGAGTACCTTCGCTCGTACACGAAATGCGCCAAGAACATCAAGAGTAAGATATTAAGTGAGAAGGGAGAGCAAACCGTAATTAGTTTTTAGCGAGTTTTCCAAGACACGAGGGCGTATCCTTGAAAAAGTGAGATCAAAAGCTCCAATGGGAAAATCGTGATAGCACTCCTTTTGTAGCTATAGTAATTTTGACAAAAACTGGTTTTTAGGTGTCCCATTGATGTAAATATGTCTGATGACTTTCTGAAGTGCACGTGATGCTCATGATAGTGCCCCTTTAGTTAAAATGGCACTGAATCCGTTCCAACAGTGGATGATTCAGTTTCTCGTCTACCTGCGTGTTGTCCCACAGCTCTTCAGCGGCGTTGTTAGCATGACGTCATTATCGTCCATCTGTACCACTCCACAGCGCGGGTCATCAAGGCGGAGTAGACTGGGATCCACAAAATCAGGCAGACTGTTTCGTTTAATGTGCACGTGCATTTCGGCAGGTAAACAAAGGACGATAAAAACCGTGTTCGCGTCCTAAAAAGGAAACAAAAACGTCATCACTTTATGATTTTTTTCCTCTGTGGACAAAGAAGCCGCATGGTGCACCAAAACATAATTTCTTTACATATTGTTTCATCTTTTATTAGCTTGAAAAATTCATGCTATAAACTGTGCATTAGTGAGCCCTCCGCGGCATAAAAAATAGCTCCATGTGTTAAATTGAACCAAGTTTTTTTTGCCAAATTCAGTTGCGTCACAGCGAACTGAATTGTGATGGCTGTTCTATGACTTTGCAAGCAACTGAAAGTTTGAATTCTGCAGAGGGGCCATATTATATTAACTTTTGCTCTTAGAAGACATTAGTCGGAATATGCGCCTGATTGTTATATTTTAACAGAAAAAGAAGAAGATAATAGTGTCTTTGTTTAATGAATTGATCAAAAGGCGAATTTTTTTACACTCGTTACTCGATGAAATATATAATATTATAGAAGTAATTTTTCTTACATTCTCGTTATTAATTGATGATATGATTGGTAAAGCGTTATTTAAGTTTTAGTAATGAAATGATTTCTGCACTTTGCGCCCTTCTTGCAACAAACCCTGTTTTTCGTTGCTTTAAGATTTTGCGCCGGTTAAAATTACGTCTAGTAAAGCAAAGGCAGATAAATTTTCGCGTAGATAATTTTTTTTCAATGTATATAAAGATTATAGGGATGTCAATATATCAGTTAAAATAATCGACCACAGGATTACATATCGGTGACGCCTCGCTAATGTGGGTGGTTGTCTCCATGGTTAGCCTTGTGTGCCTAAGATGACCGATAAGGCTTATAAGCTATTACGGGAACCGCATATCCTATTATTCAATAGGGCCTCCACATACTAGAGAGATAGTTGTCGACAACTATTTAGTTGTCGATCATAAAAGTCAGTGTCGATAACAAAAAAGCCAGTGTGTGAAGCTAGTTATCGATAAATAAGACCCTTTTTATGATCGACAACTAAATAGTTGTCGACAACTATCTCTCTAGTCTGTGGAGGCCCTTAGATTGTATGATCGTACATTTTTAAACACATATTGTTATGTCTGTTATTGCGACTGAAACAAGATAATTGACACCTGACCGCAATAACACCAGGATTGTGGGTGATTCTAATTGATTTTAAGATTATTTCTTAGTTTGGACACATTGATGTTGGTTTTGGGCTCCGCTTGTAGATTTATTCGACGTCGCGGTGTCCATTGGCGAACAGTCTGAAAGTTCTTATCTCTTGGAAATTAAAATATATTTTCAGTTATGTTGCTGGAATCAATACCAATATGGCTGCCATGAAAACGTACTGTCTAATCATCAAAAGAGCTGTAATGGCAAATATAGGATCACAGCAAAGTTACACTAATTAGCGGAGTTGGTCTGCTTTCAAATGAATGCACATGTAATGACATGCGCATCGGCGTACATCAATCGGCACAGTTGCACTGATTGAAATCATGTGGAGGCTGGCACATGGATTCGGTCACATCTGTACTTATCAGTTTATAGCCGCAAATTATATGTTATCTCCCAGAATGTAAGAAATAAACTATAAAAGGAGACAAAAATAGTATAATTTTCAGTTTCTAACCATAGCAGTTATTCGTCATCTTTATTGAAGCTTAGCAATTGAGTTCAATCATGGTAAAGTTGTACTATTTCCTTGCTGTCGCTTTCACAATCATTCTGATGTCGAACCAAGCCAAAGCCTTCGTCGAACGCCAAGAGGAAGACATCTCCCTTCTGGGTACTGTAAACAATCCGCTCTTTCTTGTTGTTGTGAAAAAGTTACATGTCAGTTATGCAGTATATGTCGTGTATCAATGATCTTGGTTTTTTGTCGGCCATGACTATTTTGTCGCATTTCTCAGATTTTGTGTTGACACACGCCCAAAACTAACAACCACGTTGTGTTCTATAAATAGATTGTATGGATCTAAAACCCCGGATGTGCGAGAGTATACGATCCCACTGTTTAGATTCCAGAAGCATTGCTTTCCTTTACACGAACTGCAGGAAGACTTGTACCTTTTGTTGAAAGAGTAAGTGCGTCTGTGAAAATATATTCTGTATTCTAATTAATATTTCGTCTTGGTTTCTTTTGACTCGTAAGGAAGAATGTTGTGTCCATTTGGCTAGCTTCAGATTGTTGCTTACTTAATTAAAAATATAGCTAGATAAATGGTAAATATAAAAAAGAGGAGTATAGATCGAAAGTCGATTACCTCGTTTGACTTTTTATAGCTGGTAATCAAATTATAAATTAAAGCCTTAGCAGTTTTCGAATTCAAGTCGAAGTTGTGAAACTCAGTATTGGAAGTGATATTTCTCGGTAATTGCGCGCTTGACCTGAATTATCTTTACTTGGTGTCCAAACAATTGTCATGGTACTGGTGACTAGTTGGAAAATCATCAAGTATCAAGACAATTAATTTTCCTTTGATAAGATCTCATTTCCTTTATACTTCTTGTGCTTGAGGAGAAATTATAACATTATTTTAAGGGCAGTAATAATTTGATTTTCCGTGGAAAATTGCGCGGGTTACGGAGCTACATAAGATTGAACAGATTGTAACCAATAATTGTTCCTCTGTTTTTGATTTCATTTATTCAGGCTTTGCTGGTTCCTATAACTCGGGATATGTTCAACTCTGGAGTCGAAGCGCCAAACCAGTAGAGCTTTTCAAGAGGACAAAATAAAAACTTGTATTTTGTTTTATCGTATATATCTATTGGATAAAGCATTGATCTTAACTTGTTTGTTTGTTTGTTTGTTTGTCAGTTGTTTTCGAAAACGTAAATTAGTTGAAGTCATCCGACCTCATCCCGGCGTCTCTTGTGTCAATCCGCTTCTCTTTGTCCTCGCTGCATCGTCAATGGGTTTCAGCCGGTAAAATAATAATAATAATTTGGAGTGCATAATATGAATTCAAGGCTCAAACGCAAATTCACTTAATCACTGATTATTTAAAGGGACTAATATTAACTTTATAGATGCATAAAAAAACTCGTAAGTTAAAATAGATACACAGACACAAACGGGAACTTGTTTTATTCTGGACCTGAAAAGTTTACGGTTTTTTTTAATTGAATTTATTATTTCTTGAATCATAGTTAATAGAGGGAAATGGTTATGAAGCCCGGCAAACTTCAAAGGAGCAAACAAAGAAGCCAAGATTTATGTTGGAAGGTCCATGACCGTGCATATCTTTTGTTTTGCGCTCATACACTATGCATGAATTACGTAACCGAAACGTTTCAATTGGTTAGTTGCTTGAACACACGTACCCACCTATTGTATTTTGTGTACGGTCAACCCCCAAAATAGCGAACAAAAACATATAACAAAGAACTTTACTGGGCTCGATAACCATTTCCCTCTATTAACTATGCTTGATTTTATGACGTTGTATTAACTTGGAAGCGAGTTGAAAACAATAAAGGTATCATCGGTCGAAAATGCTGAAAGCTTCTAAAAGGAACTTACTTGTAGGGGTAGGAGAAGGAACTTGTGTTGTCGCTATCCTTGTAGTTAATGCTGAAGTGATAACCAAAAAAATTAGTACAGAGAACAGTCCAAAAAATATTTGTTGCAAGTGACATTAGTTATTTTTCATTTGTCATTTAGTAGAACCCTAGATCCTTTTGTTCAACACCGACATCGAGAATCGAGATTACGTCTCGTATAATTATATGCATCTAGCGCAATAATATGTATAAGGACCAATCAATATGCGTCACGACTTGTTAATTAATGCCCAGTTCCCACTATGAAATGCGCCTTCAGTGCATCATGGTAGTTGTATTACAAATGCATTTCGCCAACTGTCTACCAGAATTATACTCATTTCGATTCTAGAGGAATTATCAGAGTGGAAGGTCTGAGACAAGGAGAAGGAAGGTACACTCGAATGACTTTCATTCTCCGCCATTTTGAATTTGTAATGTTGAATAAAACTACCATGATGCACTGCAAGCGCATTTCATAGAGGGAACTGGGCATTGTAAAAACAAGCTAGGATCTTACCATTCTGTCCAACACCACAGTAGCGCAGTTTACACTTGCGAACTCTTAGTAACTGGTACACATAAAAATCACCGCAATTTCTAACAGAGATTTTAAGGCGCCAAGTGCAGCTTTTGTTTCGCCAACTAAAACACACTATTCTCGACACCACTCCTTCAGAGACTTCCGGATGTGTTCCATTGATCCATCCAGGAGCATGGGTACCACAGTGATAAGGAGGAACATATGTGTCTGGAATCCGGTCTCCCGCCAATCCCTTAAATCGGTACCAGGCTTTCAACAGCTGTCGGTCACAAGAAGGCTGGGCACCTTGCACCTTTTTGTATTCGTAGCTTTGTGAGCGATCGCCATCGCTGATTACAGTGTATCTAGAGCATTCTTCGCATAGATAAAGAGGAAAGAAAACATGAAGGTACTTAGTACGGATCTAACCAGGTTCCCACTTTACAAATCAAAACGTCTGTGGGCCTTATGTCTGATAAATGACCGACGAATGTATAGGAAAACGAAGAGGTTTACAAAACGAAGCCAGTAATTTCTGCAGAAGATCAGATGTGGATGCAAAACCTGCATGGAAATTCACTATTGAAACATACAATTCTAATCAATAAATGAAAGTCAACATAGTCCTTAATTATGTATCCAAACATTATCACCGGCGGGGCTAAAACACAGGTCACGGATCACAGGTCACGGGTCACAGGTAACGGGTCACAGGTCACGGGTCACAGGTCACGGGTCACGGGTCACGGGTCACGGGTCACAGGTCACAGGTAACGGGTCACAGGTCACGGGTCACAGGTAACGGGTCACAGGTAACGGGTCACAGGTCACAGGTCACAGGTAACGGGTCACAGGTAACGGGTCACAGATAACGGGTCACAGATAACGGGTCACAGAAAAAGAGGTAAAAAGAAAATAGCAACGTATGGCGTCAGATAGGGGACATAATCGGCACTCAGATTTCGTGGCGTGGGAACGGCTTACTTGCGTCGAAAATTGTTTTTTGTGTCGTTTGTTTTTCTTTCTTCGTGGCGTCGTGTCAGTCTCTTCGTGCCGTTGTGTAGTCGTCGTACTGTTGTCTTCGTCGCGTCGCTCCTGTCTCTTCGTGTCGTCAAGTTGTTCGTGTATTGCTTACTTCGTTGCGTTATTCATCTCTTCGCGTCGTCGTGTTCTTCGTCTCGTCGACGACGTAACGGCAACCTCATTTCCAGGGTCTACTCCGCTTTCAAGATGGCGGCTCGGCGCGGCGAAGACCCTGGGACACGCTGGTGAAATACTCCACTAATCGTGGAGTATTTTGTCACGAAACACACGATCGATCGTCTTAGCTACACTTGACCAACGGTTATAGGATCTAATATCATCATATTTTGTCATTTTTACATTCAGCCGCCTGGAAAATTCACATCTGATCACTCAGCTCAGAAAATCGGCTAAATATGGTTGATTATTCTTTCCACCTGTTCACGTTATAAATGGGAAGTCAATAGTTATGATGAGTTGGTGGAAAAATTTAGCATCTATATGCCATCGCTATTGTTATTAACTGCGTTCGTACTCGGGTAAAAAAGCGAATGCCGGGTGTTTCAGTGTTAGTGTTTGTTGCGTTGCAAAGAAATGCGACCGCTTAGCAGTACATGTAGTGTAAGCAGTGAAATGTTCAAAAATAGTTTTACAACGGTGTTGGACTAAGTGTTCAACCCATGTGCGACCGCCGCCTCTGTTATATCGTTGTTGTTGTTTTATAAGAAAAAAGGTTCTGTTATATCGCTATTGTTATGTTTTCTGACGTGATTTACTTTACTTACTTTACTTTCTTTTTACCTCTTTTTCTGTGACCTGTTACCTGTGACCCGTGACCTGTGACCCGTGACCCGTTACCTGTGACCCGTTACCTGTGACCTGTGACCCGTTACCTGTGACCTGTGACCCGTTACCTGTGACCCGTTACCTGTGACCTGTGACCCGTTACCTGTGACCCGTGACCTGTGATCCGTGACCTGTGTTTTAGCCCCGCCGCATTATCACACATGAAAATGCTGGCCTAAGTAAAAGTGACGTTGAAATTGAAAACGATAAACTAGTGATCAGAAAGAGGGTTGTCTTGATCTCCGACCGTGCTTACATGCATGCAGACGAGTAAGGAGAATGTGTTTGTCGAATATTACGTACCGGGAGCGGGTGTAGAAGTGGGAGGAGCACTGGTAGTCGATGAATGTGGTATAGTCGCCGTTGGCACTGAAATTAAAACAAGTTATAGCTATAGTAATAGAATACTCATGACCACTTCACACAATAATGACACCTTACCGTTCGTTTAGTTACATCACGACTTGATTCGCCTACAACCATGGCCAGCTATCATCTAGTAACTAATGCATCAGACACGCGAGGGAGTGTTTCATCCGATTTCCAAACACCAAGAATTCTAAGAGAGTTGTAAATACGAAGCGAGCCGAGTATTTGTATAGGTAATAGCTTGAGTTGTAGTAGTATTTGGAAATAATACCGCGAGTAATGTTTCAAAATTGTCCAAAATATCAGTCGCCGTATTATTCCAAATACTACGTACAACTCATGCTATTATTTGTTTATAATACAAGGCAAATATCCTACCCGAGTACACGACGATCGTAGCTTCACAGATGTCATTGGAGCTTCGTTTTGAAACGTTTAAGCAATGGAATGCTTTGTTCAGCTTAGTTATACCACACAAAAGTGTTTTGCTTTCAATATTCGTAGGTTTTTGGACACTTTGACAGATAATCTCGTTGAAACGGCCCACTTTAGTCCACACGCAAAACAATAGAAATGTCCGCCATCTTGTTTTTTTTTTCTTAGAGTCCATTGTCACACTTGCCATATTTGGAAGAGAGTGGTATTTCAAGACTTGAAATACCACTCTCTTCCAAATATGGCAAGTCAAGAGTGGTATTTGAGATAAATTCAGCTCGTTTTGACCAATCAGCGTTCGGAAATTTCTCAGCCTGTATTATAATTGACGAAATTCGAAGTGTTTGGAAATCGGATGAAACACTATCTCAAGTGTTTGATATGTCTTCTCAATTGAAACAAAGACTAAGCAGTAAACGGAGAAGTAAAATCGTAATCCCGGCGTCATGGTTCAGTATGATTTCCAGTGTTACAACTTGATGAATTATTAACGAGGTTGAGAAATAATGTTTTTACCTTGCCTTCTGTTTCCACAATAGCGAAGGCTGCAGTAGGGGGTTCGGTTTAACTGGTAAACGAAGAACCCTCCACAGTTCCGAACTTTGATCTTTGTTGACCAATGACAGCAGTCAGATATCCAATGAAAACAGACACTGGCGTCAACAATTCCGTCCGCCACCGAAGGATGGCTCGTATTTAACCAGCCCGGCGCATGAGTACCACAACTTAGTTTATCCACACAGTAATCAGGCATCCTGTCACCGGCTCCTCCAATGAATCTGTACCAGTCTTTTGACAGCGTACTGTCGCACATTGCGGGACGATTTCTGCTTGAATATCCTTGAGCTCTGTTAGACTCGTCCAGGAACTTGTAGTTTAAACATTCTGAAAGGCATTCAGATTGGCAATGGAAGTTAATACGCCTTCACTAAGAAGTGTACCGGATGAAATTAATTGCAAAGGCTCGGTCTAAGACATCATATAAAACTAAAGAAGAAAGGCCCAATGCAAATAAATAACAACAGAAAACACCTACAAAGGCATAAGGACAGGGTGTTAACAGAGACACGTCATAGAATTCCCCCCTCCCCTCCCGAAGAACCATGACCAACTTTAATCCTTTCACTTCCAGAGTCAAACCTTGAGTCGATAAATGTGGTTCTAACTTTTGAGTCTGTAGATAACACCCTAACTAGTGTGTTTTCATTCAAATGAAAGCTATTGAGCAGTACTTTCAAGTGGTGCTGTTTATTGTTTTGGAAAATGTTGCAAAATGAAATTCAAGATATTTTCCTCAGTTTTGAACTCAGCACTCTTCAGTGGGAGTGAATTACATTGTAAAGGGTTAAAGAGCTTTATAAACAAACAACACTGAGTGAGACACCTGAAGGACTTGAAGGACTTGTCGGTAAAGTTGGACTAAGGCTTGACATCGAACTTGGAGTCGAACGAAGAGTTGACTTTGATGTTGAAGATGTAGCTGGGCTTGTGGTCGGAGCTAACGAAAAAGAGAGAAAGTGTTGTTCATTTACGAGAAAGAAATAATAACGAAATATATTTTCCAAGTTAAGTGCGCTTTCTGAACTCCATGGGAAACCTAATTAGAAAACTTAATTTACTCTTTATAAAGCATATTAACGAAAAAACGCACTCTGTTGTAATCGAAACCTTTAGCTGCGTTATAATGACTTTATGATATCTCCCGGATCGCAACTCGGACATTAAAACCGTTACGTAACAGGTAAAATATAACGTTTACAACATGAGTCTTAAAAATGTCACTGCACGTTATTAGTCCGATCAATAAAGAGACGTCTTTGCTTTCCATCTGAAAATGTTGCTGACTGCAAGGAAACACTTCTTAACTTCAACTTGTGCTGAACCTCCAGATATTTACACAATTTTAGCTAACCCTAGTGAGGTTCTCGCGTTCTCATAAGCATCTTTACATCTGGACGCCATTTCGCTTTATTGCGGATCAAGGTTACAGTATTTTAACCGAAGCATCCCATTTTGAAATATTTTTAGTCAGTGACAACAACATTTTTTACGCGTTCCTTATGTACTCACCTTGCGTTCCGTTTCCACAATAACGCAGTCTACACGCTGGAGGTTTGCTCAACTCATACACGTAAAACCCGCTGCAGTTACGAGCCTTGATGTACGTAGACCACCGACAACAGCTATGTTCCCAGTGAAAACACACTTTGACACGCACAGCTCCCTGGGCTACTGTAGGATGACTGGTCGAATTAAGCCAGCCTGGCGCATGCGCGCCACAGTGCAATACATCAACACAAGAAGTAGGCATTTGTTTGCCTGCGTCTCCTCTAAACCTGTACCAGCCCAGCTGCAGAGACTCGTCGCATTCAGCTGACTTTCCAGCTGTTTTAAAGTTCATCGATCTATCAGCGGAGTCGAGATAGGAGTACTCGAGACACTCTGCAAGATAATAAAATCGATTTATTAAGACTGAAATGAAGCGGAAACAGATTGCACTGTTCAAGATGGCGGCTATCACGGATTGCTAAAACACCCTCCTCAATTTAACAACCGTCTATTTCTGATTTGTACTATTCAGTCAAACAGGAGATTACTGCTAGAGAGGTACACAGCTTTGCGTTAACATGTCGCGTCACATTGAATAATAATAATACTTTATTCAAATATAATTAAAAGATAAAAATATTTGAACAGGTAGATCTTGAGGTTAACCCTATATACAGATCACCTAGCAACGCTTAACCATGGTGCTTGCATACTAACAACGCCGGATCGATGACCATGATGCTCGCATACTAACAACGCCGGCTCGATGACCATAAAGCACATAAAGCACCATCCATGCATACGATATAACCTGTCGCGCCAATATCTTGTATCACATTACAAAGTAACTCGTAGCCTGCTGCTAAGCAACACTGGCTCCAAGACGGTGATCACGAAACACCAACCATAGATATGCATATAACGATATCGACCTAAAATTATCTTCCAGGCTCTCATTGATGCCTCACTTACCTGATGCAGGTGGAGGTCTTGAGCTTGGAACTAAAATATGAAAATAAAATGTTGCCTGTATTACTCGGCCTTAAAGGCTGTAAATACAAATAACAATAACGCGCGGGTTCACATATGTGTGGTTCCAGAATATATCCATACCTCCCCCACGGAAGGCTTTTTGGTTTGAACCTTCCCCCCAGGAATTTCTAGTTTAGCTTCATACTTTCCTTTAAAAAGTTTGGCTTTTGAGACCCCCCGCCCCCTTGGAATTTCCAATGACCTTCCTTGGGGTTGATATGGATATTTTCTGGAACCACACATTATATTTTTCAGCAGGCAATTTGTAATAGCTACTGCTGAACCTCTCTATAATGGGGCCACCCTGGGGCGGAATTAACTGGCCGTTGTAGCCGGAGAGGTGGCCGTTGTAGGGGGGTTTCAATAAGAGTGAAAAGTATGGATAGACGTACAATTGGGACGAAAAATCCTGGCCGTTGTGGAGAGGTAGCCGCTATAGAGAGGTGGCCGTCAGTGGAGGTGGCAATGGCAATGAGATCAAGCATGATTCTCTCATGAGCTGTCATGAGCTGATAAGCTCATGTTTCCAAGTGATCAATAAAGACGTCACGAAATTAGCAATTTTTATTAATTGAATTTATACCTGGAATAGTGGATGTTTTGGTGGTCGATGCCTTGGTTGTTGTTTCTGTAAGAATGGGAGTTAGAAAACATCGTTTCATATTTGCAACAAAACATCAAACGTTATAACTTATAGCTATTGCCAAAGTTTTTGCCAAGTTTTTGCACTATTATTAATTTTTACAGACTTACATATTTATGAATTTACCTGGAGTAGTGGGCTCTTTGGTGGTCGATGCCATGGTTTTTGTTTCTATAAGAATCAGTGGGAGTTAGTAAAAGCAAATAGTTTCATATTTGCAGCAAAACGTCAAACGTAACTAATAGCCATTTCCAAATTTTTGCCAAGTATTTGCACTATTATTAATCTGTACTGAATTATTATTAATATGAATTTACCTGGAGTAGTGGACTTTTTGGTGGTCGTGGCTTTGGTTGTTGTTTCTGTAAAAATGGGAGTTAATTAGAAAACATCGGTTTCATATTTGCAACAAAACGTCAAACGTTACTAATATAGCTATTGCCAAAGTTTTGCACTTATTAATTTTTAGTGACTTATATTATGAATTTACCTGGAGTAGTGGACTTTTTGGTGGTCGATGCCTTGGTTGTTGTTTCTGTAAAGTGAGAGTTAGAAAACATCGTGATCAACACACAACCATCAATGCATTGCCAAACACTGAGACCGACAGTTACTGACTTCGCGAAATCATTCATTATGAATTTACCTGGAGTAGTGACCTTTTTGGTGGTCGATGCCTTGGTTGTTGTTTCTGTAAAGATGGGAGTCATTATAAATTGAAACAAATACGGTTTCATATTTGCCAAAACGTGAAACGTAACTAATAGTTATTGCCAACGTTTTTGCACAATTATTAATTTTTTTAAGACTTGTATTATGAATTTACCTGGAGAAGTGGACTTTTCGGTGGTCGATGCCTTGGTTGTTGTTTCTGTAAAAATGGGAGTTAGAAAAGCAAACTTAGGGTAGCTAATAGCTCGTATTGCCAAAGCATTATGCACTATTATAACAATAGAGTGTTTCTGTCGAGGAACTATCGGGTTCGAGGTCTAATATGCTAGTTTTTTAGAACATAAAATTTCCAAGGGCAACTATCAGACCGATAGTTCCGAGACAAAAACACTCTATTGTCGTTATTGTTCACCAATAAGCTTAAATTTTCCGTGCGGCGGCCTAAAACTGAAAACGACATGAATTTATTTATTTTGATTTCTAACACACTGCGACGCTTGGAGCTTCAAAAATAGTTTTGCATTTCAACTTTTGTCTCGTAAATACGTACAAAACTTTAGGTTTAAAACTTCATAAATCGACTGAGTGATTTTTCAGTTCCATCTAAATGAAGTATCATTTGTATGAAAAACGGCGGCAAAACCTTGGCGGGTTCCGCCAAGTTGAATGAAAAGAAAGCAGGACAAAATTTAAAAATCTTTGTCTTTGGGTGGTATTTTGTTAAGTATCCCAAAACCTTTTGGCCAGTATTGTATGATTAAGTAATTATCCAACTAGGATATTTGGCTGATCAAGGACCAATTTCTCTGAACCAATATTAAAAGCACGCATAGAGAGCATTTAGGAGAATTACTTGTATTTCAAGCTTAGGCTGCCTACTTACCAGGTTTAGTTGTTGTAACGGTGCTTACGAAAGGCGGAGTTGTCGGCTCTAAAATAAAAAAATAAAATTATAACTAGTACAGTACGTGACTCGCAGGTCCTCGTGAAGCTGGGATTATTTTTGAGATGCGAGGGTAATAACCAAGCTTTAGAGATTGACTGGAGTTAGTTAGTGTCCTGACATCTGTGTGTACGCCTTTCCTGTTCACGATCTTGTTTTGGAAATTTGTCACGTTTTCCATCCTTATTTTATCTAATACATGTATGTAGGAAAACTGGCTTTCAGCAACTTTAAAAACATAGAGCTGACTCAAAAATAGTAAGACTTCACTCAGAAGACGTTTCTAACTAAAAAGTTTTGCTGATAGTGTACCATGTCCATTCCCACACTAGCGAAGGTTACACGTTATTGGTGGAGAGAGGTAGTAAACAAAGAACGCGCCGCAAATGCGCACTAGAACAGAATATCCGCCAAATAAGGAAATGAAATTACAATAAGCGGTGATTTTTGCTTGTGGCTGCTAGAAATAATAACTAAAGAGTTTTGCTAATACTGTACCATGTCCATTTCCACAGTAGCGTAGGTTACACGTCATTGGTGGAGAGAGGTAGTAAACAAAGAACGCGCCGCAGTTGCGCACTAGAACAGAATTCCGCCAAGAACAGCAGCTTATCCAGTGAAAACACACTTCACGTCTGACCGTCCCTTCATGCAGCGCAGGGTGAGGTCCGTTCAGCCATCCAGGAGCATGGGCACCACAACGACGTTTTGGGACACACGTGGTCGACATCATATTCCCAGCAGGCCCCGCAAACCTATACCAACCTTGCTGCAATTTATCATCACAAGATGACACCGACTTGTTGAAGTTTTCAGATCTATTGATTGAGTTTAAAGTGACGTAGCTTTCGCACTCTGTAGTAAAAAAAACAATATATAATAGGTTAGGCCTGCCGGTTTGGAATTGGAATTTTAGTTCTGATGGAAACTTCTCTAACGATGGCGCTCCATCACCAGTCAAACTCCATCACCAATCAAACTTTTTCTGCATTATAACTTTATCCCATGTTTTATTTTTTTTATGCTTTCCGGCCGATATAGCTGCCATATTTTCCATTTCGCTATAAAACACGAGACAAAAATATAATACAACACGAAATACCTGATGGAATAATTGCAGGTTTTGTAGTTGGTGCTGATGTAGAAGATTCTGCAATTGATAAATGAAGTGATCAAGAGGTACGTTTGTAGCCGATATGTGAAACAGAGATACTCGGAAAAATAACCTATTGTTTGAACTTGCGAGTAAAAGGAAAAAAGGCCACTAGCAAAGGGCGCTATGCATTCGTGGGCGTGAATGTCAGAAGAAACGTGCAGCTGTTTTTTTTAAATGATAATCTACTGAGTACCTGTAGTAGTAGCTTCAGACGTGGTTTTTGCGCTGGTCGACGTCTTCTCTATAAAACAAAAAGTGAATAAAACAAACGTTAGTGGAAACTAAGGTATATGAAAGGGGTACTATTTTCCATGGAAGGTATATGAAAAGGGTACTATTTTCCAAGGAAGGTATATGAAAGGGGTACCTTTTCTGTCAAAAATGGTATATAAAAGGGTAAGGGGTTGAACCTCTGGGCGGAGCCTCCCCGTTTTTTTTTTGGGGGGGGGGGGGGGGGGGGGAGCTATAACCTGGAGTGAACTTTGCGTTTAGAAAAAGATGGACCTTTCGGGAAAGAGGAATTAAGAGAAGGAATGCCTCACACATTGAATCACTTCATCCATGCTCAAGGCGTCATTGAAAATGTTTAAGGACGCTGTCAGAAATTTTCGAAATGTGAGACGGTAGCCGACTGATAGTTATCTTGAATCAGTTATTTATTTACCAGGTGGAGAAGTTGGTATTTCTTTGGTGGGCACAGTTGTTGGAGTTTCTATAAAGAAGCGGATAATAATTAATAAATGTAACTGAAAGAAAACGCATTAACCTTAACATAAAAGTAAAAGCAGCAAATGACAATTTTCAAGTATTAAGCTAGTCCTAGACTACAAGCAGTCCCTCATTTTTCTCAGGGATAGTCGAGCGGGAGAGCACACGAGCGCGCAAGCCGAATGTGGGGCTCAACTTAATCACAGTTAATAGAGGGAAATGGTTATGAAGCCCGGCAAAGTTCTTTGTCATAAGTTTTTGTTCGCTATTTTGGGGTTGACCGTGCACAAAACCTGACAAAATACAATAGGTGGTTACGTGTGTTCAAGCAACTAACCAATAGAAACGTTGCAATTACGTAATTCATGCATAGTGTATGAGCGCAAAACAAAAGATGTGCACGGTCATGGACCTTCCAACATAAATCTTGGCCTCTTTGTTTGCTCCTTTGAAGTTTGCCGGGCTTCATAACCATTCCCCTATATTAACTATGACCTAATAAATAAGAGAGCGCTTTTCAGTCTGAGAATTATTTCCTAGTCGGTTATGTGTTTAGTTCTGATTAGTTTAAAAACCTACTTTGCGGGATGATCTTGAACACCAAATTCTCTTTTAAGCCTCCTAAACCGCCTCCACAACCGGCGGCTGATACTCCATCACTGTTGTAAGTTTTAGCGGCGTCTTTACCACTTCTGCAATGTCCAAACGATTGAAGACCAAACACTGTATAACCTTTTACACTCGCGAACTGTGCGCACTTCTTTACAACCTTGCTTAGATCATGCCAGTCCACCTCGCCAGATAAATCCGCTAACAGTTCTGGCAGCGGTCTGGGATCGACTTGGTTGTCTTTGAAGCATCCCACAACTTCATACTTAATTTTCTGTTGATCTATATGGAAATAGAAAACACTATTTTATATTGACTAGTTGATGCTAACTTAATGATTAAAACCGCGCGTGTACTCATATGGTCGTGCCTTAATTGGATAGCCCAAAATCAGATCAGACGTTACCCTAACACACAAAAGAAAGCTGACCATTCTCAGGGCTATAATATGCTGGTCTGATTTTGGCATATCCATTTAAGGGAAAGCCGTAATCCCACACGTTCCAAGATGGCGTCCATTGAGGACGAGCTGAAACGAGGACCATTATAAATGGCCTGTAGTATAGCCACAATATGTTGTCTTTCGTAAAAAAATCAACCCTACATCGTTAATGAGACTTCATTTATATAGCAGATTAACAGATTCCACGAAGTTCTTTGGAATTAAGTTAGGAAACCCGCCCAAATTAAAGAAGTTTCGGATTGTCAACAAATTGGCACCGCGTGATAATATCTTTCATTTAAGTCATCCTATCATCTTAATCTCGAGTATGGTAATAACAAATACCTTGTTGAACATCTTCCATTGCATCCAGCGCTGCCAACATTCTCCGAACCTCAGGCATAGTACCTAAATACAATAGAGTGGTGAAGTCACAACATTTCAAATTATTGTTATCAAGCCTCAAAATCCCATCATTAGATAAAGATTGCTGTTGTATGATCAGCCACAAAATATTTTAACTTGTTAACACGAATAAACAGAATCATAGAGGTTCAAAGTTTGGTACCGCCCCATGCAAACCTCTCCAATTTTGCGCCAGTTCTAAACTGAAGGAACAGACGCAAAACTAGTCAGAGAAGGGTTTGTATAGAGAAATTAAAACCTGAAGTGCCCACATGTTAGTCGTACATTGCAACGCGGAGAGCTAAGTGGACATTTTTTGGCATGCTTCCTCTGAATAGCTGATCAAATTTCATAATTTTGCAAATTTAATTTTTGTAACGTCATAACTTTAGTACTCTATGGAGTACTATCAAGTACTCTATGGAGTACTATCATTTTCCCAAAGCTCTTTCAAGTTAAAATCTCCATTTTCTTGACGTGTGGTTGCTATTTCTTGGAAAACAAGCTATTTCATGGTGAAATAAATATTTTTACCCTTTTACTGCATGTTTAGAATAATTTCGGAAGAAGAACTAAACATTTGATTCGCTTCTAATTTGGAGCTGTTGTCTCGCCAGTTCGCTGATAATTGACAAATGAAGCCTGTCTTCCTTTGGTAACCTCCCTTTTATATATGGTGCGTCTTCGTCTTTAACGTTTTTGGGATGACGATCACGGATGGGAAGCGAAATACAACTGCAAGTTATTGTTGTTGGTGCGCTTTCATCTCCACCAATTAGTTGGAAAGCTCTTGTTTTAGCATGTACAACTTGACGTTACGGACGAAAAGTCGATAATACGCGCCAAGGAAGAGAACATTCGACTTCCGGTTTCCGTCCATATCATGAATACGTAGCCAATCAGAATTGAGATATTATACAAAAGGGAAAAATAACACAATGGATTTGATTATCTCACCGACTTTCTCAGTTCCTTCGCGGTCTTCACTTGTAGTCTTCGGTTCTTCATCATTTGCTGTTCTTTCTAACGTGTCTGTAATGTCTACATGAATATATCAGGATAACAGTTAACTCCTACACCGGTTCAAGAACCGAGGGCAACTTAAGATACAACACCTGATAATTCTCGGAGGACTTCAGCATCATTCTCCTTACTGCCTGTAACCAACTCATGTTCCAAATCTTCCGTCTCTGAAATAAATCAAGACTATGAGAAATATTATTCAGTCAGTGACATATGCTACTCGGAAAAAAATTCCGAGTTACCCAGCTGTTGTCACGGCTTGTCACTATATAACGGAATATATATTTTCTCATATTTCTACCATTTCTTTCCATCTTTAGCTCCGAAGTCATGTTCCTTCACAATGGGTGGGGGGAGGGGGGGGCGCATTTTCCAGATATGTTAATGAGCTTTACAATTCAACTCAGAGGTGAGATCGGACATCAGCTTGTAAAGGCGCCTATGGCAGCCGCTATTTGTACGGATTGATGGTCAAACGTGGTCAGAACGTGGTGCTACGTGTTATAGAAATACTCTGTTTTTACATAGCTGAGACAAACGATAACGTGACGACTGACCAACGTTATTTTCACCAGAGGCTTGTCAGTGATAAAACGCTACAGGCTCCGTGCAACCTTTCTTTCAGTGTCTCGATATTTCACTGTTTTGTAACGCGATAAATAGCATGCTAGCAGTGACGGTGTTTCTAATTATTATCGGTCCTCTCGTAGAACTTCTTCTTAATTGTAAGATAAACTTAATAATAAGAGACTGCGGAACTGACAGAAGAACATGCCGCTCAAAACGTACCTTCTTGATTTTTAATGTCATCTAATGTTTCCAGAAGTGTACCGATGTCATCAGTTGTCGCTGTCGGAAACAAACAAACAAACAAACAAACAAACAACAAACAAACAAACAAACAAACAAACAAACAACAACAAACAGACAAACAAATTCACAAACAAACAAACAGACAAAAAATAACTTAAAACTGAGTTAAACGTTGCATTTCGGTCCCTTATACTAAACTCATATAAATGTTTCCTTCCAAAGGATTTTTCCGACCGAAAAGGCGGGGCTGCTCAGTGGGAAAAATGTTTTACAGTGTCAAAGTCAACGGCCCAATCAACATTTCAGTGGTGATCAACAGCCACAAAATTTATAAACAGTCTGTATTATTTTGTTGCGTAATAAAATAATTAGTGTATTATCAGCTTTTAAAATAATTAAAGGTCGCAAATAATTATGTAAAGCCAGGATTATGTGTTCGCTGACAGGTGCAGCCTGGTGCAGATTAATAAATCAGTCAGTGCAGCTGATCTCGATTTTTCAGTTATTCATCCATTGAGCCAAGCAAAATATACTTACAAGGACTAAACTAGAGCGAGCCAACCTCAATTCAACTCAGGTCACTTATATTTTATGCCAAACTATTAAATCTGTTGATCAGTGCTGTCAGTTAAATGGAGAGGTTAAATGGATGGATCGTGGAGCTATTTATAACAAAAACATTTAGACATATTTTACCGAATGACCGTAACTTGATTCTGACTGATTCGACAGCCTGAACGGCTAGTGCGTGACTATATTTTAGGCGGGAAATCAATTAGTGGCTAGTTTTATACGGTCAGTATGTATGAGATTATCCAAAGAGCTGACAGAAAATATTTTTTGCACAACTTTGATAGCTGTTAGCGTCAATTATCTTGAAGTGGGAAGGCCTTTGTTCCTACTTTGTTTCGTATTAGAAGTAACAAGAACAAAACTGTTTCATTGACCGACGAGAACGAAATCTTTCCTAAATATAGACAAAATAAGTAGTCTGCACGTATTAAACATATCTGACATATCGCTCATAGCGAAGAGCACGCCATTTACAACTGAAGCATACAACTAATTGCCTCGCCGATCGTTTCCGGGATCGTCCCGTATCAGTGTGCCCGGCAGGAGTGTGGCGATATGCATTGCACTACAAGGCCATTCGCGGATTCCTATATTAAATTGTTTCTAACAGTGTAACACAGACACAAGTGAAACCTTACCTTCGTAGGCGAAGGAACAGCGAAGTAAAAGTAAGACGACAAAATTGTGGAAACGCATCTTTCCTCACCAGACGACGAACAGGAATGATATATATTGTGTCCGCGATTTGAATGGTTATGAATATGTTTGTACAAGCTTCAAGAGGGCGGTCGGTTTGTCGTCTGAAACTACAAACATGCTGTCATGCATGGGAGGCAAATATCAGTTTGTGATATGTGATACGAAAGTTATACCTGCATGACCCAAAATGGTCGCATGGTTACATATCCGTCGAGATGTCACGCTTTGTGAAAGGATGTATTTTTGTCTTAGAATTTAGTAGACAAAATAGAAACCACAAAGAGAGAATCGATGGTTTATTGTTGGAGCAGAGGAAACAAAAGAAAGTAGTAGTACTTCCGTAGTATTTTTGTACACAAACTTGGTCCGATATTTACCAAAAGAAGAATTTATATTAATTCAGCTGACGTTATCTGATAAAGATTTTAGCTGCTAAACCTCTTGAGCAAAAAGGAAAATGTTATTTTACTTTAATACAAATAAACACGCTGAGATGCTCTTTGATGAAATGGTATGTCTGTAATGCCCTTCATGCACTGTGCACGACAACTCTTCAATTTGATTTCCACTGCTCTGATGACTACCTTGTGAGGTGATAAATCCAAATAAAGACTCATAAACCGTATAAAACGCTCAACTTTTATATTCGCCCTTTCTTTGATCATCTCTATTTTCGTTATATTCTGATTTTCTTTGTTATATATTTTGCATAACCGGAGACTGGGCCTTTCGGTAGTATATCCGGAAAATTCAGATTATGGCTTACGTAATAACACACACCTATATATTATAAATGTCGTAAAAGACTGCAATGCCTAAAGTAAAAGTGGAATATGAAGATGTAAATTGACTACATTGTAACTTTGATTTGAAGTGCGACTAAACGGGTCTAAACACTGCGCCAATGCGCTTAAAAAAACTCGAATTGGATAGTTTACAGAGTTTAGCCTTCCGCAGTCGGTCCCAAGCTCTGAAATATCTACACTTCCTTTTAAAGTTAGTTCTGAGAATGCAGTGCCACTGTAAATCAAGGCAATGTAGGCTCAACTAGTTATTTGGTATTGCATGTATGTACCGTGACAGAAATCGTAACGCTGTTTGTTTTCCCTCTTATCAGCTTATAATGACAATAAAAGGAAATAGGAGGCGTCTGCACGCAGGCTAGAGGCACAGGGGTCATGATGGAGAAAGTAAAAGGCAAAATATCTCAAACAAGCACCTTGACTAGATACCGCAACCTTTTTTCAAACCTTGTAAGGCACACACAAACGGGGAAATTATAGCTACAACCAAAGAGAAGTAGTTGGAAAGGTTGTAAAATATAGCCTTTTACTGGGAGTTTAGACTTAAAACACAGTTAAAACCAGAAACGAACTGTTTTGCAGACCCCCTCTTTCCTCTATCAATGTTGGAACCTCGAAATGATACAATCCTGTGAGAATAAGGTCATCGAACAGGGCAGGGGATGGGAAAGGAGGAACATAATGATTTACCTTCCCAACACTTTTGTTGGGTTGTAATTTACAAAAATAGAACGAAACGTACGTTAATTGGAATAAAACTACTTGACTTGAAATGAATGCATTTTTTTGTGCCACAGGAGCTTTTTTGAGGACTTGGAAATGCACAATGGACTGATAGCGGCTGCTACAGGCGCCTTTACAAGCTGACGTCCGATCTCACCCCTAAGTTGAATTGTAAAGCGCATTTGAATATTATAGAAAATGCGCTATATAAATACCATTACCATTACCATTAGCACAACACTCATCGGAGGTATTATTATTATTATTATAAAACAAGGCTAAAGAAACAGAGAGAGAAGTACCAAAGAATGACTGTTCGAGTAGCAGAGTCTATATATATACCATGCTGTTTGTGGGAGTGGCTATACTAACGAATTCCTGCCGGACACACTATTGACACCAAAAACAAGATAGACTGAAACAAAAATAAGGGACTGATTAGAATAGAGTTTAAAGAGGTAAAAACGAAGATTGGAATATAGTTTACATGTAAAGAGGTAAAAACGAAGCTTTATTATTTCCGCGTGGAGAAAATGTGCCTGTGGTCGGCTCCTGATAGGCTGATGGTCCGTTCAGTAATAGTGGATTCCTATAAAATGAAATGCTGTTGTGTTAAGGAATTTACCGAAAAGTTAAGCTTTGTACGCCACATATGTATAGATAATTTCAATAATATATTTGTTATCCACCAAGTTTATCAGCTCAGGCGTATTTTGGTTTACCACTGCACTTTTAGTAACATTTCCTTACAAACTTCATGGTCATTACGCTTCAAACTCTTGGAAAAGTCAAGGCAGCGGAAACGGAAGTCGCGCCGAATTTTTGCGTTTGACCGCTGTGAAGGCGCTTTGTGTCACTGCGGGCTCAGTTACTAGTCAGCGATAATGCCATTAGGCATGCGTACTGAATACTGAAAGCGGTTTATTCCGTCCACCGTGGCGATCGTGGACGGCGGTTACGATAGGTTACGATCAAACATCGTTTCGAGTCAGAGCACAGCAGTTTCCTTTCAGTTCACGCCCCAAAATAACGGAAAAGGAGACTCTGCTAGCAGGGAATGTTTCTTGTTGTTTTGTTTTGTTGCTGTTGTTGTTGTTGTTGTTTTCGTCTTAATCGGGTTTTTTGGACTCTTATGACGAGCTGCGGGTTATTGGTTATTTTGCTTGACAATGTTCGTGCGTCAAAATCGTTAAGTTACTGGGTATAATCGTACTAACAAAATAGACTCGGCTGGAAGATCGGGAAAAGTATTTTGGCCACGGCTATTTTGTCATATTTTCCTGTCGGTAAGTTATATTGGAACAGGCTTTCGTTAGAAAAGAAACTTCTACTTAATTTTCATTTCATTCATAGGTACTGTAGAGCAAATGAGAGTGATACGTTTTGCCGTTTTACTGAAGAATTTGAAACACTAAAGACCATGCACGCAAGGATACGCCGACAACTGCTGTTTATTCAACTGAAATCAGCTGCTACTGTACTGGGATTATCATCATCATGATAATTATACTTGGCTTGATACAATCGATGATTATGAAAGCAATAAAAAGTGAAAAGTAAAATAACCTGACGTACACGTGTTCAATTCCAAACAAAAATCGAATAAAGGTTACCAAAATGGTGAATTAAATGACGATCACCACGGTGTATATCAGTGGTCCATTACATGCAGTTGCCCCTTTTATTCTGGTTTTATTCGTTTCAATTATTTCTCATGGTATCTTGCACCCGGATCTTCAGATTCATCACGTCTTTTGCGTGCACAACCTCCTGTTCGGCTGATTCAGATAACAACAAGACACTTACACATTACTCCCATGCATGTTAGTCTATACCGAGCAGAATTCGAGCAGAAATTTGATGTCCGAGCAGAATTTCGAGCAGAATAAGCGATTTTTACGACATTGCCGGCAGGCAGAATACGCCATTTTACGAGCAGAATTTATCCAAGGCAACAGTTCAGTCGATATAGTTGCTATTGACGTAATGTCGACAAAGGGTGCAATGCCTATTGTTTTTTAATTGTTGTGTCAGTCAAGTTTGTTAAACAAGACCAATATCACTAAAGATAATAAATCGTCACAATTGAAATGTATCGGTTCATTCAGACGCTGTTGGTCGGCTGACGTTGAGCTCAGAGCAAATCAAGATGCAAGTTGCAGTGTCGATTGCACTCCTAGTTATCTGCTTCCTCCCATGTTCGCTCGCGTACGGAGGTAAGTACATATTCATCTGAGAGAGATAAATCATAAGCGTCATGTTTGTTTTTCCAGCGAACGACATAAATCCCATGCACTTTTGCCCGCGGCGTCTGCCGTTAGCCGCATGTACGTAAAAGGGAGTAGTTTGGAGTTTTTGAACGTGTGATTTTTTTGCCATTTTTCTGATGGATTTATTTAATGACTTAGGAAAAGTGACCAACAGTCAACGGCGAGCAGAAGTTTGCCGTTTGCCGTTAAGAACGTCGTGCCGGCTTAAGGACTTTCCCGCCCAAATCTTCCCACGTTCATATTTTTTTTAAACTTTTGTTGCAGTTAGATAATACGACCAACTGATTCCAGAACGGTAAAAAATTTGAGGGGTCACCATGCTCGTTTCGGAGATCAAGCGCATTGAAGACCGTATAGTGTTTCTGAAGTCACGTAAGGCGATATCGGCTTCATTGCCATCAAAAATTAAAATGGAGAACTCTAGATAATATTGATGTGTTTATTTCAACGCAAATAGGACTATTGAGTAAATGTCAAAACTTCAGGTAAAATTAACCTTACAGAAGGATACTTGTAAGTCATGCACACCCGCATTCGTAAACAAAATTGATCGCATGTGACCATAGTCTGAAGGAGACGGCTGACACTTCAGACTAATGTGACCAAAAAAGCGAATAATCAAACTTCTCACGTTCAGGATTTCTTTTTTGTTGTTGTTAAGATGTAGAGAACCAGTAAAGGAAGTGATCTATGAAAAGAACAACAGGGGTCACCGAGCATCTAAGAGAGTAAAATCCTCGCCAAATTATTGAAACGGCCACCAGCAGTTTATCTTTGAACACGGTATGTGGCTTTACAAAATGATAAAATAAAAATTCAAACTGGGTTCTGAGGTACAAAATCAAGGGAAAAACGATCACAAGCGCGCAGTTAACGTTAATGGAATATAGTTTATTTTATCTCAGGTGAAAAGAAGAGCCTCGGTTCATGCATACAAATTAGCCAGTTGTATGAAAAGAGATTAATCGCTGATTACAGCTGTGTTCGCATAGTTTCAAAGAACGATCACCAGAAATCGCTAGCTAACGATCATAAGAAAACCGGCCTTGAAGACACCTTGCAAATCACTTTTCAGAGAAATTTAGCTTAGAGACAATAATTGCTTTATCATTTTCATTTTTAACATGCAGCAGATATTCACTGGACTGGTCATAAATTTGCAGAGGAAGGTGGAAAAAGGGGAAGGGGAATAACGTTTTGAGCCCCTAAATAAGGGAGGGTCATATAAATTTACGCACATAAAGTTTTGAAGGTACGGCCACCATATGACTACCTGGGGGGGGGGGGGGGGTGGGAATTCTCATGACAAGCTCATGACAAGTAAGTGGGGCCGGCTTGAACGTCAAAAGTAATGGAATCGATTGTTGATTGCTTATTAGTCTCAGTGATTTTAAGAGGCAGGATCTATAAAAGCGGTTTAATCGATCTGTCTTGAAAAAAAAAATATATATATATTTCGCTTATTTCTTGTGTGTTGTAAGACTTTCTAAAACCACAATCCGCTTGATCGGATCTTTTAAATTTTTCGTTCGTGTTTTAAAATGGTCTGCCGGTGTTAACGAATTAGGTACTATGAATTTTTAAAAGTTGCAATGACACATCAACCAGAACTGAATTCAACAACGATTAAAGAACAATAAGTCGGTTCTAGTTGTTGTTTAATTATTAATGGTATCATATCACCAGATGGATACGGAAAGCTGACAATCTTCTTCTGTCTGTTTAATTCATTAATTTATATTTAATTTCTAGAATGTTCAAGTTACAATGTTCTGGAAGAAGCAGACAGGTCCATAACCAATTCAAATCTCTGGAACATTGTTAAATGCGACAGTAACCTGAATGGATGGTACCGATTTCGTGGTGCAGCAGGCACTATGATGCCTACAACATGTGTGGCCATGAACAAATGTGGAACTGATGCATCAGGCTGGCTTCAAGGCCGGCACCCTACACCATGGGAAGGAGCTATTGCAGGCAAAGTGTGTTTTCACTGGAGATCTAACTGCTGTTATTGGTCATCTAACATCCGGGTTCGTAACTGTGGTTCATTCTACGTGTACCAGCTCAGCAAACCGCCACAATGTAGTCTGCGTTACTGTGGAAACGGAGCACAGGGTACGAAATTAAACGATCCACTTTTTATTACGTTTTAAATCCGAGACAATATATTTCATGACTACTAGCTTTTAAGCTACCACATCATATTTGTTCATTAGTAAAAATCTACTAGTATACTAATGCAAATGAGACAATCTGATTGGCTGAGCTACTCGTACACTATCAGCCATTATAGTTCACCACTAAATTTTCTTTGATTCTGATTGGCTTAAATCGAACACGTGACGTGATAGTGTTCATCCGCGGAGAGACACTGTCAGGCAATAGTGCCCGTCGGGCAAAAAACCCCGGATCGATAGTACCCGCCCGAGCGAAAAACAACCGTTTTGTGCAGATTTGAGCTAAACTGTTGAAGAATAAATTTAAAAATAGTGAGAAATTACTCTCTATCAATTCTTTCATAACATATGAGCATGCACGAAGTTTGGAACGAAATATTTAATGGCAAATTCCTGTAATAAATGCGAATGAAAGAGCACTAAACAATTTACGGAAAGATCGGTAAACCGACACAAATTCGTCCAAAAAATGACAGCCTGTTTACACCACAAGTTTAAGCTTAGCCTATTCGGTATTGTTACCTTGTATTTCCAAGAGGCTTGTCAATTCCAGCTTGAATCAGCACAATAAATATCGGTTATGAAGCTTTATAAATACGGCAGTTCGTTTGCCCGACGTAAACAAGTGAAATCTTCGACTCCGTTCAGTTGTCCGTTTGACTTGTAAAATGAACATAATGTTCAACTCCACAATTATTTCAGATCTTCCATTTTGTGCTAAATCATTTGCACAATTTTCCAGAATATATGAAACTTTAGAAGAGATTGAGCGAAGAAATAATCCGAAGAAGAAAACTTTTTGTCCAGCTTTCTTTTGATTCAACTTGGCAACCCGCGCCAGGTTTTGCCGCCGTTTTTCATACAAATCATACTTCATTTAGATGGAACTGAAAAATCACTCAGTCGATTTATAACTTTTGAAAAAGTAATACCGAAGTTTAACCTAAAGTTTTGTACGTATTTACGAGACAAAAGTTGAAATGCAAAACTATTTTTGAAGCTCCAAGCGTTGCAGTGTGTAATTAGAAATCGAAATAAATAAATTCATGTCGTTTTCAGTTTTTAGGCCGCCGCGCGGAAAATTTAGTGGTGAACAATAACGACAATAGAGTGTTTTTGTCTCGGAACTATCGGTCTGATAGTTGCCCTTGAAATTTTATGTTCTAAAAAACTAGCATATTAGCCCTCGAACTTCGTTCTCGGGCTAATATTTGTTTTTTAGAACATAAAATTTCGCGGGCAACTATCAGCCGCGATAGTTCCTCGACAGAAACACTCTATTGTTACATTAGTGTGCAGTGGCTGGAGGTCGTCTACAAAATTGCGGTTTCTTCTCGTTTCTCTGAAGTTTCGGGAAGATTTAGAGTTATTTCTAGACAATTGTTATAATTTTTACTAAAACAATTAGATTATTCGCTCTCAATTTATATGATGTGATAGTTGATTCGGCCTACGGCCTCATCAACTATCACACTATTGAGAGCGAATAATCTAATTGTTAATTATTATAACATGATATATTTTTATTTACTTTTCAAACATAATAAACAATGGAACAAACCACTGAACAAACGTCAACAAACGACGAAAAACAACTTGAAGCGAATTATAATTACCTAACATGATTACTTTATTTATTCAGGTCCAGGCCCTGTTGTCTCTCCAGGTAATTATTATTTTAAAATTCCCTAAATTTATAACCAATGTGTTGATACGATATCTTTTTTTCTTTTTTTCACAAACTGCCTATACAGTCGACTCTCGCCTTGCGGACACCCCGTTACACTCTTTATTTTTTATCAGAACCTTTTTTATAAGAACGTTGAGGCTAAACAGAACAATAAATGGATTATGTATTACATATCTTATAGTCTTACAAATGCAGTGTCATTTAATACTCTAACTCAACAATAGTTCTGGAAATTAAAGACCACGTTTCAATACTAAGTGACTGAAACAACATAAAAAAATTGCTGAAAAGTCATTTACATCAACCTGATTAATAGAGAGAGGGGGAGGGGGGCTTATTATTACAAAATCTGACTTCAAAATGGGGGCTTATTAGAGAGGGGGGGGGGGGGGGCTAAATATAGCTTTTACGGTATGTGGAATCAGATTGGTTCTCTTAGGTAATTAGTATAATTTATTGTCTGCGATTTATTAATTGTCATTTATTATTTGTATTAGTTAATGTTCAAACCTTTATTGTAACTAAACCAATACCTCTCTTTGGATAGTAAGGCACAATAAATATATACTATTACTATTCATTCATTCATTCATTCATTCATTTACTTATCTTTATTTCTAGAATGTTCAAGGTACACTGTTCTGGAAGAAGCAGACAGGTCCATAACCATTCAAATCTCTGGAACATTGTTAAATGTGACAGTAACCTGAATGGATGGTACGATTTCGTGGTGCAGCAGGCACTATGATGCCTACATCATGTGTGGCAATGAACAAATGTGGAACTGATGCATCAGGCTGGCTTCAGACCCAGCATCCTTCCCAATCTGACGGAGCTATTGCAGGCAAAGTGTGTTTTCACTGGAGATCTAACTGCTGTTATTGGTCAGCTAACATCCGGGTTCGTAACTGTGGTTCATTCTACGTGTACCACCTCAGCAAGCCGCCAAAATGTAGTCTGCGTTACTGTGGAAACGGAGTACAGGGTACGAAACTATATCCGCTTTTTATTACGCTTTCGGCATTCCGAGACAAGATCTTTAATGACTTCTAGCTTTTAAGCTGCAACATCATATTGTTCATTATTATAACATGATATTTTTTATTTTACTTTTCAAACATAATAAACAATGGAACAAACCACTGAACAAACGTTACAAACAACGTGACTAAAAACAACTCGAAGCGAATTATAATTACCTAACATGATTGCTTTATTTATTCAGGTCCAGGCCCTGTTGTCCCTCCAGGTAATTGTTATTTTAAAATGTCCTAAATTTATGTGGTTACATCTTGTTTCATAAGCCTGGTTTTCACTAGCGACGCAAGCACAAGCACAAGCGCAAGCAACATACGCAGACGCAGTAACGCGTTGATCATCAGTGCCTTTTGTTTAGCACAAATCAACACGTTACTGCGTCTGCGTGTGTTGCTTGTGCTTGTGCTTGCGTCGCTAGTGAAAACCAGGCTTTATTTTCACAAACTGCCTATAATTAATATTGTGAATAAAAAGACATTGCAAGAAGAACCAATCATTTTTTAAAGTTTGAAACCAGACAACCTCGTCCCTAGGGTGCTTTTTTCTTGAAAATATATTTTATGTAGCAGGCCATCGTATTTATTTAATAAAATTATAATAAAATAAAATAAATGGGAATTTCAATGGAAATCCACAGATCTAGAGTGGCTCTTCAGTCTATCCACTAATTCCAGATCGAATTGGAATTAGAGATGTTGGTTTTTGTAGAGGGAGGAAAACCGGAGTACACGGAGAAAAACTCTCGACGGAGCAAAGACGAGCGACCAACAACAAACTTAACCCACATATGGCGCTGGGTCCGAGATTCGAACCCGGGCCACCGATTGATGGCAGGCCGGTGCTCTCACCACTGCGTCATCCCTGCTCCCATGAATGTAAATTGCTGCATTGTTGTGATTTTTTATTGTTCAGTAAATGTAACAATGTAAATACAAACCAATGGACAAAAGAAAAGTTATTTAGTAGCACCTTTTGGGTGCAATTAAAAGTATCAATTGAAAATAATTTGATGCCGTTTTTCCAATAAATATGTTATATATTTTTTTAATTTTTCAGGTCCAGGTCCCGTTGACCCTTCAGGTGATTATCTCTCAAACTATGTCTCTGATTGTTTTAATGCCATGTCGGGCATTTAGATAGAGTTGGATTTAAAAACACTTACTTTTTTAGTAGGCTCATTATCAAGTATGAGTTGCAACTGAATGTAAGACTTTAACAACTGACTTTTTAAGTGATTGTTCTTCCAAATATAAATGATCGAGGGGAATAAGGCACATGGCACCCACACATTTTATGGCATCCATGATATATTCAGTAACAGTTAAGTCACGATAATAAGACATATTATCACTGCAAAGTGAATACACGGATTATCTGACAAAATGTGCGGAAGCAGGCTAAACAAAACGGGAAGGAAGATACGCAGTCATGCAAACACCAACACATCTTTTCTCGTTCTCCCAAACATCAACTCGTTTCAACACGGAAAATTAATTTCATATTTCTTTTTAAATAGGAGGTATCGAATGTGGTACAAAGGCCCAAGGTTTCAGAATCGTTGGGGGCACTCAAGCTCAACCCGGGGCTTGGCCATGGCAAGTGACAATTGACTACAAGGGACACTCTGCCAAGCATTGGTGTGGAGGATCTATTGTCGCCCCGCAGTGGATTGTGTCAGCGGCTCATTGTTTTACTAATACTAAAGACACTCGGCAATACACTCTTGTTGCAGGTTAGCTATGCAAGCTCGTAGTAAACCATCTTTACTTAGCAATTCAATAAACCAATGATATATTTAGTCATTTTATAATATTTTATCATGGGAAGTAGAAAAGGGAGACAGGGTATAGAAAAGGTTTTAATATTAGTATCAAAAATAAGTAGTTATGTAATGTTTTATCGTCTTAATATTGTTAATTTAAACATGTATGTAATTAGTATATCATTTTTTTATTTATTTCACGTTCACGTTTGAACTAGCTTATTTTAGTTCCTGGGTGAGACGTGGTTAAATAAAGGATTAAATGTTTGTTCAAAACATTTAAATGCTGAAATTATTGTCGATTGAGAATTAAAAAAGTGAAACTAAAACGTTCTTATGCTTAAGGGTAGAGTTTAGAGTGAAATTAACACCGAACCGTCATAAAATTCTCAAAACTCATTACCTCTGATGCAAAGCAGTGTATACTACCCCACGCTCACGTTAAATTTATATTTATTGTTACAGGGATCACGACCTGAATAGAAACGACGGTTTCGAGCAAAACATACCAATCGAACGAATCATCTCACACCCGCTATACGCTGGTCAAACCGACGACTACGACTTGGCTCTTATTAAGCTCCAGCGTCCGCTCGTCTACAACGACCGCGTGCGGCCTGTGTGTTTACCAGAGCTCAACTTTCCCGCCGATACCAACTGTTACGTCACAGGTTGGGGTGCTACATCAGAAGGCTCTCCACAGGTGCTTAGTTGAAACTAGTGTTACTGGAAAAACGTTTATTTGATATATTTTTTGGGGAAAAGATGATAATGGAACCACATTTAGCACACAGTAGTTTTAAACGTCTTCAACATTTTAAAGTAGTATTATAATTGTGGTTTTTGTCGGTGGTCGATTTAAAACTCTATCGAAGCTATAAACTTTAATATAAGAAATTGTTTCTTTCCCCTTGAAGTGCTGATGAAATCTGTTCTTTCTTTAACAGATACTACGACAAGCGCGAGTGCCTCTTATTTTGCGTAGCACTTGCCAAGCTGGCTATCAAGACCTGGCCTATACCATTACGTCACGCATGCTCTGTGCAGGATACGCTGCAGGAGGGATTGACGCATGTCAAGGAGACAGTGGAGGACCACTGTCCTGCCCCAGAAATTCCATTGGTATCTTGCTGGTGCAGTGAGCTGGGGACAAGGCTGCGCACGCAAAGGACGCTACGGAGTCTACGCAGACGTGATGAACCTGAAGAACTGGGTGCAAGATACCATGAGAAATAATTGAAACTAATCAAGCCAGAATAAAGGGTAACTGCATGTAATGGACCACTAATATACACCGTGGTGATCGTCATTTAATTCATCATTTTTGTAACCTTAATTCGATTTTTGTTTGGAATTGAACACGTGCGCGTCAGTTATTTTACTTTCCACTTTTTATTGCTTTCATAATAAATGCTTAACATTGTACACTTAAAACCATAATCACATTATCTTAACCAAGTATATCATTATAATCCCAGTAGATGATTTCAGTTGAATAAACAGCAGTTGTCGACGTAATTTTGCGTTGTCTGTACTGTTCATGTATAATTCTCCAGTAGAACACAACACATATCACTCTTATTTGCTTTATAATTATTAAGTACTTTTGAAATGAAATGAAAAGTAAAAGTTTTTTTAAGCGCAGTGGTGTAGTGTTTAGACCTGTTTAGTCATACGTCGTCTTTAACAAACACTTCAAATCAAAGTTGCATATGTCGTCAATTTATGTATTCATTCCACTTTTACTTTTGACATTGCGGTCTTTTACGACATTTATAATAAGTGTGTGTGTCAGTACGTAAGCAATAATCTGAATTTTCCGGATATTATCGAAAGGTCCTGTCTCCGGTTATGCAAACTATATAAAAAAGAAAAGAAAATATAATATAATGAAAATAGAGATGATCAAAGAAAGGGCTAATATAAAATTTGGGCGTTTTATACGGTTTAGGAGTCTTTATTTGGATTAATCCCCTCACAAGATAATAGTCACCAGAGCAGTGAAAATCAAATTGAACAAGTAGCTGCTAGTGTACCACAAGGAAAACCGCGACTCAAGTGAAACAAATATGTATTGGTGGTTTGCATCAATGTTATAAGAACTGTTTGCTTGCATGAACAACATCAGAAAATTAACAGGTTATAGAGCAGGAAGAAAGAAATGTTCCGTCCAAACTATAACTTCGTAGCGTTTTTCATAACCGAGTTATCACGAAAATAATTTTCAGAAAATTACAGTATTTAGTATGCATTTAGTATGCTGGTGTCCTTCTTTGGGACACCAATATGGCGGCCATAAAATTGTAGAAGAAGTAGAGTAGATTCCACCATCAACATCATTAGCTTTGACTTTAAAACTCTTTAGATATCACTTCTCAATTATTATCACGTATGGAAATTAAAAATGACATAAAAAATACCGTGTTTGGTCGTTTTTGTGACAGTTCAAAAACACGTTCATCCGGGACATCGCAAATTTCAAAATGCTTTATTTTCGAAACGAAGCACTGAATCGATGCCAGACTCTAGAATATATGAAAAGGAAAGCTTTGTAGAATTAACAGTTTAGATTTTAGAATGACGTCAGATGCAACCAAGAATATATCTTGCGCCGTTGCAGTAGTACTTGAAAGGTTGTTATAAGCAAAATCTTGTAATATAATTCAATATTGCATACCTTTCTTTAAAATTTCCATTTGTAAACATCTTATAATCGAGTGAGTCCATTACAAAAGCTCCACAAACTAATATGTTATTCACATATGTTACACGTATGTTACACAACATAATAATTACCACATAAACATTAAATAACTACAGTAATAAGACAAACCATTTTTATTTGTAAATCACATATTTCCCTATAAATCTGGAAAGGGAATAATTGCGCAACAAGTGGAGCCTTCGATTTGTTGACAAGTTAGTCTTGTCTTATACGTATAAGTTCACCACTTTACTTCTTCCGTCACCGAGACGCGATCTCCTGGATAGTTCTTTACACTGATACGCTCCGTACAACGCTTGACCACCGAAGTATAATATATTTCTGAAAACAATAGTCCGAACGAATCAGTTGTGGGCAGTTCTTCTCCGGCGAAACGACTGCATACCAGTTGCCTCCATTACTACAACCGAACGAACCCCCTTCGCCCCTCTATGTTGCGCCTCACGGAGACCTACGACTGATCTGCTACGTAGTATGATTGATCGTTGTATAGTGCAGACGACCTTGACACAGAGGATGCCCGACCTCAGAGCTATGACAGATCTGGTTAGCACAGTCTCTCGTCATTTGGAGCGCATCTTAATTTCGAGGTCGAACTATAACTGCTCTATAGTAGGACAGAGGGGATAGTAAAATTACTACCGTACACGTTGCGTGGTCAAGAAAGCTACCACACCCTTTGACCAAAAGCCACCATGTTTCGAGGTCCAATGCCATCATTACCGATTTACCAAACGCCATCACAACCAAGCCACCATTGTCAAGGAGCGTGGTGACCTTTGACCACGTAATATGGTGGATTTTGGTCAAGTGATGTGATGGTTATGGCTCCATCAATTCCAAGCGCGACCACCCCCCCCCCCCCCCCCCGGGCATTTGTCGGGCATTTTACAACTTTTCCATCCCTAGGGTGGGGCATTTGCTATAACCGGGCTGCCCGGGGGTGGGGCATTGTCAAAGGCAACGCCATCTTTCGTATTTTAAAAGACGTACACGTTTTTGTTGTTTATTTAAAATTTCCTGATTGCCGCCGATAGAAAATATAAAAACTGAGTTGATATTAAACCTCGTTTGAGTCCCGCACTTTTC
Organism: Desmophyllum pertusum; assembly: GCA_029204205.1. Lineage (NCBI taxonomy): Eukaryota > Metazoa > Cnidaria > Anthozoa > Scleractinia > Caryophylliidae > Desmophyllum > Desmophyllum pertusum. The sequence goes on from MU827814.1 coordinate 443,629, forward strand.
AAGTGTACCGTAGCCCACCCCCCACCCCATATGTGCAATTATTTGCACCGTTGCTTTCCACGTGCGAACCAAAGATGTCAAAGATGGCGGAACGAAGCTTCGACACCTTTGCGGGACAACTGACAGGTATAAATAAAGAGCTATGTATTTGTGAACAATTATAGTGTCCATCATTAATAGTTCTGCTTGGAATTTAGATTTTTAAATTCCTCGATCCTCTCAAAAAGGTTTTTGAACTTGTTCCGTGGGTCGGGCATTTGCACTGCTCCTGAAGCCCCACCGTGGAGATTTTGTGCATGTAAGCTAACCCTAACGGGGGGCATTTTCAACCTTCTGACAAAAAAAAAATGACAAATGCCCGACAAATGCCGGGGGGGGGGGGGGGGGAGGTGATGAGCGGGCTTGGAATTGACGGAGCCATTATTGACTACGGAACTACGGAACGATCTCGACCTTTGCATTCACTCCCCCACTTAAAATCACGCTCTACAACCGACAACTCTCGATGACTGATATCAGTTCCACTAATTAGTTAAACAAATTCATGCATACATGTTTAACTTTAGCGGTAACAAATATTATATTGTCTGTTCATAATTTATTCAAATATTATACAAATTGCGTCAGAAATTCAGGATATATTCTAATCAGAGTCACGCACCTCAAGATCAGTGAAAAGAAAGCGTACATGCAGATGTCGGGAGACTAGCGAACTCTACACTCGATCTCTATATAGCTAAAGCCTGGTTATCAGACTCACGCCCAAACAATAATTAATCCCCGTCAGAAATTACTAGTTAGTTAAACAAATATTCCCAAAATGTCGGAGTGAGTGATCAACATTCAACGCCCAATATATCTTGCAACCATGTTGCCATGGTTACACGAGATAAAAAGGAAAATGTAAGTTACTTAATACAAAAAAAAAACACGCTTAGATGCTCTTTGATGAAATGGCATGTCTGTAATGCCCTTCATGCACAGTACACGACAACTGTTCAATTTGATTTTTACTCAACTTTGATTTGAAGTGTTTGTTAAATACGACTTATGACTAAACAGGTCCAAGTATTGCGTCACTGTGCTTAAAAAACTCGAATAGGATAGTTTAGCCTTCCTCAGTCTGTACCAAGCTCTGAAATACCGTGTAAGGGAACGAATTCGATCCATCAACGCTTTGGTCAACACGTCGGCCAACGCGTCGGTCAACGCGTCGGCCGACAGTCGACCGACAGTTGGCCGACTGTCGGTCGACTGTCGGCCGACGCGTCGGCAAGTATTTTTCTTCGCATGATATGTGATGTGTCGGCGATGCGTCGGCGGTACGTCAGTGACTTGTTTTCTTAAAATTAAATAGTACAATGGACGAGTTAGTTGCTTTCTGCCACATTGTATAAAACCCATTACCATTTGATTAAGTTTAGTTGCAATAAGTCTGTTAATAAACAATGTTTTCATCGACGCCATTTTGTTTCGTGCTATATCAACCCAGTCCCCCGCGACTTCATTTGTCAGCCTGACTGGGCACTAGACAGGTAAGTTAGTTCTGAGAATTCAGTGCTACTGTAAATCAAGGCAATGTAGGCTCAACTATTTGGTACTGCATGTATGTACCGTGACAACAATCAAAACGTTGCCTTGTTTTCCCTCTTATAATGGCAATGAAGAAAACAAAAATAAGATGAGAGACCCTGGGAACGAGGTTGGGGGGTTATCATGATGGAAAAAAAAGTGAAATGCAAAATATCTCAAACAGGCACCGTGCCTAGATACTGCAACCTTCTTTTCAAGCTTTGCACAAGTTGCAAGGCACACGCAAACGGGGAAATTATAGCTACAAGTAGGTTACAAAAATAGAACGAAACGTTAATTGGAATGAAACTACTTGAAAGGAATGATTATAAATTTTGTGTGCCATAGGAGCGTTTTTAGGACTCGGTCGAAGTCGGAGGTAAAACAAGGGTGAAGAAACAGAGAGCGAGAAGTAGCAAAGCCTGGTGAGTAGCAGATTCTGTATCATGCTGTTTGTGGGAGCGGCTATACTAGCACTTTCCGACCCGGCAGGACTTGAGACAGAAAGCGGCAACAAAACCGAACAATAGACAACGTCGGTAAAGAAATTTACAGAAACAGCCTTTTCATTTCGGTATAGGAATCCACAGGTGACTATTGCTAAACTGACTGGCAGAAGCCGACCACAGGCAAAGTTTCCCCAATAAGGAAATAATAAGTACATGGCACTTTGTTTATACCTCTTTAAACCAGTCTATTTTAATCACTCCCTGAATTTTGTTAAGTCTATCTTGTTTTTGGTGTCAAAAGTGATCAACCGTGTTTTGAACCTCTCCACAACGGCCACCCTGGTGCAGAATTAACTGGCCGTTGTAGAGAGGTGGCCGTTGTAGAGAGGTGGCGTTATAGGGAGGTCTCAATAAGAGTAAAGTGTATGGATCGGCGCACCGTCGGGACGAAAAATCTTGGCTGTTGTAGAGAGGTGGCCGTTAGTGGATGTTCGACTGCATGTAGTAAGGTTGTATTGGACAGGGATTTCGTTAGAAAAGAAACTTTTACTTTTCCTTTGATTTCAAATGTACTTACAGCAAAATTAGAGCTAGTGATATGTATTGTGTTCTACTGAAGAATTTGTAAGCATTTGTAACAGTATAGACCACGCATAGTTACGCTGACAACTGCTGTTTATTCAACTGAAATCTAGCTACTGGGATTATAATACTTGGTTAATATAATCGGTGATTTCGGTTTTAAGTGTACACACAATATCAAGCATTTATTATGAAAGTAATAAAAAAGTGAAAAGTAAAATAACTGACGTGCACGTGTTCAATCCAAACAAAATTCGAATTTAGATTACAAAAATGACGATTATACTACGGTATATATAAATGGTCCATTACATGCAGTTGCTCCTTCATTCTGGCTTTATTCGTTTCGATTATTTCTCATGGTATCTTGCACCCAGTTCTTCAGGTTCATCATGTCTGCGTAGACTCCGTAGCGAACTCCACCGCCGCAACCGTTTCCCCAGCTCACTGCACCAGCAAGATACCACTTGCCATTTCTGTCCGGGCAGGACAGCGGTCCTCCACTGTCTCCATGACATGGGCTAATAATGTCTCCTTCAGTTTCTCCTGCACAGACCATGCGTGACGTAATGGTAGTCAGGAAGCCAGCTGCTCGGCAAGTGCTACGCGAAACAAGAGGCACTTGTGCTTCTCGTAGTATCTGTTAAAGAAAGAGCAGATTTCATCAGCACTTCAAGAGGAAAGAAAACAATTCCTTATATATTAATGTTAGTTTCGAGAGAGTTTTAAATTTGCTACGTTTGGAATAAGTGTCCTCGATTGAGTTATAACTAATCAAAAGTCGATTTTTTTTCAAAAAGTTAACCGAAACGAAGGAAGGTCATTCCAAACGTAAAATACTAGAAATATTTGACCTACATCTAAAAAGACCTTGGGCCGAACATTTAAACAAGGTTTAGACAGGGTTCAACAAAACCGTGGCCTAACTCGAGTTTAAACTGGCCAGGTGTATAACACAGACTAAAAAAAATTAGCTAATTGGACTGACCTGCTTATAAGTAGATTTAGACCTCATTAAATTATCTTAAACCACGGCCTAACTTAGACTTCGTTTAAATATTTGGCCCTTTGTGTTGTGTGATTTATTAAAACTGCCGCAATTCCTCAAATATGGATTATTTATTTCCACCATCTACAAAAGCCCCAATACTACTTTAACATTTTAAAGACGTTTAAAACTTAAACTGAGTGCTAAATTGGATCCATTGCAATTATTTTCAATCACCAGAAATATATCAAATTATTATTTTTTTCCATTAAAATTAGTTTCAACTAAGCACCTGCGGAGAGCTCCCTCCTAGTGATGTTTTACCCCAACCTGAGACGTAACAGTTGGTATTGGCGGGAAAGTTTCGCTCTGGCAAACACACAGGCCGCACGCGGTTGTTGTAGACGAGCGGACGCTGGAGTTTAATAAGAGCCAAGTCATAGTCAAGGCGGTATATTTTGTACAGCGGGTGTGAGATGATTCGCTGGATTGGTATGTTTTGCTCGAAACCGTCGTTTATATTCAGGTCGTGATCCCCTGTCACAATAAATATAAAGTTAACGTTAGCGAGAGGTAGTAGTGTCGACGAATCAAAGGCTCCTATGATCCAACTCGGTAATTAATAAATTAATATGCATAAAGATTACAGCCCATTGACCGACCGAATGAAATTTGTCCACCCAATGCTCTAACCCGTTCCAAGAGAGGATGATCATCGATCCTCTCTTGCCCGTTCATTGCTTTTGTATTCTTGAGTTAAAAATGGTTGCATCTTTGTGATGGTTTCGATCTTTGTGGACTGAAACTAACAAGTGCACTACCACATAACGACAGCAAATCAGCACTCGTCTTCCCAGCGCGACCAACTTTATTACGATACGACACATATTTTCTTTATAGGCTTCAATAATACGATGAACCAGCACCAGAATGTTACATCTTGTGACGCTAGTGTGACGTAATACCTTATAAAATGGATTCCGAGAAAACCGGAAGTGCAAGGAAGGACATTTGAAACTTATAATGTAATTGTCAATCAACAATAATTTCAGCATTTAGATGTTTTCAGCAAACATGGTTTACTCGGCATCCATAGCTTACCTGCAACAAGAGTGTATTGCCGAGTGTCTTTAGTAGAAGTAAAACAATGAGCCGCTGACACAATCCATTGCGGGGCGACAATAGAGCCTCCACACCAATGCTTGGCGGGTGTCCCTTGTAGTCAATTGTCACTTGCCATGGCCAAGCACCAGGTTGAGCTTGATTGCCCCCAACGATTCTGAAACTTGGGCCCTTTGTACCACATTCGACACCTCCTATTTAAAATTTAAGAAATATGAAATCAATTTTCCGTGTTATTATAAAACGATCGAGTGGATGTTTGGGAGAACGAGAAAATATGTTGGTGTGTGCATGACTGTGTACGTGTCTTATTTCCCGTTTCATTTTACCTGCTTCCGCACATTTTGTCAAATAATCCGTTGGAGCTTGTGGTGCTACTAATATTTCCTTTGGATGCTATAAAATATGTGGGTGCCATGTGCCTTATTCTCCCCGATCATTTACATTCGAAAAACTATCACTTGAAAAGCCAGTTGTTAAAGTATTAAAGGGGCACTATCATGAACATCACGTCAAAAAGTCAAAAGCTACTGGAAATATTTACACCAATGGAAACCTAAAAATAATGGTCCAGTTTTGTTAAAATTAACTATACTATGTACTTAATGACTGAGTGGGAGGGCCGGACGGGAAAATATTTGGCTCGAGGTCAAAGAGCTAATGGTAACACGTCATGCCGTAAAGTGCATTTAAACCAGCCTGCTCGTCTCAGTGAAAACTGAATTGAAAAACAGCCGAAATACACTATTATACAGACTTGGTTTGACCTGGAGTCTTACCATTTGAAATAAATATTTTAATTTTGGATGCTGAAAGTAAGGCATGAATTGGAATGGACCAAGGATCGTACTAAACTCAATCTGTCGAGCTTGAGGTAAATTGATACGTAGCTGCGGATTTTGCTTCGATCACTTCGTTTCCGTTCGATTTGTTTATTAATGAGGATTCAACATCTCTCGACATCCCTCAATTCCAATTCGACCTGGAATCAGTGGATAGAAGAGCCACTCTAGATCTGTGGATTTCCATTGAAATTCCCATTTATTTTATTTTATTATTTATTAATATATGATGTCCTGCTATTAGCACCACAAATATATTTTGAATAAAAAAAGCATCCTTTAAAATTTTCCAAAATGATTGGTTCTTCTTGCCATGTCCTCAGCCCCATTTACACGACATTCATTTTGGGTCCGGCACTCCTAAATTTTGGCACGCGGGCCGATAGTTTAGGGCACGGCCCGCTTGATTTTTGCCGTGTAAATGCAAAATGTTTGGCACGCGTGCCCAAAAATTTAGGCGGGCCGAGACCACCTCAGGAGGTAGTCTCGGCCCGCCTAAAAAGAGGCCCGCGTGCCAAAAAGAGATACATTCTCGTTCCCAGAGCCTTCGGCGACACGGAGAAAAAAACCAGGGGCGCCAAAATTTCAATCACACATGCGCAAACGGTGTGTCCTGACGAGATATGTCTTCATGCCGTAAAAACCTGGCCTAAGAGGAATATAAATGGCCTGAAAAACAGAGAAATCAGTCGGATTTCCACTCGTTTGAAGTTATAGATTTTATTATTCCTCGCGAAGCGAGGTTTATAATTCTGTCCCCCAAGAGCTCACGCGAGAGCAATTCTCGTGTGGCCTTTACGGTCATATTTATTTATTTATTTGTTTGTTTGTGGAGTTGGGGATGTCATGACGTCACACGCGCTCGTGGCCCAATGGCTTAAGGCGCTAACTTTTAAATCTGATCTTCAGGATTGAGGGCGACAGTTCAAATCCTAAAGCGTCCTTTTTTTAATTTTTTTTTTTTATTTAGGTTCGAATCCGGGCCGTTCTCTCTTTTTTTTTTTTTTTTCCTTTTCTTTGTTTAATAACATTGACTTCGACGTAATCTGTGTAGACGTAACTGTAGAAACAGGAGTCGCAAGAATTACTCCAAGTTTGTTTATCGATCGAATTATCGACCGAATTTATATGGGAAGTGACTTTGTTGGACGTTAATAGTGCGGAGAATTTAGAACAAAAAAACCCGGCTTTATTAAATCCTGTATCAAGAACAGGAACATGAACGACGACTCAAGAATTTCTCAAAGTACGATCAACATATGGCTTAGTTTTCATTGTAAACTTGTGTCTGAAACAATTCGCCGATCCGATATTGCGAAGATGATTTTGCCTACAAACTGCGAGGTGGTTTCAGATCATTCGGACCGAAAAGTGGGGAAAACAGTACAAGAGCGCTACAATTTATTACAGATATCGAGAGACGAGCGAATTCCAATCGAAACCAAAATCCGGTGGCATAGCAAACACACGGCGTTCGTCCGGCGATTCTCAGAAACCTTGCAGCGATTCTTGGAAACCTTGCAGATCAAATCGCAGGCGTGCCCGTTACTAGGCAACAAAAGCTTCGCGAGGACCTGCGAGTCACGTATTACTAGTAAGGCTTATAACAACAACGGGTAGTAAAACTTGTTTCTTTTAGCGAGTATTTTAATCGACGTGATTTTGTCTATGCCGTTTTCCATTTTGGACACTAACTGCGGCTTTGTTCGACCCTTGTAATTTGCTTCATGTAAATCACTATTCGAGGAATAGTCATTCATAGCAGTAGCATTATTTTGGAGGTAATGTGTCAGTTTCATGCCAGGTTTTTACGGCATGAAGACATATCTCGTCAGGACACACCGTTTGCGCATGTGTGATTGAAATTTTGGCGCCCCTGGTTTTTTTCTCCGTGTCGCCGAAGGCTCTGGGAACGAGAATGTATCTCTTTTTGGCACGCGGGCCTCTTTTTAGGCGGGCCGAGACTACCTCCTGAGGTGGTCTCGGCCCGCCTAAATTTTTGGGCACGCGTGCCAAACATTTTGCATTTACACGGCAAAAATCAAGCGGGCCATGCCCTAAACTATCGGCCCGCGTGCCAAAATTTAGGAGCGCCGGACCCGAAATGAATGTCGTGTAAATGGGGCTCTCGTATTCACAATATTCGTTAATTATAGGCAGTTTGTGAAAAAAAGAAAACAAATAATATTTGTAATGCGCAGGTTCCATACTTAAGTGCTCACCTGCGCATAACAGAACTACAAAAAAAAGATATAATAACACGTTGGTTATAAATTTAGGAAAATTTAAAATAATAATTAGTATACCTGGAGGGACAACTGAATAAATAAAGCAATCGTGCTAGATAATTATAATTCGCTTCAATTTTTCTAGTCACGTTGTTTTGTTGGAGTTTGTTCAGTGGTTTTTTCCATTCTTCATTATGTTTGAAAAGTAAAATAAAAAAATACAATAATTGTTTTTAGTATAGTTTACTAAGGTGAAAATTACGAGCTAAAACATGAAAACAACACACGCAAGTGCTCGCCATATTACCGTAGTTACATCGTTTACATATCTAATTAAGCAGTAAAATACACAAAAGAACACTACGAAAAAGACATTCTTCAGGTACCATTGTTTAATCGTTGCTGATTTTATGAGCAGCTAGCGCTGTAGTTATCTTCCTGAAATAAGTAGCTTTAGGCCTGAAGAGAAGCAAATTTCTGTCACTCCATCCAACCGGCAAACACGGCCTCCCTGGTTGGCCACACAAAAAACCTTTGTTTTTGACGAGTTTTAAATGCGTTTAAAATCATTTCTTGAAAAGTTTTCCGTCCAAACGTCCTGGTAGTCATTTACCTAGATTCCCAATGCTTTGAATATCCCGAACTTGGAGTGATATCTTTAGAATAAACTAAAATTTCATTCAAAAACGAGTCGCCATCTTTACTTGCCAACACAAGAAATGTGGTTTTAGCTTAGCAGCCACGCCTTGAAATCCCATATTCACAGCCTAGCGCGGTGAATATAGCGCCAGATGCCGAATTGTTCGACCAATCAGCTAGTCGGATTCTTTATATTCACCTTAGTAAATTATACTGTCTAATGAACCACATGATGTTGTAGCTTAAACGCTAGAAGCCATTTAAAGATCTTGTCTCGGAATTAAGACGTAATACTGAAAGGTGTATGGTTTTTTTACGCTGTGTTCCGTTTCCACAGTAACGCAGCCTACAATTTGGCGGTCCCGCGGAGCTTGTACACGTATAAAGAACCACAGTTACGAACCCCGAAGTCAGATGACCACTGGTAATATAAAGTACGAGGGCTCGTGCTTGCCAGGCACTTCTCTCGTGTTATTAAAAATTCCCGCGTGCTTATATAACTCAACAATGCACTGGCTGCTTTTACTATTCCCTTAATAAATATTTCTTCTCCCCCTCGCCTATTGTGATAATTTACAACCAATAGTAAAACAATAAATAGCTCTGACTAATCTTTTCAATACCACAGTTCACCACCCTCTGTTCCCGTTGTACGTATACATTTATTAATTTTCTGTAATTGTTACTAGCCTCCCGTAGCGATGCAGTACTAGTCATGTACTAGTCATGTAAAAGGCGGATCGTGTCTTACCCTGTCCCTGTCCGTTTCCACAGTAACGCTGATAACATCCTGGCGGTTTGCTAAGCTTGTACACGTAGAATGAACCACAGTTACGAACCCGGATGTCAGATGACCTACCACAGCAGCCAAAGGTCCAGTGAAAACACACTTTGCCGTAAACATCTCCGTCAGATGGGGAAGGATGCTGGGTCTGAAGCCAGCCTGATTCAAGAGTTCCACATTTGGACTTAGCCACACACGATGTAGGCATCATAGTGCCTGCTGCACCACGAAATCGGTACCATCCAGACCGCATGAATTCGTCACATTTAGGACGTCCGTTTTGGGGAGTTGAATAAGTCATGGCCCTGTCTGGTTCGTTCAGAACAGTGTAGCGTGAACATTCTAGAAATGAAATATAAATTAATAAATTAAACAGAAATAAAATATGAAGAAGATTGTCTGCTTTCAGTATCCATGATTTGGTGATATGATCAACACTGAGCTAAAATCGGCTACCGTAAATGCTCTATTTAACCCCCTCTCTAATAATCCCCCCCCCCCCCCACCCCCGTTTGGAATTCAGATTTTGTAATAACCCCACCCCACCCCTCTCTATTAAGCCCCCCATCCTTTCCGTCAGGCTGATGAAAATTAATTTTCAGCAATATTTTCTGGCGTTTCAGTTACTTTTATTTGAAACGTGGTCTTTATTTCCAGAACTATCGTTGAGTTATGGTATAAATGACATTGTATTTGTAAGATTTGTAAGATGGTCATACATAACCCATTTTTCTTGTTCTGTTTTAGTTAGTGTTATAATATTAAAGTGGGAATTAATTTGGAGCAACTGGCAAAATATTGATAAGGTCTATTTGGAATAATTGCCGATTTCTGACTTCATGAGAAAATAGTGAAATCCAAGATGGCGGATCCAACTTGGCGGATTTGTATAGGTAATCGCATGGGGCCGAGTAAAATTAAGGATTAATATCACGCGTGTTTTCAGAAGTTGCAGAAATTGCCCGAGTCGCGGTTTGGTCGCGTGTGCGGAGATTTTGAATCCGGAAATCAAAGTGAATACTTTGTATCCGAATACTTTTAAATCCGGATTGTTTTGTAGTGTAAACGGTTATTCGAATGAATCCGGAATGAATCCGGATATTTATCTGCCTGAGATCATATGTCATATTCCGATATCATCGATGTGTGTCGAAAATCCGATTACATGCCGTACTGTCTTTTTTAGAATGGTATCTTTTAGGGATCAAATAAAGCTTGAGCCACGCCCAGATTGGTCTCTTTTAGGAGTTTAATTCAACATTTCCGACGAGCATCCCCGCCCTTTTCATATGGGAGTCCCCCCGGGATAAATTTACAGCTAATACACAATGAAATATAAACTATAGAACGTGAACATTTTTTGACTCTAATACTACAACAAAGTCGTTCCAGATAATTGTCTCTATTTGCACGATGACTTACAATGAAATATATGAAAACTATGTTCCGTGACCTCTCTGTGTGAAACGGCTGCTGAATTATTAACGTTCGGAATTCTACGGTATAAGATCGATAGAAGGCTATTGGAGCCCTCTTGGATTTTCCGGCATTATGAAAAATATATATATAAACAAAAATATTCTGTAATTAATACATCAGCCATTGCGTTATGTGCTAAAACAATTAAAACTGTGAATCCAGGACAAAATACTAAAATATGTTTATAAAGTTAAAAGACTGGTTAGTAAAGGAGTATGATTTTATTGAAAATTATTTGTTCTATGTTCATGCAATGAAAAACACGCAAAGCTAGCCATTTTTGGAAACTTTCAGTGCGAAATAAATATTGCCGTAGCTGTTTTCGTTAATTTTCTGCGCATTTCGAATTCGAAAGTTCTTAAAATTGGCGTTTTCGTGTAACACGATCGAGGAGTTTCTCTGTTTCTCTGCACGAAAGTGAATCCAGGACAAAATACCAGTACGTTTATAAAGTTAAAAGACTGGTTGGCAAAGGGGCATGATTTGATTTAGAATTGTTTTCTATTTTGCGATGAGAAAAAAAGTTCGCCATTTTTGGAAAATTTCAGTGCCAAAAATTGCTCCTGGGTTCAAACATTAATTAGTTGTCACGTGATCACATCACATTTATCAAACTTTTTAATATCCATTTGAATGATTTGATTACTTCCTCATCAATATCTTTCAGCAGAAAAAGTTTGAGGTAGTGTTCTTTGGACCATTTCCAAAATTACTTGATCATGATCATTATCTTTCGCCTGCAGGCTGAAGTAACGCAATCTCTTTCAAAGCTATGTATACCAGGTTACTAAGCTATAAACTCGACATTTTTATCAACAACCATCGTAGTCAGGGTTGAGTAAATTTCCTCGCCTGAAAATTCGCCGCATTCAACAAAGTCCTTTCATGGGACTCTCTGAGGAATTAAAGAACCGAAACCTAGCCGGGCGATCACAGAAATAATGGACATTTTACAAATATACAGACGAATCGATAGTGGCCAACAGCGAGTTGCAATCCAGTGAGATGAAAATGGGGCGAATTTGTGGACTTTCTGAGAGTTTGCTACGAACTAAGAGCCCACATCAAGGATGAAATTAACTGTAATGTTAATCTTACATGGACTTTCTCGCTTTGGAAGGACGCGTCGAAGCTGAACTGACTCGATGCATACCTGACTTCTGTCACGCAATTCTCCAGCCGTGACGGTTTGTTTCACTATGTCTTCATTGAAGCTGGAATCCGGAATAATCTGGAAAAAAACGATAGCTAACGGTTGTACAGATATTCTGGAACAGTTTGCTAGTCAAAATCCGGACAAAAAGATATCGACAGCGAAAAGAAATTCACGACAGTCTGCGATTAGCCCAGAAGGGCGAAAACCAAGAAATCCTCGTAAACAGTGAACCGTTAAAAATTTTAAATTCGATGGACCAATTTCAACACTGCTTTATATGATCTACCTATGTATGGTGAGTAACTTGCAAATAGTTTTATATTTGTATCTTCCCGGACTCACGAGAAACAACCACTTAAAAATGTGTAGTTTTGCGATATTTGAAAACGTCGCCAAGCATGGATTCTTCATTTGCATGCTGAACGTAAACAATTTACAGTAAACACTTGTTCTAGTATGCATTTAAATGGCCAAAGAATATGTGTTATGTTGATGTAAAATTATATATGTTGCTTGAATAAGTCGAAAGATATAATCTGGTAAAGTTGACCTAAAATCACCCCTTTCCCTACACCATTTGGGCAGTTTTTGGGCGGGTGGTCTGTTCTCGAAAACAATAAAGTCAATCAAGAAATGATTGTAACCATGATTACTAGTTTGGTATGGTCAACAACCAACATAAATATGAAGGAGTTTGGCCGACCCCCTTCTTCCGACATTTTTCAGTTTTGCCTGGTTTTCTCAGACATACACTCTTAAAATCATTTCTTGAAAAGGTTTTCCGTCCAAACGTCTTGGTAGTCATTTACCTAGATTCCCAATGCTTTGAATATCCCGAACTTGGAGTGATATCTTTAGAATTAACGAAAATTTCATCAAAAAACGAGTCGCCGTCTTTACTTGCCAACACAAGAAATGTGGTTTAGCTTAGCAGCCACGCCTTGAAATCCTATATTCACCTCCTAGCGCGGTGAATATAGCGCCAGATGCCGAATTGTTCGACCAATCAGCTAGTCGGATTCTTTATATTCACCTTAGTAAATTATACTAATGAACAATATGATGTTGTAGCTTAAACGCTAGAAGCCATTTAAAGATCTTGTCTCGGAATTAAGACGTAATACTGAAAGGTGTATCGTTTTTACCCTGTGTTCTGTTTCCACAGTAACGCAGCTTACAATTTGGCGGTCCCGCGGAGCTTGTACACGTATAATGAACCACAGTTACGAACCCGGAAGTGAGATGACCACTGGTCATATAAAGTACGAGGGCTCGTGCTTGCCAGGCACTTCTCTCGTGTTATTAAAAATTCCCGCGTGCTTATATAACTCAACAATGCACTGGCTGCTTTTACTATTCCCTTAATAAATCTCTCTTCTCCCCTATTGTGATAATTTACAACCAATAGTAAAACAATAAATAGCTCTGACTAATCTTTTCAATACCACAGTTCACCACCCTCTGTTCCCCGTTGTACATTTTTAATTGGTGTAATTGTTACTAGCCTCCCGAAGCGATGCAGTACTAGTCATGTACTAGTCATGTAAAAGGCGGATCGTGTCTTACCCTGTCCCTGTCCGTTTCCACAGTAACGCTGATAACATGCTGGCGGTTTGCTGAGCTTGTACACGTAGAATGAACCACAGTTACGAACCCGGATGTCAGATGACCTACCACAGCAGCCAAAGGTCCAGTGAAAACACACTTTGCCGTAAACATCTCCGTCAGATGGGGAAGGATGCTGGGTCTGAAGCCAGCCTGATTCAAGAGTTCCACATTTGGACTTAGCCACACATGATGTAGGCATCATAGTGCCTGCTGCACCACGAAATCGGTACCATCCAGACCGCATGAATTCGTCACATTTAGGACGTCCGTTCCAGGGAGTTGAATAAGTCATGGCCCTGTCTGGTTCGTTCAAAACAGTGTAGCGTGAACATTCTAGAAATGAAATATAAATTAATAAATTAAACAGAAATAAAATATGAAGAAGATTGTCTGCTTTCAGTATCCATGATTTGGTGATATGATCAACTGTGAGCTAAAATCGGCTACCGTAAATGCTCTATTTAACCCCCTCTCTAATAATCCCCCCCCCCCCCTTTGTAATTCAGATTTTGTAATAACCCCACCCCATCCCTCTCTATTTTAAAAGCCCCTCATCCTTTCCGTCAGGCTCATGTAAATTGTCAGCAATATTGCTGGCGTTTCAGCCACTTTTATTTGAAACGTGGTTTTTAATTTCCAGAACTATCGTTGAGTAAGAACGTTGAGGCTGAGATTGACCAAAATTTAAGAACATGCTAAGAACATAGCCAGGTTGAGACTTAGCTAAGAACATTTTTATTCACTTGTTTCTTGCATCGAGCTCTAAATACAATATTCCAATATCCTTTCAAAAAATTAACGACATGTAACATTTCAAATATCTCAGTAAATAAGCAGTTCATATCAGCTCAAAATACTTGAATGCACATTTTTTATAGTAACAACATGAGTTTCTATCACATAAAATGTTAATACCATTTTCATGGTCACGTTCGAATCTTTTTTGTGAAATTCTATACCATGTAACCTTTGGACATGGAGAACATGGGGCCGTTTTATTGCACTTTATCTGGGTATTTAAGTCCGTAGGATTGAAATCACAGAAACTAATAAGCAATCAATAATCAATTGTTATTCCAACCCTTTTGCCGTTCCACCCCAGTTACCTCTCATGAGAATTTGCTCCCAGGTTTACCGCACTTTCAATGGGCTTGGATAAATTCTGTCTGCAGAATTTTTAGCAGAATAAGCGGAATTAATATTATAGCAGAATTATCAAAACCTATATATCGAGCGACCGTCCACTCAGCATCCCCAACCCACTTTGTGGTTTATGGTGTAAATGTTTCGCTTGTTTTCACATGACTGGCATGGATACCAGTCGAAGTGCGCTCTTTTTATAAGAAGCATTACCAGAATTGTATGACATTTTAATGAAGTTTTAAGCAGACTGAGAACTTTCTAGTGAACGCCGGTACTGCCAAAATAATTAAGAACAAACTGATCAAATCCATCGACTTCAGTGGTCACTACACTGGCTAAACAAACTCACTTGTAGCCTGGGGAAAAATTAAATTGAAAAAAGTATTTTCTCTGAAATGTGATACGCAAGGACGATCTTTTGAGGGCTCAGTCGTGATCGCTTTTTGAAACTCAGCGATCATAGTTTTATGGAAAACTGTGATCAGTGATTAAAATCTCCTTCCCATTGGCCAATTGAATTGCATATGAACCGAGGCTGTTATCAAGTACGTATACATGTACAAACAATCGGAAGTAAACTAAGTTAATAGGCAATTTAGGCACGACGTTCTACGGCAAACGGCAAACTCTCGCCGTTGATTTTGTCAACTTTTCCTAAGTCATTAAAATAGATACAGTAGAACCCCGCTAACTTGGGTTCTACTTTACATCAGAAAAAATGTCAACAATTTCACACAAAATTATCTATAGAAACTACTCCCTTTTACGTACAAGTCTCTCTCAGATGTACCGACTTTCCTCCGAACGCGAGCGAACATCATGGGAAGAAGATAACTGAACTAGGAGTGCAATCGATACTGTAACTTGCATCTTGACTTGCTCTGAGCTCATCATCAGCCGACCAACAGCCTCAGAATGAACCGATAGATTTCAATTGTGAGTATTTATTACCTTTAGTGATATTGTTTAACAAACTTGACTCACAATGCTTTATTGTCTAAAAAATAGGAGCATATGTTTCTGCTAAAAAAAAAAACCGACCGAACTGGCCGTGCGCATCCTTCCGGTAACTGAATGAAACTAGTGAATACAGTTTTGACCTGGTCTTATTAAGCCTGGTTTTCACTAGCGACGCAAGCACAAGCGCAAGCAACATACGCAGACGCAGTAACGCGTTGATCATCAGTGCCTTTTGTTTACGACAAATCAACGCGTTACTGCGTCTGCGTACGTTGCTTGCGCTTGTGCTTGCGTCACTAGTGAAAACCAGGCTTTAGGGAGCATAAAATGCATAAAATAACCCTTTACAACTATATTTGTGGTTTTAAAAACTATAATGATGATTGAAAACAATAAGAGACACCATACTGACAGTCGCTACTGTTAAGTTCTTAAAAGCACGAAGCATCTCATTTGATTATGTAGAAATTTGGCTGGGTGGAAGTGAAAATTGAGCGATACTAAGAGATTATAATTATTCTGGCTGAAAGTGCACATCTTTAGCTATCTTTGGCCCGTGAATGATCCGGTTGAGTGAGCGTACGCATGATCTGAAGTCATATCTATTCTTTATACTCTGGTAAAGACATAGCTTTTTCTGTGAGAAACATACGCGCGAGAATCTCAGCTATTTTATAATTAACAAATAAAGAAGCCAAAACCATGTATTATTTACCTAATAGAAGATGGTTTTCTATGTTCTATAAGAAAATGATGCACGCTTGAGGTCTAGAAAAGCAGCTAGTGAATGCACGAACCGCTTCTTCGGTTTCTATTTTAGAAAATAGCAGGAACTTGAAAGAAAAAAACTTCGCCGTACGCTTGAGTGGCGCGGTAGAACACAAATTAAAACTTACAAAGTCGCGAAGTAGCGTGAATTAAGAACTAATCTATAATCCTAGTTGTACGATATTTTAACATTTCTTGAATGAGTAAATACTTGTTTCAACGAAAATTTCCATTTTATAGCTTCTCCTGAATTTTTTAGAAAGTTTCTTAGAGTTTGACAAATCTATTTTCAACTTTGCCGGTCGTAATTTTGTCGGCTTCTTCCAAGATTTCTTCAGATTATTCCAGACATTTGGCGTTCAAAAACAAAACAATTCGCTGCTATTTCGCTTTTATGTAAAACGAGAGACACTGTCAGGTAATAGTGCCCGTCGGGCAAAAAACCCGGATCGATAGTGCCCGCCTGAGCGAAAAGCAACCGTTTTGTGCAGTTTTGAGCTAAACAGTTGAAAGAATAAATTAAACAATAACGAGAATTTACTCTCTATCAATTCTTTCATAACATATGGACATGCACGAAGTTTGGAACGAAATATTTAATGGCAAATTCCTGTAAATGTATACAACAAATGCGAATGAAAGAGCACTAAACAATTTACGGAAAGATCGGTAAACCGACACAAATTCGTCCAAAAAATGACAGCCTGTTTACGGCACCACAAGTTTAAGCTTAGCCTATTCAGTATTGTTACCTTGTATTTCCAACAGGCTTGTCATGAATCAGCACAATAAATATCGGTTAAATACGGCAGTTCGTCAAGCGTTTGCCCGCAGTGAAACCTTCGACTCCGTTCAGTTGTCCGTTTGACTTGTAAACTGATGAATATAATGTTCAGCTCTACAATTATTTCAGATCTTCCCATTTTGTGCTAAATCATTTGCACAATTTTTCAGAATATATGAAACTTTATAAGAGATTGAGCGAAGAAATAATCCGAAGAAAACTTTTTGGTCCTGCTTTCTTTTCATTCAACTTGGCGGAAGCCGCGCCAGGTTTGGCCGCCGTTTTTCATACAAATGATGCTTCATTTAGATGGAACTGAAAAATCACTCAGTCGATTTATAACTTTTGAAAAAGTAATACCGAAGTTTAACCTAAAGTTTTGTACGTATTTACGGGACAAAAGCTGAAATGCAAAACTATTTTTGAAGCTCCAAGCGTCGCAGTGTGTAATTAGAAATCGAAATAAATAAATTCACGTCGTTTTCAGTTTTTAGGCCGCCGCGCGGAAAATTTAGTGGTGAACAATAACGACAATAGAGTGTTTTTGTCTCGGAACTATCGGTCTGATAGTTGCCCTTGGAAATTTTATGTTCTAAAAAACTAGCATATAAGCCCTCGAACTTCGTTCTCGGGCTAATATTTGTTTTTTAGAACATAAAATTTCCGCGGGCAACTATCAGCCGACAGTTCCTCGACAGAAACACTCTATTATAACAATAGAGTGTTTCTGTCGAGGAACTATCGGCTGATAGTTGCCCGCGGAAATTTTATGTTCTAAAAAACAAGTATTAGCCCGAGAACGAAGTTCGAGAGCTAATATGCTAGTTTTTTAGAACATAAAATTTCCAAGGGCAACTATCAGACCGATAGTTCCGAGACAAAAACACTCTATTGTCGTTATTGTTCACCACTAAATTTTCCGTGCGGCGGCCTAAAACTGAAAACCTCATGAATTTATTTATTTCGATTTCTAACACACTGCGACGCTTGGAGCTTCAAAAATAGTTTTGTATTTCAACTTTTGTCTCGTAAATACGTACAAAACTTTAGGTTAACACTTCGGTATTACTTTTTCAAAAGTTATAAATCGACTGAGTGATTTTTCAGTTCCATCTAAATGAAGTATGATTTGTATGAAAAACGGCGGCAAAACCTGGCGCGGGTTCCGCCAAGTCAGTTGAATGAAAAGAAAGCAGGACAAAAAGTTTTCTTCGGATTATTTAATTTCTTCGCTCAATCTCTTCTAAAGTTTCATATATTCTGGAAAATTGTGCAAATGATTTAGCACAAAATGGGAAGATCTGAAATAATTGTGGAGCTGAACATTATATTCATTTTACAAGTCAAACGGACAACCGTCGAACGGAGTCGAAGGTTTCACTGCGGGCAAACGCTTGACGAACTGCCGTATTTAAGCTTCGTAACCGATATTTATTGTGCTGATTCAAGCTGGAATTGACAAGCCTCTTGGAAATACAAGGTAACAATACTGAATAGGCTAAGCTTAAACTTGTGGTATAAACAGGCTGTCATTTTTTGGACGAATTTGTGTCGGTTTACCGATCTTTCCGTAAATTGTTTAGTGTTCTTTCATTCGCATTTTTTGTACATTTACAGGAATTTTCCATTAAATATTTCGTTCCAAACTTCGTCCATGCCCATGTTATGAAAGAATTGATAGAGAGTAAATTCTCGCTATTTTTTTAATTTATTCTTTCAACTGTTTAGCTCAAAACTGCACAAAACGGTTGTTTTTCGCTCAGGCGGGCACTATCGATCCGGGGTTTTTGGCCGACGGGCACTATCACCTGACAGTGTCTCTCCGCGGATGAACACTATCACGTCACGTGTTCGATTTAAGCCAATCAGAATCAAAGAAAATTTAGTGGTGAACTATAATGTTATAATAGTGTACGAGTAGCTCAGCCAATCAGATTGTCTCATTTGCATTAGTACACTAGTAGATTTTTACTAAAAGAAAATAATGCACGGCTAGACTCTATGCCGTTTATATGACAGCTATTTTCTAAACTCTGATAAAACATGTTTTTTTTACCAATCAGAGCGCGCGATGTTTTCAGTTTATATTTTAATTCCTTTTAACACGATTTTTCTGCCAAATCGCGAAATTTAAGTCTCGCGAAATTTGCCTCTTCCATTTTCGCGAAATTAAGTTCCCGCGAAAATATGTAACACCCACAACACGATGACGCTGGCGAGCGCTCGAACCTAGACCGCTCAATACGGAGTCCAACGCGCTAACCATTAGGCCATCGCGTCTCCCACTGTTCTGCTGTAACCGCCGGTTAATCCATAGCCTCTTACATTGAATAATGTAGTACTAGTCATGAACTAGTCATGTAAAAGGCGGATCGTTTCTTACCATCTGGTCCGTTTCCACAGTAACGCCGACGCGGTGACGATTTGCTGAGCCTGTACACGAAGAATCCACCACAGTTACGAACCAGGATGGTAGAGGACGAATCACAGCAGCCATTAGACCCATGGAAACACACTGTGCCTGCAATAGCTCCTTCCTGTTGGGTAGGGTGGCGGGTGTGAAGCCAGCCAGGTGCTTCGGTTCCACATGTATACATGGGCGGACATGTGGTAGCCATCATAGGGCCTGCTGCACGAATAAATCGGTACCATCCAAACTGCAGGTTGCTGTCAGATTTAACATTTTTCAATTCAAGCAAGGTAGTTGTATGAGTTTTGGACCTGTCTGGGCCTCCCACAACAAAGTAGTTTAAACATTCTAGAAATGAAATATAAATAAATTAATTAAACATAAATAAAAATATCAAGAAGATTGTCAGCTTTCAGTATCCATTTGGTGATATGATCAACACTGAACTAAAATCGGCTACCGTAAAAGCTATATTTAGCCATCTCCCCCTCCCCCCCTCTTTGGAAGTCATATCTTGTAATAACCCCACCCCACCTCTCTATTAAGCCCCCATCCTTCCGTCAGGCTGATGTAAATGAATTTTCAGCAATATTTTCTGGCGTTTCAGTAACTTTTATTTTTAGAACTATTGTTGAGTTATGGTATAATGACATTGTATTTGTAAGATTTGTAAGATGGTCATACATAACCCATTTTTCTAGTTCTGTTTTAGTCAGTGGTGCAGTATTAAAGTGGGAGTTAATTTGGAGCAACTGACAAAATCTTGAATAAGGTCTATTTGGAATAATTGCCGATTTCTGACTTCATGAGAAAATACATGCAGTGAAATCCAAGATGGCGGATACAACTTGGCGGATTTGATGACATAATTTGACGTCAAGTCAAATTATTTACACCGTCCACAGGATAATTAATATTAAATATTATATGACTCAAGTCGTAGGACGTCATAAACAACAGATAGCAATATTCTTTACAAGCCAAATGATATCTATTAAAGGCAGAATGCTTTCAAGGTGGCTTATAACCAAAAATATAAACAGAGGGGCCGTTTTATTGCACTTTATCTGGGTATATTTAAATACTTAAAAGTCCGTGGTATTGAAATCACAGAAACTAATAAGCAATCAATAATCAATTGTTATTCCACCACTTTTGATGTTCCACCCCAGTTATTTTTCATGAGAATTTGCCCACAGATTTACCGCAAATTCAAAAGCGGTCGAGTGATAGGCTTGGATTCTGCCTGCAGAATTTTTAGCAGAATAAGCGGATTTTACGAGCATTGCCGGCGGGAAGAATAATCCATTTTACAAGCATAATTTATCCAAGCCTATCGAGCGACCGTCCACTAAGTGTCCCCAACCAACTTTGTGGTTTCTGATGTAAATGTTTCGCTTGTTTTCACATGACTGGCATGGATACTGGTCGAAGTGCGCTCTTTTTATAATAACTGAGCAACCAGAATTGTATGAAGTTTAAGGCGGCAGACTATCCATCGACTTCAGTGGTCACTACACTGGCTAAACAAACTCACTTGTAGCCTGGGGAAAAATTAAATTGAAAAAAGTATTTTATCTGAAAAGTGATACGCAAGGTGTCTTTTGAGGGCCCAGTCGTGATCGCTTTTTCAAACTCAGCGATCATAGTTTTATGGAAAAACTGTGACCAGCGATTAAAATCTCCTTCCCACTGGCCAATTGAATTGCATATATCAACCGAGGCTGTTATCAAGACAGTATGTACGTATTCAAACAATCGGAAATAAACCCCGGGGGGTACTCCCTTATATAAGCTATATAGATAGATAGATAGATACCTTTATTTAACCAGGGTTTCTCTTTCAGTATTATTTACAAAGTAAAAAAACTGATATCACTAGAGGCCCTTAACTATGGGGCGCCAAATGTGACACTTCCGTCATCAATGTACCCAGATCGTTCTGAAGCTGAGCATCAATACAACGCTGGTAGAGAATATTCAGCACTAACATACTGTCTTCCAGACGCCGCTGGATGAATTCTATAACATTAATGTTATTGCAAAACATTTGGCGACGAGCTTCTGAAATCTGGCTCGGTATATTGTGTCAGCGTCCGCCATGATGATAGCTAAAAATTACCAGGCATCCCCTACTTCTTTCGTACCCAGTCTTCTTGCGTAATGTATATCACGGACAGAATTGTGATCTATATAATCACGACGGACAAAAAAAATATATTTTGCTTGTGAAACGTAAGCTTATATATATCACAAGTTGTGATATATATATTAAGCAAAGTAATGTATTTATCACGAGTTGTGATATATATTTCAAGGAACGATTTATCACAAGGGTAATGATCCTTTTTGTCACATTTGGCGCCCCATATCTAAGGCCCAGTTCAGATGCCGTACTTCATATGAGCCGAATCGAATTCGAATTTAGGCCGACTCAACTTAATTTAGACCGACGGAATTGATTCAGACGCCGAGCTTAATTCAGCCGAACTTAATTTAATAGGGAAAAATTGCTGTTATATTGAAAAATACATTATAATAATTCATGCATTTGTTTCGGCCCATGTGAAGTTCGGCGTCTGAATCAAAGCCGGTGCACAGCCGTTATTCCCGGCTGAGCCAGGCGGGAAGAACGGCTTAGCCGATCCGAATTCAATCAGCCATTCCGAATTGATTCAGACGCCGTACCTCACATGAACATAATTCATCCAATTCGATTCGGCTCATGTGAAGTACGGCGTCTGAACTGGGCCTAACATTGAATAATGCAGTACTAGTCATGTACCAGTCATGTTTCTAAAGTGGCCATTTTATATATGCAGCGCGAGATTTGAATGTATTCACTTTGAGAACAGCTGTGTAAAGCGAGAGCAAACCCTTGAATGCGGTTTGAATAACAAACATAAATGTCTTCGAAACAGTGTTGTTGGGCCATTTGGTGACCCGATAAACTAAGCTAAGGTTTTTCTCTGCTCTCTGTTGTAATTCCGAATCATAAGCGACACCCAGTGTCCTGACCACTCACCCCAGCGTGTCACATCGCGTCATGCCAAATGTAACTCTAACCCTCTCCCTCAGGGAAAATTGCTCTTTACTTCGCTTTTGGCGAAGATTCAATTGAATTAGCAAGGTATTGTTTTCGCCGCTTACGGTGATTAACAAAAATGACCCAATATGGCCATTTCGATAACGTATAACAATACCTATTGTTTTCGAAATTGATCCGCATTTCTTGATATACGAAGGCGGATCGTTCCTTACCATGTGGTCCGTTTCCACAGTAACGCCGACACTGTGACGGTTGTGGCGGTTCGCTGAGCCTGTACACATAGAATCTACCACAGTTACGAACCAAGATGTTAGCAAACATCTGACAGCAGCTATAGGAACCATGGAAACACACTTTGCCTTCAATAGCTCCTTCCCATGAGTTAGGGTGGCGGGTTTGAAGCCAGCCTGTTACTTCGGTTCCACATCTGTTCATGGGCTGACAAGTAGAAGGCATCATAGTGCCTGCTGCACCATTAAATCGGTACCATCCATTCAGGTTACTGTCACATTTGTTCGAGGGATCTGAATAAGACATGGATCTGTCTGCCTCTTCCAGAAACCTGTAGTTTGAACATGCTAGAAATGGAATGTAAATTAATAAATTAAACATAAATAAAATATCAAGAAGATTGTCAGCTTTCAGTATCCATTTGGTGATATGATCAACACTGAACTAAAATCGGCTGCCATGAAAGCCCCCCCCCCCCCCCCTTGGAAGTCATATTTTGTAATAACCCCATCCCCTCCTCTCTATTACCCTATTCTGCCTATGGAGGGGGGTGGGGGGGTGGGGGGGTGCTGAAAGTGCCCGCGCTGACTTCAAATTTATCGTACTTTTAAAAAGAGCACTCAAGCAATCATAGCCAAACCTTATGACTTTTCCTAAACATTATCTGGGAACATTTTGGTGTGTCAATTTTTTGGTCACGTGACTTTATGTTTCCATAGCAACCAAGTTTTGACAGGCCGTTTTAGCCAAATTTGGTATTTTCAGTTTAAATTTCCTGATGAGATTTTCGCTTTTTACGAAGAGTTTCTTCCAAAACCTTTGCAATTTTTGCATCCTTATATTGTTTTCGATTTTTTCAAATCAAATTTGGTGATTTTCTGACATTTCTGAAACAATTTAAAAATCTAAGATGGCGGATTCAAGTATGACGTTATTTTGGCGTGATATGATATCATAATTGATTAATGTTTGTCACTAAAATAAACATGTTTTGAATGCTTTATACACCACATAATTTTAATTTTTATAGCACAAATACTTTTCGAGATACAGATCGTTTTACCCATATTTGTTTTTTTTTGTTAAGCTTAATTTTCAGTTTTCATAAAATGTTTGCTTTTTACGATGAAATCCTTGCAAAATCTTGCCGTTTTAGCATCTTTATATTTTTCTTGATTTTTTCAAAACAATTTGGAGATTTTCTGACATTTCTGAACAATTTAGAAATCCAAGATTTAGGATCCAAGATGGCGGATTTTTTAATGTATGACGTCATTATGGCGTGTATTACGTCATAATTGACACGTGACTGCCACTAAAATAAAGATTGTTGGATGCTTTACAGTTTTTAAGTTTTATTTTCATAGCGTCAATACTTTTCGAGATACATATGGGGGGGGGGGGGGGGGGGGGCACTATCTGCCTCCCCCCAGGCTCAGAACGAAAAAAAAAGCCCAGGCAGAATAGGGTTAAGCCCCCCATCCTTTCTGTCAGGCTGATGTAAATGACTTGTGACCCTCCCCCAAATCGGAGCCCAACAAATTGTCACCTTCCCCAAATCGGAGTTCAAACAATTGTGACCCTCCCCTTTGAAAGGCCGGGACACCTAAAAAATGAAACACAGGAAACCATTGTTTGTGATTCATTGTAGTTTTGTTTTCTCGTCTTCTGTCTGTTTTCTTGTAACACCATGAAACAACCGTTTCTTAGCGCGAGAAATGTAGGAGGTAATTTTAGGTCTTCTGAAATCACTAGAAATGCAGTCTAAAACTGCAAACAAGATGAAAAGTAATCACTTTATACCAATGAAAAACACCCATGATCAAAGGTGCAAAGCCTCTCTGGCCATGAAATTGGTCATGACTACAAGACAGTGAATTGAGTGGCAGCAGAAACTATTAAGCTTTAAAATACATGTTGCACACTAAAAATGGGCACTACTTACGAAATGTTTGACTGTTGCGAAGGGTGAATGACAATACGTAGCAAATAAAGCAAAGAACGAAGAAAAGCAAATTCATAATAGAGTCTTTGAAGAGACAACAACTCAATACTGGCCGCATTTGAATATCGAAGTGTATATTTTGTCAACCACATTGTTCTGACGACACGAAAAAGGACGAACTTCTTTCAAATTAAGGATAACTTGATATAAAAATCATTTGGTAGAGATTTAGGCTAAAAAAAATCATGACCATCCCCTAAATGCAATTTAAAAAATAATGGCCCTCCCCCAAATGGCGCTCAAAAAAATAGTGACCCTTCCCCAAATATAGTCCCCCCCCCCCCCCCTCTCCCACCCCCCGCTAAATAATGACAGGTGCCTTATCGAATACTTCTTGTTACCAGACCGAATTCGCCTAGTCAACAAACGTTCCCTTTCCCTGACTTCAATTATAAACAACTGGGTGCAACAGCACTCAGGTCCAGAAATATTTTTGCATTCCGGTTTCGCACGCGTAACACTCTTTAACAATTTTGCATTTTCTATCGATTCATACAACTGCAAACAGGACAAGAATTGCTCGGCGACTTCCTATTCCTTCGAATTATTACACTATACCTTCAACGAAGTCTATACATCATTCAATACTAAACAGCAAAACAAAACAATGGCTTCTAAATTTAACGCGACAACTCGGCGAATCAGGCCGCTTTTCAGCTCTTTCAAATACAACTGTAACTTACATGAACTTTTCACGCAAAAAGCCGAATTTGTGACAATACAGCTGACTCTTTACCGTAATCGTATAAACTAATGTCTAAAACTAATTCATTCAAATAATCTCAGGCTAAAGATTCATAAAAACCCCAGTAATCAAACCGGTAAATTCAAACTACAACAAGTTATACCAATTAGAAGCTGAAATTCGTCCCAGCCAAGAAAACAAATCACGCTAAAATACCTTAGTTAGCACATAACTACAATTACAGCGAATTCGCCGATCACATTATTATCTGCAGTTTCCGAGATCCGTAGCAAATAAAACCGTGGTAATTTTCTCCATCAATACCAATGACATAATCGGTGCCTCGCCTTGTCAGCAATAAAAACATTCTCCCCAGCTCTCATTCTACCGGTTGGCCGCGCCACTCGACCTAGGTAGATTAATTTGTAATGACAAATACGAATTTATAGCGCGTCGCCCCGAGTAATAAGCGATTGTTACGAGCATTGCCGGCAAGCAGAACAAGCCATTTTACGACGGAGCATAACTTATCCAAGCCTATCGAGCAACCGTCCACTCAGTGTCCCCAACCCACTTTGTGGTTTCTGATGTAAATGTTTCGCTTGTTATTACATGACTGGCATGCGCGTTCTTTTTATAAGAAGCAACCAGAATTGTATATGACATTTTAATGAAGTTTTAATCAGACTGATAGAGAACTTTCTAGACTTGCCACAAGTCGTCTTCTTTAAGCGAAACCGAGCGACGAAGTCGCGACAACGAGCGAAACGAAAACCAACGAAAGGGGAAAATAATATGGGAAAGGGCTTTTAGAAAGTCTAAGAACTTTCAAGTGAACGCAGGTACTGCCATTGCAAAATAATTAAGAACAAACTTAACTGATCCATCGACTTCAGTGGTCACTACACTGGCTAAACAAACTCACTTGTAGCCTGGGGAAAAATTAAATTGAAAAAAAGTATTTTCTCTGAAAAGTGAAACGCAAGGTGTCTTTTGAGGGCCCAGTCGTGATCGCTTTTTGAAACTCAGCGATCATAGTTTTATGGAAAAACTGTGATCAGCGATTAAAATCTCCTTCCCACTGGCCAATTGAATTGCATCAGTGTTGCATATATGAACCGAGGCTCTTAACAAGTATGTACGTCAGTATACAAACAATCAGAGATAAACTAAGTTAATAGGCAATTTAATTTAGGCACGACGTTGTACGGCAAATGGCAAACTTCAGCTCGCCGTTGATTTTGTTAACTTTTCCTAAGTCATTTAAATAAATACAGCGAGAACCCCGCTAACTCGGGTTCTACTCTACATCAGAAAAACGGCAGACGGCAAAAGTGGGATTTTTGCCGTTCACGGGAAATATAAACATGATGCTTAGATGTACTTACCTCCGTACGCGAGCGAACATGGGAGGAAGCAGATAACTAGGAGTGCAATCGACACTGAAACTTGCATCTTGACTTGCTATGAACTCATCATCAGCCGACCAACAGCCTCAGAATGAACCGATAGATTTCAATTGTGAGTATTTATTATCTTTAGTGACATTGTTTAACAAATTGACTCACAATGCTTCATTGTCAAAAGTGAAACAAAAACAGGAGCATATGTTTCTGCTAAAAACAATAGGCAATGCACCCAATCGACCGTGCGCATCCTTCCGGTAACTGAATGAAAATAGCGAGAGCGAGTCAGAACATCTGGGCACGGGATTATTAAAATAGCGATACAGTTTTAACCTGGTCTTATTAGGGAGGGGGATCTTTATTAAAATGCATAAAATAACGTTCTCCAAAGTTTTTTTAGAACTATTTTTTGCGGTTAATGATGATTGAAAACAATAAAGTACTTAGCATTTCATTTGATCATGTCTAAACGTGAAAATTGAGCTGTAATATAAACGCACAATGCTTTATTGTCTAAAAAAAAAGGAGCATATGCTTCTGCTAAGAAAACAATAGGCAACGCACACAATCGACCGAAATCCTTCCGGTAACTGAATGAAAATAGTAATCTCGTTTCCAGATCTCTTCCTTCTGGACGAAGCCGAAGACGAGATCTTGTCAAGTCAGATTTTTACCACGTGACCGACTGTCGGGAATGTGACAGAGGCGAGGCGAGTGCGCATGTCCGAAATTGGCAAAAACTAAATTTTCAAAATGGCGGCTGACAGCATGGCAAACAAGAAAAGCTTCGCGTCTCCGTTAAGATGCGGTCTTTATAAACGTAGAGAATCTACTCAGGTTGTCTAATAGTTGTATCTCCTCAGACTGCGCTACATCTCAGCGCAAAAGATCGCGGAAAAGACCTCGGTCAAGATTTGTTGACAACTGAAATCGCCGACTCGGTGTGAAGTGCGCGCGCTGTATCACGCGTACGGGCCACTTGTATGCAAAAACTTCTTCAAACTCTCCTAAATCACAAGAAACAGTCACTATATATTTAAAAACCTATATTTCACTAAGAATTAACCATTCTCCTGAGAAATTGCCAAGTTAACTCAGTACATATGAAAAGAAACTCAAAAGCTAGCGTGCGTATATCGAGTTATGATGCACGCGGGAAGTCGGAGAGCACGAGAGAAGAGTAAGAGTTGCACGAGGCGCACATTCCATTTATAGCCATTAATTGAGCAAACGACGAGAGATGAAAGATTGCCGACGATTCATCCAAGAAAACGTTTGAATTTTGATGCGTACGTGAGGAACCCAACTCAGTGCCAAGTCTTCAAAACCAATCACTGGCGCGATACTCTGTCGAAGTGACAGGTCGACAAGTTTTCTCGCGCCATCAGCGTGCATCATTGGATTATGATGCGCACGCGCGCGCCACTGAATTTTACTATGCGGATTTGCTAGCTATGTTATAATACCAGATGTACTCTTCCGAAGAGCGAGTCAGAACATCTGGGTACGAGATTATGAAAATAGCGATACAGTTTTAACCTGGTCTTATTAGGGAGGATATATTTATTAAAATGCATAAAATAACGTTCACCAACTATTTTTGCGGTTAAAAGTATAATGATGATTGAAATAGCATCTCATTTGATCATGTCGAAATTTGGCTGGATGGAACTTTAAACGTGAAAATTGAGCTGTAACATAAAAAGCAACATCGAAGACGTCCGTGTAAAATGCTATGCTATTGTACCATTCTAATACATTAAATATTTGCTTGCGAATACAACTAGACTAACATGGGAGTAATTCCGAGATAAGTAGAAATGCGATTTGCTTACGTGTCTTGTTGTTATCGGAATCAGCCGACCATGCATCAGCGACATAATGCATGAGAAAACACATTTATATATAGCCTTCGTCGCAGGCTAATTTAAATACCGCACTTAGTATTGCAATACTTAGTATTGCACTGCGCATCCTTTCTGCGCATAATTTCGCGTGTAATTAGCGCGCGCACATTAAAAACATGGCGGCTTTTTCATTATGGCTATGCTCGCCAGAGAGGTAAATGATCGTTTTCTCGTAAACGAGCGTGGTGACCTATCACTTTTTTTTCGCATATTTATGTCTAGTAATCATCTTCTTTCTATACATGGAGTATATACCAATTATCAGTGCAGAAAAAATAATAATCACTGAAAACGTGAAAAAAACCCCGTGTTTTTGGTTGCCGTTTTGTAAGGAATGATGAGGTATTTTTAGTTGATTATATCTATTTCGCGGGGCTGGTGACCAATTCTTTTTATTCTATATTTTGAAACATTACATCACAATGTTCAACTAGGGAAAGTTTCAGAAACTTCCCAGTGTAACTTCTATTTCGAAGGAATAACCTTAAGGAGGTACTGTGGTCGAGTGGTTTAGGGCACTGGTCTTGTAATCCGACGACGGGTCCCTGGTTTAGCTCCCTCCTGCCACTAGCTAGACTTGTACTCGGTATAGTCCCGAGTTAAACTCATCGGCCACGCTTTGTAAATAGCCATATGGACAGCCTTTGGCCAGTTGAGATCCTT
Organism: Desmophyllum pertusum; assembly: GCA_029204205.1. Classification (NCBI taxonomy): domain Eukaryota; kingdom Metazoa; phylum Cnidaria; class Anthozoa; order Scleractinia; family Caryophylliidae; genus Desmophyllum; species Desmophyllum pertusum. Next base: position 473,089 of record MU827814.1, read on the forward strand.
AACTATGCATGTTATGTATTTTTGAAACATGTGTTTCCTCTGTTTAGTGGTATGCCTATATATAAACTAGCTTGTAGCTACGTGCATTTCCACTATAATCACATCGTTATACAAACTTGACAAAGAACCCGCGTCATTGTTTTGAAACAAAAGGCACTTCCCGAAAAAAAAGTCAGCCGGTTTACTTTTACTAGTATAAGGGTTGAACATAATTGCTTTCCCCGTTAAACAAGAAGCTCCGCATTAAAAGGGATGGCAACTCCTACACATTTCACACCTTTCGGCTGCGAAATGCAACATTTTTTTGCCAAGTCATGAGGCATTCCGTTGAGTCAAGCATCCGTACCGTCTTCGTGACTAAGAACGGTATTGTCTGAAACTGAAACAAAGACGAGCGGAATGGTTATGCACGTAATCCTCGGTTTACTTTGGAACGGAGTAGAAAAGGATTGCTTTCTCTTCGACAAAAACATGTCGTTTTTGTTAAAGTTTAATACAAAGATCGAGTGCATCATGCAGAATCAGCTAGCCGACCAATAGCGTCAGAATGAACCGATATATTTCAATTGTGAGTATTTATTCAATACGAAAAATACTGAAATTGCAGTCAGGAATGGACATCAAAATCTAAATTGTGTTTGACACTGACTATTATATTGAACGTTAAGTACGTTGTACTTAACGTTCAATATAATAGTCAGTGTCAAATTAACAAATAGATTCCATGTTGCCGTGCGTCTGTTCAGTAATAGATCACAGATGACGTCAAAATGTGGTATAAGAACAAAAAGTGGCCAACGAGCCGCTGCGGCGAGTTGGTCACTGATGTTCTTACCACATTTTGACGTCTTCTGTGATCTATTACTGAACAGACCCACGGCAACATGGAATCTATTTGTTTTATATAATTTTGGAGATATTCGCTTCGGATTTTCACTTGATTGTACGCTAAATAAGCCGATAAAAATTATGTCAACAAACATCGAGTTTAGGCCACAGTGTTTTCATGCACTCAAATAAAACTTTGTGAAAACTAAACGGCTTAAAATAAACTACAGCTCAACTCGGCAAATGTTTCGAAAAGCAAATATTTAGAGACTAACCTCTATTCCGTTCCGATATGAGGAAAAACAATCTGAATTATTCCAGTCCAAATCCCGTTGCATGCCGTTTATAAAAGGCGAACGATAATCCGCTAAATTTATCGGATTCTGTTCACAAATTATCAGCTAAAAGACCATCATATTTTCCTCCAAGTTCTAGCCAAGCTTGAACAGACGATTGAAAATTCGTATCAATTGAACTACATTGAATTTCCTACGGAATATTTCCAGTTTGACGGAAATATTTCTCTGTTTTGAGCGAAGGATTTGTTGGAGTCAGGCAGGGCGCCCGCGCGTTTTCCCGCTTCGTGACGTCATTCGTGCGTCTGTACTCTAATAGATAACAGTTCTAAAACCCAATCACGGCGCGAGTTTTACACAGTGAATTATATAACACAATTTAGATTTAGATTTTTAGTATTTATTATCTTTAGTGATATTGTTTAACAAACTTGACTCTCAATGCTTTATTGTCTACTGAAAATACAGGAGCATATGGTTCTACTGGCCGTAAACATCCTTTCGGTAACTGAATTGAAATAGCGATACAGTTTTAACCTGGACTTATTAGGGAGGGAGATCTTTATTAAAATGCATAAATAACGTTCACCAAAGTTTTTTCTTTGAAACTATATTTTCGTAAAAGTATAATGATGATTGAAAACAATAAAGCACTTAGCATCTCATTTGATCATGTCGAAATTTGGCTGGGTGGAACTTTAAACGTGAAAATTGAGCTGTAATATAAAAAGCAACATCGAAGACATTCGTGTAAAATACTATTTTACTGTACTCCATTCCCTAACTCATTTTCTTCTAGATTTATATATTACAACAGTTCGGAGCATGAAAAAGTTCGCTTGGCTTGTCTAAAACTTTCAACCTCTCAGGGTTCTCTTCAGGACATTCCTAACTAATACATTAAATATTTGCTTGCGAATACAACTAGACTAACATTGGAGTAATGCCGAGATAATTATAAGTAGAAATGCGATTTGCTTAGCTTATACGTGTCTTGTTATCTGAATCAGCCGACCATGCATCAGCGCCATAATGAGAAAATAAACACATTTAATTAATGACCGCTAATTCACTTCAAGGAGGCACTGTGGTCGAGTGGTTTAATTTTAGGGCATGCGCACTGGTCTTGTAATCCGACTGGCTCCCTCCTGCCACTAGCTAGACTTCTACTCGGTAGTCCCGAGTTGCTTTCTCTTCGACAAAAAATATGTATTTTTGTTTAAAGCTAATGTAAAGATCGAGTATACAGAATCCGCCTCAATACAGACCAGTAGCCCGAAGATATAGCTTTTTAATAATGCACGGTTGGTGATTGAAAATTTTAATACGCCAGTCTTCTTTGAGTAGTGGTTCATCATATCACATGATTAGTTTTTGACATAGATATAGTTCAAGCGAAATATCAAGTGCTGTGGTTAGATGTTTGTTTTATGGTTGTTTTTGTGAATCGTAATTAATGTAATAAAAAATTCCAAATCTTCGTTCGGAGCTTTCTATTCCATATCAAATAAATGCTGGTAATACTTATTTTTATATTGTTACGAATGGACTTTGTGTCCATTGTAACAACTAACAAAAATTAATCTATTCTAGACGCTGATTGGTTATATTTTTCACATGTGAAAAAGCTATACGGGAAACTGATTGGCCGTATCGATTTTTTCACATGTGAAATATAGGAAATACAGAATTCTATTTACACCGTTTATTACCTGAAATTCTCGCTATATATATAATAAACTCGTGTTCGGAATGTGCTCGTTCGAGATATCGAGTTGAACACTCAAAGATAAATTTCATATCTCCGCGCACCCATGTATTATCCTGTACAGCACAGTCTGATGATCACTTAGTGCGTGAAACTCGAGTAACTGTCTTGCAATTTCTATCTTTAAATCTTTGTATTATCCTATATTAGGTATATGACGATATCATATAATACTGATAGGATCTCGCTGCGGTCTCATGTATGGTTTCCACTCGGAAGTTTTCAATATGCACGAACTTCCTTTAAAAATTAGAAAAAATAAATAACACGGTTTCTTTAGCTTTGCTCATCAACTATTATGTTGTTGTACCGACCGCATTTTCATAATCAATTGCAATATAGTCGTGAGTATAAAATATCTAAAACATCTAAAAACATCTAAAACATGACATGGATTAAATTAAAATGCTGTGAGAAAATACACCAACAAAACAATCCACTAACTGCAGCAGAACGTACAATTCCTTACGCCCACTACATGTAGCAGATACAGTTGTTTCGAGAAATGTTGCCCTATAGAAGCGTACAGCCCGGGCTAAACGTTATCGATAACCAGCTTCACACAGCTTTTGTTATCGACAACTTTTTATGATCGCCAACTAAATAGTAACGTTGTCGACAACTATCTCTCTAGCATGTGGAGGCCTTTAGTATTCAGTGCGCACAGCGGTTTTCTACTGTTACCCGTCTACCTTTCGGCATTGGTGCGTACGGTTTTTACGCTTCTTTTGGACAACCTTTCTCGAAACAGCTGTATTATACAGGCGCTCACGTGCATTGGAGCAGAGATCAGATTTCCAATGGGATAATTGTCAGGATTGTATATTGGAGGAAATGTTTTGGATTATGTACAGCTGTTACTGTTTGTTCACCGCTATACACACTCTTCTCTTCTTGATAGTATTGATCTAACGATTACGTAGTGAAACATGTACATGAAAACAATTCATTGAAATAGCTTTCGATTAACAAAGCGGTACAATTTTACCGATATTCCGGACTCTTGATAAAAATGCAGATATTAGGAAGTTTGATATTGCATGCATGCTTCTGAAGGTGGGGCGAAACGTGTGGGATGTCATGCAGTTACCTTTTCCACTTGAACGTTTAAAACGCTGCATTTTATGACTTCAATCCCCAGAGTTAAAGTCATGGAATAAGATTTTCTTTATACAAAGTACCAAAACTTATGTAAACGCCGTTACTTATCCTTAATTTAGTCTTAACATTCTTATATATTTTTTTTATCTCTTATTTTAGTAGTGGAACATCTGTAAACTAGCTGTTAGCTGAGCATGTATGTATTGCCACCAATATTTATGTGACAATTTCAGCTAATTGAGTAGAGCAGGCTATGTAGGTCCTTTCTTTCATCCTTTATGACTTGCAATTTAAACCTAAGTTGCAAGCCTGAAGTTCTGAAAATACATGATTAAATATTCAGATTAATATTTATTTAAATATTGTCCATGCATGGCCGTTATAATTACTGTATGCCGAGAAAGGACTTTGAAGAATGTCTCAGTGAATGTACACCCTCATTCATCAAATATATTGTATCGAAAGCGGTATATTTAACCTGGTTCATTTGGCGTTTGTGACAGTCACGCGTCAGTTATGACGTCATTATCTGAAGTCGCAAATTGCAAAAAAAAATCCGCGATCTTGGATTAAGAAGATTTTTTTTTCAAAAATGTCCTGAAAATCTCCAAATTGATTTGAACAAAAATTGAAAAGAACATAGGGATGCAAAAGGTAAGATTTTGAAAGAAATATCATAATAACCGTAAAACGGAAATTAAGCTGATCACCATGTCAAAACATGGTTGCCTTGGAAACATCACGTCCTGCGTCATTATTTCTAGCAGTGATCAACATACTTTTTTTATTTTTTTTAATAACGCTATCTTTTTCCGGTCGTTAGGGACTGCGCAATAATTATCAGGAGGGGGGTTGGAAAATGAGCTTCATGTAGCTCTAATATTAGGTAATTGTTATTGCCTCCCCTCTAATCAGTCAGATATTATGTACGACCCCCCTCCCCCCACTCACAGTATACACACACCTTTATACAAGTACCCTACATTTTCTCTACACGCACCTGTGGATTAAAATCTTATAACAGAAAGAAGAGCTCCTACTACATGTTTAATTGTTGGACATCCGCGTCTGGAACAAACATCACCTCCGTAGCAATGTTCAACAGAACCATAGCAGAAGGAAAAGAGCATGTGTGTTATTTTCAGGTCCGGACGGAAAAATTTTCGGTTTTCATCTTATAAATAGGTATGGATTCACCAATGTAATATGTACTTGAAATAAAATGTTAAGCCCCCCCTCTCTTGAGTGACTTATTTTACCTTGAGCCCCCCCCCCCCCTATCCTTGCTTTGATTTTACTTTATGCCCCCCCCCTCTCCTGGTAATTATTGCACAGTCCCTTACTTCCGTTTTACGTATTAATTTTTCGCAAAATTCACGCGCTCATTTTTGATTGATCGTCACGCAACTGACCCTTGTGCCAGGCTCTCTCTTACCACAAGCTCGTCATCGTGATACAGATTCCATCGCAAATTCCACTTACTGGTTGGTGCTGCGACGATTTATTTATGCATTTAATGCTTGCTTAATATGATCAAAATGTTTAATGTCTGGTATTGGCTTTTCTAGATGAAATCTTGATCGCGCAAAATTTAGTTTGAGATTGTATGTTTATCGTTGTCATGGCAACATCGATTTCACTAAAAAATATGGCAAACGTCAACCCAAGACCATTAACTGAACGGGTGCAAATTTCGTATCGATCCGACTAAGGAACGATTACTAAAATGCTAATTAAAAACGTTATGTATCACATGGTCCCCCGGCCAACGTATACAACAATGAATAGAGAACCACTTCTCTTTGAACGTTGGTCACTGATTGCAATTGAAACTCTCTCCACTCTCTCTCTCGGCTCTCTCTTCTTTCTAAGACGAAAAAAACAAATAAACAAATAAACAGATAACCTTAACCCTATTCACTCCCAGAGGCAAACCGTGAGACAATAAATATGGTTGTACTTAAAAAAAACCATAGTGTGTGATCATTCAAATGAAAGCTATTGAGCAGTACTTTCAAGTGGTGCTGTTTGTTTTTGACAGTTTTTTCAAAATGAAGTTCAATATTTTTTCCCTCAGTTTTAAACTTAGCACCCTTGGGAGTGAAGGGTTAAACAACGCAATCTTTACCAAACACGGCACATACTCTTCTAGCAATCGAAACAAAAGAAAGAGAAAGGTGTAAGTGTGCCATAACGTTCGTGACAATGGTATTTTATTTTTTTTATTGTTCAATTCCGGGTGGTTTTCTTTGTTTCCTTTTCTGCTTAAATTGAATCCGGCCCGATGTGGCTTCCTTTGGCGTTGGCGTTGTAATTTATGGTTTGCAAAACCATTGTGACGATCCACTTGGTATCATTGACGTTATTTTGTGGTTTAAGAAAAAGTTGTGACAATCTGCACGTAATAAACAGCCGCGGGACTTAGATCAGGAATGACTCCTGTAGCTTTTGATATCATCTGTGCTATACGGAGTTTAAATTACGAGGACATTCATATCCTGTAGTAGCTTGAGTGTTTCAAAGTTCATAATGCGGGAAGATTATTTAGACCATAATAGGAAGCGGGTTTGACTCAAGGAATCCAACTTGTATCAAATGCAATATAAATCTATACTATATATAGGATTACTCCTAAAAAGTAGATATCGGCTAACCCTGAAACAGTTCCATGTACATCTTAAAATTGCGTTCCTTTTCTTGTATTGCGGTTTTAAATAAGACCTATCATAAAGTTCTTCAGTTTAAATTAAAAAAATGCAATTTGAATGAAAAGTAGCACGTTCGCCTGTCCTTTAATTGGAAAATTGGCAGTCGATTTAATGGCAGAGTGAAGTTTCTTGTTTGAACGTTTTCTTTTTAAAAGGCTATGACCCATAAACGGAATATGTGTAACTGATATGAATAAAAACAAGTATTCCTGCTGTTTATTCTGTTATTTTTCTGGATATCATTGCTGAGTCACGAAATTCGCGATTCTTACCATAACTGGAAGCAAACTGATTATGCCCGGCCCACTCCTCGATGGAGAATCGCGGTAAATAATATTGTTTCAGTTTATTGTTCCCATCGGTTATAAGGTTGTGGACGACATCGATGGTCAGTTTGCGTCATACATCGGATGTAGCCACAATAAGTTATTTTAGTTGCAGAAAAGAGTGAGGGGAAATCGTTTCCTGGGAGTCGACCACTACATTGATGAGATGGAACCGTCCCACACATATGTACGTATGAGCGGACGTGTGACCATTGAGGATGAGGTCAGCAGCGATATCCTTACAAGTATGAATCAACCAATACTGCAGTATAAATAAAGGGATTCCAAAGCCTTGTCGTTCAAGGAACGCTTAACTAATTACAAGATTGTCAGGACGTGAAGGCGAGTCGGGTCGAGTCTCTATTTTCTGCAAGGGTAAGTAATTAATTTAAGTAGTTTAATCCTGTAGTGACAAATTGTTTGTTTTATCCAAGAGGTACATCATACCCAACGGATCGTTTCGGTGGGATATCTGTTCGGAAGGCCTATAATCGCCTCAGATATTCGGTTAGGGAAATGTCATCTCGAACTTTCTTAATATGGGAAAATTTAATGCATTTTGTTTTCGGAGAGATAAAAATGTCGTTTGGGTACAAAAAAGGTCAGCTAGGATTTTCGGAAAGGCAAATTCAGCTCATAAATTCGGGTAATAGGATTTCAATCCTAAAATGTTCTGAAGTTTGAAAGTTCAGCTAACGTATCCGAACATATACATATTTCTTAGCGTTTAAAAATAAGCCATTAAACTGCACAAAAAGCACATTTATAACGTAAAAACGACGTTACGACACCTACAGGAACATTTTGTCGCTGGGTGCCCCTGATCATACAGTCCTGATTGAACTTTTTTTTGCCGGGGACTGAGCTATGGGTAGCTATACTCACCGTTTATCTGTAGCAATACTTATAGCACATTTAAAACTGCAAACCTTGTCATTCCCCTTGTCATATACTAGAGGAAGAAGACTGAATACAGTAACCGTTATAATAATGGTTATCAATACAACACGTCGGTAAATGAGTTCTTTTGGGTGAGCTATACAGATTATTGTGTGACGTTTAACTGTCGTTACGGCCTATTCATTCGATATGATGCTTATTCCAAGTCGTCACGCAGACTCGCCAATATCACTGATACCCCATATCGTATTGCTTTTTAATTTATGCATTTTATATCTTTAAAGTATACAGTACTGTGCAAAAGTAATGCAAACGTATTTCGACGACATTCGTTAATTGTTCTCGCGAAATTTCGGCGAAATTTCGCCGCGATTTCGAATCGCTTCAAAACGAAATTCGACGAAATTTCGACGAGATTTCGTTGATGACAACGAAATTTCGTAATCACGAAAATTCGAAGATGCGAAATTTCGCCCAATTTTCGAACTAGCGAAAATTCGCGGACTGCGAAATTTCGCGGATTTTCGAACTAGCGAAAATTCGAGGAAGCGAAAATTTCGTGGATTTTCGCAGTTGCAAAGCGAAATTTCGAACCATTGAAAACTCGAACAAGCGAAAAACCAAAGTGGAAATTAGTACATGTAATTACAAAGGGAATGAAGGCTGTTACACGTAAACTGTTTTATCATTGCCGCGTGCTCACGAATGACAAGCGGCTGGGCTGGACCTTATCGTGTCTTCGCTCGCTCGTTATGTTTTGTCTTTCGCTCGGTAAAACAAAAACATTGTTCAGTATCGTGTCTTTGCTCGCTCGTTATGTTTTGTCTTTCGCTTGATTACAAAAGTGTTTTAATTTGACTCTTCGGACAATAACGACAAACATTGTTTAATCGTGTCTTTCGCTCGCTCGTTATGGTTTGTCTTTCGCTCGAAACAAACATTATTTTTTCGTGTCTTTCGCTCGCTCGTTATGTTTTGTCTTTCGCTTGATTACAAATACAGAAGTGTTTTAATTTGACTCTTCGGACAGTAACAACAAACATTGAATTATCGTGTCTTTCTTCGCTCGCTTCGCTTATTGATGGCGAATTCTTACATAAACAGAGTATATACACCTTATAATTATTCGATGGTTTAACACATAATACGCGCGGATATTTTGAGAGCAATGAGCAAATGTCCGCGCGTATTGTATGTTAAACTATCGAATAAGGGATTTATTATTCCACTGACGACCCAAATACTAGTAAGTCAAAATGTACACTCTAATAATATCACTGCTTTATTACATCTTATAGTTAACATACAATATTACTTATACCACATGAATGCTAATTTTTATCATGTCTTCGCTCGCTTGTTATGTTTTGTCTTTCACTCGATCAAATTAGAGAAGTGTTTTTAATGTGTGTGACTCTTCGGACGGTAACAACAAACATCGTTTTATCATGTATTCGCTCGCTCGTTATGTTTTGTCTTCCGCTCGATCAAATTAGAGAAGTGTTTTTAATGTGTGTGACTATTCGGAAGGTAACAACAAACATTGTTTTATCGTGTCTTTCGCTCGATCGATATACATGTATACGGCAAAACGTTTTAAAAATTGACGCGGGGACAGCAACAGCAAACAATTTTATATCATGTCTCTCACTCACTATTTGTTTTGTTTTTCGTTCGATCAGAATATAGAGAAGAGTTTTATAATGTGACTCTTGGACGGTGAAATCAATCTTTTTTTATGTTATCTTTCGCTCGCTCGTTATTCTTTGTCGTACGCTCTATCAAATTAGAGAAGTGTATTATATTATATTGTACTTTTGGCGAGCGAAAATTCGAACGAGCGAAATTTCGCTCGAAGTATAGAACGAAATTTCGTTGACTGCGAAGCGAAATTTCGCACCAAATTTCGCTAGGTCCTGCGAACTTTCGCTCGAAAGTTTCGCAAACCAAAACGAAATTTCGCTAGGTCCCGCGAAATTTCGCTCGAAATTTTCGCAAGCCAAAGCGAAATTTCGCAGCAGTTAAAACAATAGGCTTCCGAAATTTCGCCGAAAATTCGCCGAAATTTCGTTTGATGCGAAATTTCGTTCATTTTCGTTCATTTTCGCCGAAAAGCCCCGAAAAGCTCCGAATTCGTCGAATTACGTTTGCATTACTTTTGCACAGTACTGTATATTCCAGGGCATTTGTTGTTGATTTGACGACCAAAGCTTGAGGCCTGATTTTTGTTTTGTGTTTCATATCGCTATGTTCAGATCGCCGTTTCACAACGCGCTCAGTATTATGTGCACCTTCAATTTTTCCAATGCAAAATAATTTACAAATCAACAACCCAACTACTGTGAAGCACAAAATTCCTTCCGGTAGGCCTCCAGAAAACGAGCCTCCCCAAAAGCCTATTGAACAGGAGCAAACAAGTACCCAGGCTCTTCTCGTCATTTCAATGTACATGTACTGTTACAACCAATGCCAGAATCTCACACATGCTACTTTTTTACGCAGACATTAAAACAACGGACGTTAATTGATCTTTATTGATGATGTATTCTTCAATGGTATTCCTCCTGTTTGTCGCCATGTCCTTACAAGACACAGGTAAGCCACAGTGCCACGTCATGGATTAGCATGAAAACAATCAAAACTAGACTAAACGGAAAGGATATTTATTTGACGAAATAAATGATTGTATGTAGCTTGTTACATATTAGTCATCTCCAAGCTTCCGGTTAGGGGAGTTCCTGTCATCCGGGATATTGCGCCATGGATTCTTAAGCGAGTCGAGCGTGGCAATTTGTTGTGTTATTGCCCAGCAAACAGAGCTCAGCCAAAGCAACACACCCATATTTTATAAATGCATTGGAATAAATTTAGAAGGAACAAGATACATAAAATTATATTAATTACATGTAACTATGAATTAAATGTAATTAATTGTAAATAATTTAATTTAGTATCGAATTTAGTACGTATGAGTTACCGACGTAGAAGACTGTCGGGGGTTCTCGATTGTCGGTACTTATAACTAATACCGACATTTTAAACTAGGACACAAATAACGGAACACGACAAAGTGATATTTTTTGTTTTGTTTTTCGAACTGAACATTCCTTTCAAAGCCATTGAAGCATTAAATCCTTCACATTTCTTCAAACCCGAATGGTTAATTTATCACTCGACTAAACGACAACATTTATTCCTCAGTGGCAAAACCTTATGTGCCTATTGGGTGCTTCAAGGACACGATGAAAGAGCCAAGGCCTCTTCCTAAGTTGATAGAAAACTTCCGAGGCGGTAGATTGGACTGGCATAATATTAACAAGACGATAGATGCTTGCGCACAGAAAGCAAAGGAAATGGGGTATCTGTGTTTTGGTCTTCAATTTTATGGAGAGTGCTGGAGCGGCCCACAGGCATGCCTGACCTACGACCGGGACGGACCCTCCAACGAATCGTGCATCCACGGTGTTGGAAAAGGTCGCGCAAACTCCGTTTACATGCTTTTCTGGTGACGGTAAGTGATGACCACGTGACACGTTTTTATATTTCGACTCTACTCATGACGTCTCCTGCCAAAACTGTGCCCCGAAAATAAAGGGGTAGTCAGAAAGATCAGAGAGCTGGGATAAGAGAACCAACGAACATTTCATTTTTATTTTGTTTTAAAAGTTTACAGTAGACTTTTCCGAATCGTGACGCAAGTCCAGCAAGTCTTTAGCCATGTAAATTAATCATTGTGTATTGAAAAGTTTTAATACAAATGTTGTAAAAAAACATGATAAAACAAATAAAACAAATAAAAACAAAAAACATAAAAACAAAAACAAACATGCTGTATTCTTTACATGCGGGCTTGATGGATTGATTTCAAACCCACTGTGATTTTGATGCGAATTGAATCAATTAAAAAAAAAATTGAATTTAATAAAAAAAAGTATTTAATTAATTAATTTTATCACTTCAAAATGCAATAAGATAATTGTACGAAGAAAATAATACTGGGATCCTCCGAAGGAGGGAGAGATTGAGAAAATGAGGGAGGGACGGAAAAGAAAAATCACGACACTGACGGCAGAAAAAAAATCAAGAATTAGAGCCTTGTCGGCTTTTGCCCGGCTCATTGTTATTCAATTTAGTTATTTCCAGATGAACTCTCGACCTATATACATTTAGATATGGACAGAATGGAGAAATTAAGATTGAAACGATTTGAACAAAAGGGAATAAAATTGGCTACAAACCTCCTTCTTCTTGGTTTTGAATAGTTTTGGAAGTTCGTTGGCTCCTGGCTTTCCTTATGCAACTTGCAATTGCCTTATAGCTTATTTTTAACCACTTGTTGGTGTTTGAATTGAGAAGTCCGCAACTCAATAATCGACCAAAGAATCGTTATCAATCTGCCAGCTTAAAAGGACTAACTCATAGTTCGTTTTACTTTCTTCCACAGAAAATGAATGCACCGATTATCGCATTCTGAATTCAGCAGACAGGTCAATGACACATCATACCTCTGGCCAGCCAAAGTGTGACCACTGGAGCCATGGCTTTGCGTCAAACCGCTGGTACAGGTTCACTGATAAGGCAGGAGAGGCTATGGCAGATGAATGCGTGCAATCAATGAGATGTCAAACTTTTATGAGCGGATGGATGAGTGGAACGCACCCTGAGGTCAGTTTGGAAATATCGAGATCGCATGCTGGTACAGTGAAACCTCCATGAATGGGACACCCTTGGGACAAGGAGAAGTGTCCCCTTAATAGAGGTGTCTCTTTAATAGAGGGCAGTTACAGCGATAGAGAGATTATATGAGCATTAATTTTGCCGTGACAAAAGTTTATGTTCCCTTAAAGGGGGTGTCCCCCTTGATGGAGGTGTCCCAAAGTAGAGGTTCCACTGTACTATAGTGTTAATAAGGGCCCTCGAAGAGGGCCAGAGAAGGGCCTAGAAAAGGCCCTAGAAAAGGCCTAGAGAATAGAGGGCTAGAGAACCCTTTCTTTGTATCGAACTTCTGCTACTAGCCATAAGTAACGCAAACACGGACAAAAATTAGGAAAAAAATACTTTATTACGCTAATAAATCCACAAAAAATCCACAGAGACAAAGATGAAGGAAAACATTTACGTCTTAGCTCTTTTATGTGCTTGAATTTAATATGCTTCGGCTTCAGTTTCATGCGGTTTGTTTGGACTCGAATTATCTTCCAACTCAGGCTGGAGTTTTCTAGCAACCCAAACTCCTTCAACCTTGAAGGTTATATCTTTATAACGAATACCGCTCAAACAATTAAGTGCAAACAGAATGATATTACTAGCCAAACACAACTGCGTCTTTGAATACGATCCTATACACGGAGAAGGGTGAATAAACTATGAGCCTGAAATTCATGAACTGAAAATAAAGAACGTTTGGCTGGGTTGTTGTTTAATAAAATTATATACATATTTATTAATATTCTCATTTTTCTCCAGGTTGTTGATGGAATTGTACCAAGAGATGTTTGCTTTAACTGGCAAAACAAATCAGAATGTTGTTACCGTAAAACTCCAATACGTGTGAGGAACTGTGGCAAGTTTTATGTATACAAACTTCCAGGCAATACAGGCTGTTATACCCGTTACTGCGGCAATGGTGAGAACCTTAAAACTGGGACTTTTTGAAAACGTTATTGTAACGAAAAATGGGATGTAGACAGTGATAGAAGATTAGGACGTAAAGACCTCTTCCGGTTGCTTGATTAATAACTTTATTGCGGGTCCTTGGACACAGCGTGCGTGGTGTGCTTGCTGAGCCTGCACAGGGGGGGGGGGGGGGGGGGAGATGAGAGACCCTGGGAACGAGGTTGGCACAGGGGTTTTGACAGTGGTAAATGATTAAGGAAAGGCATCTGGTTCTCGTCTGCCCTTTCTGTTTATTTGTTGATCTTGTTCTCACGTTTATTCATACCTTTCTGCTATATTACAAGAACCTGGGACGGTGTAATGGAGCACGGAGATGCGTTACGCTTTTTGTAGCTGTTTACTCTCACCTCGCTGCGCAATGCGCCCTTCGCCCTCGAATAGCTCAGTGCTCTACTCGTAGTTCCGCATAACACTGGCAGGCGGGTACAGTGTCTTCATTTCCCAAGAACACAACACAGGGACTATGACCAGGGATCGAACTCTGGATCTGTTAATCCGCCGTTCCCAAGGAAAAAAATCTGGCTAAATTAATTCCCTTTTTACTAGAACATTGAAATTTTAAAATGGCTGTTAAAGTACTAATTAACAATTAGATTATGAGCTCGAGATTTCTATGATGTGATAGTCGATGAGGCCGTAGGCCGAATCAACTATCACATCATAGAAATCTCGAGCTCATAATCTAATTGTTTTAGTAAAAATCATAACAATTGTCTAGTATTAACTCTAAATCTTCTTCCGAAACTTCGGAGAAACGAGAAGAAACCGCAATTTTGTAGACGACCTCCAGCCACTGCACACTAATGGCTGATAGTGTACGAGTAGCTCAGCCAATCAGATTGTCTCATTTGCATTAGTATACTAGTAGAGTTTTACTAATGTTGCTTTTGGTTCAATTCAGGGGTTACCCAGTCCATTGGTGTATGAGTGACAACTGAGCTAGTCTTCAGTGTTGGTGTCTTAATTACCAGATATGCCGCAGATGCTTTGGAAAAAAGAAGTTATGATAGGGCATCATTGCAGCTTTTATGCTTTTACATCAACTTCATACATAAAACTATTGAAACATTTAGCGAATTCATATTAGAAGACGGGAAACTCGTCTCAGATGAAATTCCGTCTGACAGAATTCCGTCTAATATGAATTGAAGGACGGGAAAATTAGACGGATAAATGACTTAGAGCCGTCGGAGACTAGGATGAGTATGAGGTCAGGTTACATTTCTATCCCAGAAGCAATTGCTAAATTTCCAGTTCCAGTGTGTAGCAAACAGGAAACCCATCCTGATTTTCTCGTCTAATGTAAACACACAATGTGAATTTAGACGAGTTTTCCGTCTGATTTCCCATCGTTTAAGACGGGAAAATGGACGGATAAATTTAAGGGGAAACACATCCTTCGGTTTTCCGTCTCTAATATAATTCGGCTAAAGTTTTTTCTGGTGTTATTTTTTACGATATTGGCAAATAGTATGGATTTATTATTGAATTGCAGTAGCGTCATGATATGAAAATTTGAAGCTAGAATAATTAGCACTGCTATAGAAAGAACATTGTGGAATTTATTATTTGATAATGCAGACTGCATCTTGCTTGTAAAGTATATTTATTTGTAACTATGGGTTATAAAAATGTATATCAAATAATATATATCAGAAATGTTTTGAAGCGAAGCAGCAATAAAAGAAGCGAAACGGAAATTAGTGTCACTGTGTTTACTAACAGCAGACGATAAACTGATATAACCATACAGAGCGTCATACAGAATGTAAAGTACGCCATTTTGAAAACTGAATAATTGTGTTTGACATTGTTATGTAAGTGTTGATTGGCTGAAAAGGCTTAATATGTTACTGCCGTGTGTTCATTTGTAATCGTGCACAGTGGGTGCATTTCCCGGGGGAGGGGGGGGGGGGGGGTACTCCCTATAATGGACTATACGGGGAGGCTCCGAAAGGGGTCCTTTTTTAGGCTCGAGGTATGTGAAAGGGTAGGGATTTCACGAGTTGAAGTATTTGAAAGGGTAGGGATTTCACGAGTTGAAGTATATGAAAGGTAGGGATTTCACGAGTAAATGATACTATTGTTTTGTTAACATCTCTACTGGTAATGCTTGATGATTTCTGGTGATATATATTGTTCATTCATTACAAGGGTATAGAAAAGGGATGCAGTGCTTCTACTGTAGGTACGTGAAAGGGGTACCATTTTCATAATTTCTATGGAAGGTAATTTTCTATGAAAGGGATACCATTCTATGAAAGGTATATGAAAGAGGTACCTTTTCTGTGAAAAATGGTATATGAAAGGGGTAAGGGGTTGGACCTCTGGGCGGAGCCTCTCCCGTATAAAACTTTTTTGAGTACCCCCCGGGGGTGCATTTACTTTCTTCCTTCTCCTATTTCTATTTCAAGTTGTTGTTTGTTGTTGTTTTGAACATTCGGTGAAAAGTTGCATTCGACAAAACATGCGCAAAAGATGCATGTAATTATATCAGAAGCTTCTGATTATATAAGGGGTAAACATTTCACTTATTGCAATTAATCTCACTTCCTTGATAATCTTCATTTATGACACGTTTTCTGGCAACATATATTTCTTCCGTTGCTTCTTGAGGTCAAACGTCATCTAGTTTTCAGAAACGTTCAATATTTGCAATAAGTTTAAACGTATATGCTTACCTGTATGTAAATACAAATAACCGCCTTTTACTAATTTTTCCGGTTCTTGGCAAAAGTTAGACAATTTTTGTCTGTTGCGTCTTACATTTGATACTACAGTATTTGCAAAACTGTCAAAATTTTAATTACAAAAATTCAGCAAAAAGAAAAAAGAAACTCGACATGCAAAATAGTCAGAAAGTGTTATTCAGCTCAGGCCTGCGACAACCAGTCCTTGTTTTAAGAGTTAAAGTGTCCTTGTCTTGTTTGTAATGACGAATAAGACAAACAGCTGGGCTAAATAAAGCCTCATATGAAATTTGGCTGCCATTTACGTTATAGCAAGACGATCACGGTCATCAGTCATATAACCTATGTCCTCCTCTCAAAAAAATAAAATGAATTAAAATCACTCCTCAAAACCGAGGCCGGTTTTAATTCTGACACAAGAGTGGAATAAGCAAGTGGAATTACGTTTTCAACTGACAGATTTATTCACGGAAATATATGTTTTTTTTTCATCCGAATTTGTTTAACCAGCGGAAAAATTCAAAGAAGAGAGCGAAAAAACGTCTTGACATAACTGATCAGTTTTAATTATTACTATCTAAGTTGTGGACAGTTTAAATGTGCGGGATTTCCGAACTAATACTTCAGGTGAAGTAGCCAAATTGTATTTGATTGACGTACATCCTGGTTTTGGACTCCGGGTGACGGTGAAAACTATATACAGAGCATTCAGAGTGACTTCACAATTAGTCTTCGCTCTCGTCTCGATTTGGTAAGTTTAAATTTGTACCCTAGTTTTCTACACATGGCGCACTACATTTTGCTTCGTTTGAAAGCATGACCAGCCTTCTTTGACTTCATCTTTTAATTCAGTTGATTTATTCTTTATCTTTAATGCGCATTTTAGTTTTCAGTGAGAATTTTCGCATCGAATCAAATCCAAAACTGAATGACTCGTAGACTAAGACAAACCTTGTTACTGAGATATAGATTGTATGTAACGGTCGGGTTTTTGAGTCAGCAGAATTGCATTCATCTGAGAGCGGATTTAACAGCTATGAACCTCATTTCAACCGCTATCGTTTGGTTTGTTGTTACAAGTCAAGTCATGCAGGGTCTTGGTAAGTTTCTCTACTTTTTACTTTCTTCCCCTGAACCGATTTTTACGTTGTCCTGACTTTTTCAACCTCTTTTCCCAGTAGGAAAATACTCAAATTTATTATAAAGTGTTCTCTTGATTGCCAAAATGAACGGATTGGTGAAGAATGACTGCAGATTTCAGTTTAAAATCATTGTCCATTGTTCACAGATGTAGTGCCGGTAGGATGTTACAACGACATTTTATCAGACAGGGCCTTGCCTGACTTGCTTGATAGCTACCGTGGGGCGATAAACTGGAACGATTTGGAAAACTCAGTAATTAAACCATGCGCGGTTAAGGTATGCTATTGGGTTCATTTGTTGTGTAGTCGATCTGATCTTAATGAGGTGTTGTAAAGCACGATATTTTATTTTATTTTATTTTATTTGGCTTCGCCTAAGATATATATAACAAAAATAAACAAAAAACGGAATAAATATTACAAACAGGCAGGGCAACCACAACAGCATGGCCAATTACAGTGGACCCAAGATCTATATATATACACAGCAGGATAATAATTAGATCAAAAGATTTATCTATACAATTATGTAGCAGGTGTGACTAAACAGGAAAAAGTAAAAACTAAACGTATTTATTTAAGTGTCTGTCTGCTTTGTTAATTGTGGACACTGTAAATCAACAAAAAATATTGTAAATATTAACTGTTAAGAATCCCAACTGGTGGGAGGCTAACCAGTTGGCTATTTAAACAAAGCGTGGCCGAGAAGTCGCTATACCTGTCAGAAAGTGGCACAAAGTTTCCGTTTCATCAATCCTAGTACCTGTTCATGTGCCAAAATTATTGTGAATATGCCACATTGTCATTTAATCAAGTGTCATGTCATCGCCGATAAAGATTGCGCAAATTCGTTCCTCGCGAGTTTAATATCCCACGACCGTACAAGGGTGGGGTGGGGAGGAGGGGGGGGGGGGGGGGATCCGGTTGTTGGAGGATTGATGGGTTTGTTGATGGAACCTTCTTGGGTTTTCGTTATTATAAGACACATCGAAAAACATTATGCCTTTAGTAGATAGTATTGAAGATAAAATGATTACTTGTTGGTATGACGCCAAAATACGTCATTAATCCGCCATGTTGCATCCGCCATTTTGGATATCGCTATTTTCTCGTCACGCGGTCACCGTGTGGTGTTATACAAACTTTTAGCAACCTTATGAAAATGAAAAACGCCAAGAACTTTTCTGTCGAGTAATAAAGCGAGCCGTTGTGTCTTTATCCAGGCTAAAGAAAATAATCGTCGGTTTTTCGCAATCCAATTCTATGGAGAATGCTGGAGTGGACCAGGTAGTCAGAATACCTACGCAAAATACGGCCCGTCATCAAGATGCACAACGACTGCTCCATTTGTGGGAATGCAACGAGCAAATTTCGTCTACATGCTCACTGAAGGTTTGAAGCTAAGTGTCTTACGTGTATGGTAATGAGACTTGCTTCCCTATGTGTCACTAGGCATGATGGGTAAATCCTCCATTATGCCCCCCCTTTTTTTGAAGCAATAAATTTATTAATTAACGTGGACTTTAATTTCCAGAGCTATCGTTGAGTTAGGGTGTAAATGTACATGACCCATTTTTTGTTCGGTTTTAGTTAGTGGTGTAATAGTAAAGTTTGAAAAATTAATGTGAATTTTCTCGAAAATTTATGATTTTAAATAAGCCCCTACTCTAATAAGTCCCCCCACCTCCTCCGATAGCCCCCATGGGGGCTTAATAGAACTTTTACGGTAGTCCATTTAAACCATTATATGTTTTATATTTATAAAAATGTGTGCACAGAGAGTGAGTGTAACAACTACAAAATTCTTGACGCTGCCGACCGATCCCAATTCCACGTTACCAATACTGCAAAGCCGATAAGGTGTGACCATAAACGCTTGGATGAGAACAGCTGGTATAGGGTTGTTGGCGCAGCAGGAAACGCAATGGCGGACCAATGTGTGCAAACGTGGAGATGTCAGACTCTCGGAACTGGCTGGTTCAATGGAACATATCCAAAGGTTTTCATCTGTAGTTTTTTGTCTCAATTAAAAAAAAAAAATCATAACTAAGAGGAACCCTACGAGCCTAGCCTAGCCGCGCCCGCTGGACCGCAGGACCGCAGGCTATATTTTATAGCTAATATTGTATGATGTTGATTTTCTAAAGTTATGCCTTGTTTCAAAATATGTTATTTACTTCCTCTTGTATGATTTCACTTCTATTTATCACTTAGCATTCTATCGATTTTTTAAGGGAACCAAGAGAGGACGATCTAAGAGAAGCATTCCCACTTCATGGGTCTCTACCAATGAGCTAGATATGTTTTTAAATTCTATTTTTAGTTTCATATCAGTCCATATCTGAGCTATTTTAAGAGCGCTACCTGATTGGTCATTTCGAGTAACGTGATGTCGAAGTATCGATCAGAAAGAAATGAAGTAACTTTCACCGCATGGCGCGAAACTATTAAAATATGAAAACTATAAAAATATCATGGGGCACGGGGAATCCTTCTCTTTATAGATCATCTTCTCTTGCGGGAACATATGAACTCACAATTAACCTTGCTCCCAAATACACAATGTGTGTCTTCGTAGCTCAGTTAGTAGAGCATCGCTACGGTAACTCGGAAGTCATGGGTTCAAATCCTGAACTTTTTTCAGGCTTCTTTGCAAGTGCTTTGTAAGTTGCAAAATTATGGTCTTAATTTTACAAAACCAATTGAGATAATTTGGAAATTTTCCTAGAAGTTTTTCCCAAACAGAAACTTAAAGCTAGTTAAGCTCAAAACTAGAATACAGATGGAAAATAATAGATCGACATGTGTGTTTTTTTTAGAGCAGTTTTCAATTGAGTGTCAACGTAATCTCTAATTGCATTGGCTTTGCCTTACTATACGCTCTGCGATTGGTTAAATCAGATTCAAAACCAAAGCCAATCGCGACATGGTTACACGCGTTTTCCCGCGCTTGGCGCCCATTACGTGTATTTGCTTTGAGTTCTCATTGGTTCGTTTTGTTGTTTTTGTTTGTTGTGATTGGTCATTGTAATTGCTTTGGTTTTGGTTTTACATCACCCAATTAAAAACTGCTCTATTTTGTATTGGTGTCAGTTTTGTTTACTCTGCTGCCTGTTTTTTCAAAATGGCAGGTTTCTGACGGAATTCAGAGAGGGAATGTTTGTTTCAGTTGGAACAGGAAATGCTGTTACAAGGAATCCATCGTTAGAATTCGTAACTGCTCGTCATTTTTCGTGTACAAGTTGAACAACGACATTGGCTGCGTGAATGCCTATTGTGGAAATGGACAGTAATTGCAACAAGTGCAGTTTTGAAATGATCCGGCTAAGTTAGCAATAAGCTCGTGAAAATAATAAAGAAATAATTACCCGTGTTTATTGCACTAATTTTTGTCCATGCGAGGGTAAAAACATTAAATATCCCTCTTCTCGTCTGCGTCAGTCCCACAACTCCACGCGCACCACGCACGACCAAGGAGCGACGCCTGGGGACGAGGTAGTAAAAATAACATTTATTCGCAACGCGTCCAAAGTTTTATCAATGCGAGTTTAAAGATGATTTCCAGTCCGTACTGCGCATGCTCAGGGTTTGTTTACATTTTTGTTTTGAATTTTTTGATACGTTACACTTAGGTGATATTGTACATGAAGTTGTTATGAAGTTTTTGAGTCCGCCATTACGTGTCGGTGAGTTCCTGAATGCTCGATGAGCTGAAACGTCGGTTTGGGATAACGCCGAGGTTCTTCTACTCGTTATTATTGTTTGGCAAGGATATCTGGCGTTAACAATGAAAAAAAATGTAAGTTTGTACAACAATTTCTATTTTCGCTAGTATTTACATTCCTCCGTATGCGACTCATAAACATAGCAGGCGGAGATTGCGGACTGTAAGTCATCTTTAACGTTTCGACCAGTGTCACTGAATATCTTTAGAGTCGAGACTTATTTGTAGATTCTGAAGATAACCAGTGACACTGGTCGAAACGTCAAAGTTACATTAATAAAACTTTGGCTATGTTGCGAATAAATTGTCTTTTTATTTTTAAGTTGAAACAGCCTGGTGAAGTTTTTTTTATGGTGAAACTATTGCACATGGCTGGAAAATCTACCTGACTTCTTATTACGGATAATGATTTGCATATGCGCGTTTTCGAACGTTGTTTTTATTTTGTACATGAGAAGTTTCTTTCTAAAAAGCGCATGGACATGGGTTCAACCAACCGTCCAACCCCCAAGAGGGGGCGGGAAGATGAGAGACCCTGGGAACGGGGCTGGGGTTCAACACCCGTCGGGGACTTAAATGTTTACTTTGTCCCACGCTCGTTGAATTAACATTTTTCTCAAAAATGTACAATGTTTCTTTCTTTATTACCACAAATAGATGACGTTTTTTATGTCCCATTCGGAACTGAGGCTACAAAAACAGGCCAATGCTCTCGCAGTCGTCTGTACTCGGACAGATAACTTTTTTTCTCCAACCAGAGCACGTTATATAGGTAACTATTTTTTTTTTTGAAGGAACTTTCATAAAGGAATTTTGCACGTACACTGAGGTCTAGAACAGCTGCCACTCTGTGCAGATTCCAAAGCAAGTGTATTCGACCACTGTTTTTCTAGCCGAACTCGAAGCCACTCAGGGCGTGCGTTATATAACTATAATTTTATGAAAGAAAATTGTACGTGCACCGGCAAATGTCTCAAAAATGGGAAATCGGAAGTATCAACTAAGTGGAACAGGATTTTAGCGGTGCTTCACAGAGCATTAACGACAAATTAGCCATAATGCATGATGATGATGATAAGTTGCAACGCGCAATTGTATAGGTGTCATCATAGTTAATAGAGGGAAATGGTTATGAAGCCCGGCAAACTTCAAAGGAGCTAACAAAGAGGCCAAGATTTATGTTGGAAGGTCCATGACCGTGCACATCTTTTGTTTTGTGCTCATACACTATGCATGAATTACGTAATCGCAACGTTTCCATTGGTTAGTTGCTTGAACATACGTAACCACCTATTGTATTTTGTCAGGTTTTGTGCACGGTCAACCCCCAAAACAGTGAACAAAAACATATAACAAAGAACTTTGCCGGGCTTCATAACCATTTCCCTCTGATTAACTATGGTGTCATGAACTGCTCCAAATGAACTAACTATTTCTCTTTTTTATGGAACGAGCTGAAGGCGAGGTCGACATATAAATTTGCAAAAAACCCACTATTTTCCCCAATACCAACCTCAATGCAATACATTTTATTAAAATGACATAAATTAATTTTTCACTTCACGTAGACAATAACCAAAATTAAAGTGCATTTTCAACGCGTGAATTATGTCAGGTAAAAATCTTCAACATAATTTTTTGTGTGCAATATTTGTTTCATGGTGTGGCATACGTAGGCCCAGTTCAGACGCCGTACTTCACATGAGCCGAATCGAATTCGAATTTAGGCCGACCCAAATTAATTTAGACCGGCTGAATTGATTCAGACGCCGAGCTAAATTCAGCCGAGCTTAATTTAATAGGGGAAAATTGCTGTTATATTGAAAAATACTTTATAATAATTCATGCATTTGTTTCGGCTCATGTGAAGTTCGGCGTCTGAATCAAAGCCGGTCCACAGCCGTTATTCCCGGCTGAGCCAGGCGGGAAGAACGGCTGAGCCGATCCGAATTGATCCAGCCGTTCCTAATTGATTCAGACGCCGTACCTCACATTAACTTAATTCATCGAATTCGATTCGGCTCATGTGAAGTACGGCGTCTGAACTGGGCCTTAGCAATACTTTATCTAATGTTTGCTTTAGAAATGGATAATTAGAATCAGATAAAGTAATCAGTAGATTAAAATGCCAACTTCAATTTGAAGGATAAAATATTACTCATGATTTTCCTCTAAAGTTAATGCAGATACCTTTTATTTCAATGTCGCTTTTGTGACGTCAATGGAGTGTGAATATTATTAACGCGGTCGTGTCGTGCCTTTTAGATTATTTTTAACCTTTTGAAATATCCCTACACGTGACCTTTGCACTGAGCTCCTTTAAAATTTACGCAAGTCTTAATTAATTTTTTGTAAGCTGTTTTGCATGGCATGCCACAATTTCGTTAATTCTCAGTTTTGATTATTTGCACTTGGAAAATGCAAATATACAATTAAAGGTATTTCCTTTCGGAAGAAATTAACTTTTACGATCTCATTAAGCGAACCCGACGAGCAAACAGAGAATTGTGTTATCTCCTCTTAACCTTGCATAGAGACTAATTTGAAGCAATATAAGTCATCTTCCCAACCGGACGAAAGTAATTGAAAATTAGGTCTTATACAAACAAAATCATCATTTATACTCATGACGATCATGCTACATTTCCGTGTTTTGTCAAAAGACGGATATGAACATTGAAAACCCTTTTAGTCCATTAAGATTATCAGCTTTATATATAGAGAAGCCATTTACAATATCTTTTACCCAGCGTGTTCCACCTGGTAAATGCAAGATCGGAAAGACGGTAAGTATAAGAGTGATCCTACTTCATGCCGAAGAAAATAGAGTAGAACATTTCATTATATTTGTGCTGTTGAAAAAAAAGTCTCATCATTATTTTTAATATATATATAGCTGGATTTATCAAAACGTGTTTAAGGAAAATTGGCCCATTTTGACCATTTTGGCGCTTCGTTGCTTTTTTGTCGTTCAGAAACTATCTCCAAAGTAGACGATACAATAAGACGGGGTATGCCAGTTCCTTTTTCTCCCTTCCCTCTCTTCTTTCTCCTTTTCGCTCTTCTTCGGAGTGGTTTCTAGTCTTATTAGAGTCATAAAACTGGACCTTTGGCGTAGTTACCGTAAAATTGCTGAAATTTTCTGCGGGCACGTTCTTGCAAATTCAGTTATATATAGTAGAGTAGAATCAATTAGTAACACAGACCTATGTATGTTGACATTTACCTTTTCTTGATTTTTGTGTGTGGATTGCAAAACAGTCCTTCTTCGTTAAGCGAAACGCGGCGATCTGGAACGAGCGTGAAAATTACGAGTGGGCTGCTGGATTGGAGAGAGACGCTATTGAGAAGCGCGTCCCGATTCGCGCGTAACGCATTTACCGTACATATCGAGTGAACAAGGGACCTGTTTTACAGTCGACGATGAACAAGCCTCAAAACGTAGAATTAAAAACACAGAAATGTAATAAATGAAACTCTGAGACGGAGGGTTTTCCTCCTAAACTGAATTAAAAATAATGTTTCTTTTTCCAGTAACAACTGACCTGAATGTCAAGCCAGATGTGTCGAGGAAAATCAGTCTGCTTTACATTTGCTGTTATATTGATCGCCATCTTACAGCAGACCTTTGCTCAGTGTAAGTCGCGTATCGTAAAAGCTATATTAAGCTCCCAGGGGGCTTATTTCTTTTCAAGACCATTTGAGGGCCGAACTTGCACTCATTGGAGAGAGATGTTGGTGGGGGAAGGGCTTAAACCGAATCATAACTGATCAGCTAGCGCACATAAAAATCAGCATGGGAGACTGGTTAAAGTTTATTTCTGTCAAGTAGTAGTACATCTCCACTAAAAGGTAACTACTAAAAATAAATGTGGTTGGAGGACGATAAGGGGGGTTTCAGTTCAGTCAAGTTCTAAAAGAGGCTTATTTAGATAAGCGGGCGGCTGAAAAGAGGTATATGGTGGGTTTAACAGAGATTCTACGGTGTACACTGATATTATTAGAAATACACCTTTTCTTAGACATCATGCAGTTACTATTCGTATAGTACTTAGGCCCTCCCCTAAAGAAAACAAAAGCAAAAGTAAACCTTTCCCAATGTTCTTTCTGTTGCAGCTTCTTTAAGCTATGTTCGGGTCGGCTGCTATAAAGACCGTGTCGGTTTGATGCGATCTATGACACTTCTAGCAAGTTACCGAAATCCTCCACACAAAACATTGGACTGGAATGACTTGAAAACATCAGTTGTAGACCAATGCGCTTTGGAGGTAAGATTTCACTTATTTCATCGGCAAGTGATCATTTCTGTCTGAGAATGTTTCCTTTCAATTTTTCCGGCTATTCATTGTTAAGCCTAATATAGGTACCGAGGATAAAGATGGAAGATCCGTAACTGGAAGCAAGAGAAAGAAATCGAAACTTACTTAGATCTAGACCATCATCTATTGCTAGGAGGCATTGTTTTGCGTATCACCAAATTCAAATAAAGATTTATAATTTTCTTACGAAAAGTAGACCTTACATTTAAATCCTTCATATTAGCTATAATGAGGTTGTTAAAGTGATGTCACTGTGCATGACGCTAAAGAAGGGTGTCGAGGCATGATATCTCTCTCCACAGCGCTCCCATTTTCTGCTTCATAAACCAGTTCTTGTATCTTTTGAGTTGATGTACAGGCTGGGGCTCCGGGGGTGTGTGTGTGGGGGGGGGGGGGGGGGATCCCAAATAAGTGACGGGGATGATCGTCGGAAATTTTGAAAAGAACCTCTAAAACGTACCGCGGAGTCTCGCTTTCTGTGGCTCAAATTAATTTTTACCGGCCTTAAGAGGTACCGTACCAATTCTAAAACAAAACTAGTTCCTGACAGACTTTTCCGGCTTCAGAACCCTAAAAGATACCGGAACACCTCTCTCTAACGGTGGTATTTTTAGATTTAAACACCCTAAGCGGTACCAAACCACACATTGCATTTTTACCCCTTAAAAGGTACGACGATCACCCCCGTCACTTTTATATGGAAGTCCCCACCCAGTGGCTGGGGTCCATCATTTTTTTGAGTGCCATTTCTTAGTTATTAAGTTGAAGTGTTTTACTTGTTATGAAACATATTTTTATCAGGCAAAGAAGACCAACTCACCGTTCTTTGGCATTCAGTATTATGGTGAATGCTGGGGCGGTCCTGGTCAATACAATCGGCACGGGAAATCTGCAAACTGTGCACGGATTGGAGGAGCTTATGTGGGGAAAGGCTTTGCAAACTATGTTTACATGTTGACCGGTGATGGTATGTAACATTGTTTTCACATGCTCATCACAAGATACCCTGATAGGTTGCTGATTAGGCTTTTGATAGGCCGGTAGCCTATGAATAGGCTCCGCGGTGAGTTTTCTTTTTACACCATCCCCACTACGGAGCCTATTCATAGGCTAATAGGCAAGAGTGGTTTGTTATAATATATAGCATGCAACGTTAAAATTTAAAAAAAAATTGAGAGAAGTAGCTAACGAAAGATGGTGTTTAGTAAACATGATGAATTAATGAATAAATGCATTCATTCGTTCGTTCGTTCGTTCGTTCGTTCGTTCGTTCGTTCGTTCGTTCGTTCGTTCGTTCGTTCGTTCGTTCGTTCGTTCGTTCGTTCGTTCGTTCGTTCGTTGGTTGGTTCGTTCGTTCGTTCGTTCGTTCGTTCGTTCGTTCGTTCCCCAGTTCATTCGTTGATCGTGTAAAAAACCACTCCGGCAATTCTAAATTGTTCTAGGGCCACTGCCTACAGCAAGCTATATCTTTTGATTCACTGCAGTTAACTATGTTGACCCTATGTTCATAATACTGAACAAATCGTTTATGCCACTATAATTGCGCATACACGAAATCTAAATCTAAAGCTGAAGTAAGAGTGGAGAAAAGCGTTTGCGTTCAATTACAATTGTTGTCGTTAATTCCATCACTGGGTCAAATCTTATCTTAATTTTATATGAATGAATGAATGAATGAATGAATGAATGAATGAATGAATGAATGAATGAATGAATGAATGAATGAATGAATGAATGAATGAATGAATGAATGAATGAATGAGTGAATGAATGAATGAATGCCGAATGAATGAATGAATGAATGAATGAATGAATGAATGAATGAATGAATAAAGGATTGATTGATTGATTGATTGATTGATTGAACGAACGAAAGAACGAACGAACGAACGAATGAATGAATGAATGAACGAATGAATGAATGAATGAAAACTTTATTAAGTGTCTAGGGTTTTAGTTTGAGCACTAATTGGGGACATTATTGAATTGAAAATATTGTACATTTACTAGCTTGTAATAATAAAATGATGGTTAGCCTGCGTAGCAAGTTCTCTGGGGGCAAGGGGGTGGGGTATGGAAGGGAAGGAAATAGAGCTCTCTTTAGAGAGCTGAGCTTGCTACGCAGGCTACATGTTCTTGCTCTCCTCAACACAGAATGCACTACTTATACAACATTGAGCGACTTCACAAGGTCTCGTTCCTATAATGACAATATTAATCGTTGTGACCACTGGAGTCGTGACTGGCCGACTGAGGGGGCCTGGTACAGGTTTGACGGAGCCGCGGGTAAGGCAATGGCTAACAGCTGTGTGGGTGCGAATCACTGCGGAACCGAGAAAACAGGCTGGTTTAATGGAAACCTACCTGTAGTGGCAGATGGAATAAGCTCCGGTGCAGTGTGTTTCAACGACAAACATAATAACTGCTGTTCTAAAAAACTGGACACGATTCGTGTACGCAGATGTGAAGGTTTCTACGTGTACCATTTGCCTAGCACGCATGGCTGCAACGAGGCTTATTGTGGCGATGGTGAGTACAATAAAGAAACGTTCATAAAAAACAGGCCTATATATCTAACTGGATTTATAAAAACATGGTCGCAGAAAAATATCCACCAAAGTAGACAATATAATCTCCAGTCTACCGATCGAACTCAATTTTCAATCAACTCAAAAGATCCTCATTTCGTTGAAATATTCTCATTTCGTTGAAATTATTATTAAATAGTCCATTTCCGAGTTTCCTTTTGCCTCTGTTTTACAACAAGTCGTGGTGCACAAGCATTCATAACGACAAAATGAGTTTTACTTTCATGTCCATTCTCATGAATTTCAATGGACTCGTTTTGAAACAGAGTCAAAAGGCAACGCGGAAACGTCTCATCGAATTTTGCTTTTATTTTTGCACTTGATCCTTACAAAATGCTTTTAAAATACAGTGGAACCTCCTGACTAACGCCTATCTCTCTACAACCTCCACCTCTATACACCTCTTTCTTAATGCGCTAACCCGAGGCCACTATCGGTACCAACTAATTATTTTGCCCCAAACTCAGTGTAAAATATCTCATTATATCTAAGGTTTAGCTCCCGCCCACGAAGAGTAGCAATAAACCGTTGTTGCTTCGTGCCGATAGAAATTAAACCAGCTTAAACCGGAAAAATGCCATTATACGACGTCATGTTCGGAGACCCAGGGGCAGTTAGTCGGGTGAGACGAAGTTTTAGATTCTATGAACCTTGATCAGGCTTAACTTCCCTTACTAACGCAACAAAATATATATTTACATTACTTTTATATGCTTTTACAAACTGCCTGTAACTCGTATTCTGATTTTTGCTTATTTTTAGGTTCTTTGTGAGAGACTTCAACATCAAGAAAAAGAGCCAACGCCGTCTACGTAGACCTGGGATATAATCAAGTAAAAGATATATG
Organism: Desmophyllum pertusum; assembly: GCA_029204205.1. Classification (NCBI taxonomy): domain Eukaryota; kingdom Metazoa; phylum Cnidaria; class Anthozoa; order Scleractinia; family Caryophylliidae; genus Desmophyllum; species Desmophyllum pertusum. The sequence continues at coordinate 502,002 of MU827814.1, forward strand.
CAGAAAAGAGCACTTTGTAATTTTTTAAATGCTTGGCTGGCTAAATGCAATATTGGATAGAATAAAATGAATAGACGCATTGCAGTGATGTATTATTTTTAATGGTTTCTGATCCAAGAATACAGGCCTGGCCCCATGCACCGGATAAATCGCTATGCAGTGGATAAGTGTTAACAAAACACAGTCTTCCACGGGATAGTGATTTCTCCAATGGATAGCGTTATACAACCTTTGAACAACCAGGCCCAGGGTTGTAATACACGAGTGACACGTCTTTTAAAAAATATGGGTAGCTATTTAGAGATTAGGCTTATCAATCTTTGCTTAGCTATAGAATAAATGAGCGTTACAAAAAAACAGGGAACTTCTGACCTATATTCCACGGATCCTATCTCCTGCACAGAGGCTCACCATGATTAATTTGTCTCGAAAATGCACTTGAAGCGAATACGAACTAAAGAAACATCTGCAGAGGACTCGGAGAGTTCCAGATTCTCAACAGTTGTGGGGGAAAACCTGTGAATGGCGATAGAAAATGACAAAAAAAACAACAACAACAACAACAACAAAACCCGGGAGAAAGGACCCGGGGAATGTTAAGGGAAAGCGCGATCTCTTTATTCCATTCTCCCCCACCGACTTTCGCTTGTTTTCCCCCGTGAAAATTGGGAGCCTGGGACAGATTAGAGAGGTTCGACGACATGCCATATGCCGATATAAATTTTAAATAAGCACACGCTTACTCGGATGGAAAGAGCAGCGAGAGGACAGATGTAGACGATGATGATTTTTGGACGGTGCCATTTTGTGTAGGTCTAGTTATACTTTTCACATAGTGACGTCACAGCACCAAGAAGGTTTATGTCAAATTGCTTTTACAGTAATTTTGATCGTATGATAGCAGAACTTCTAATCTGAAACAAGAATTCCAAGAATAGCAACTGATTTATGCTTTTAATTCAGGCAGTAAACATTGTGTGACGCAAACGTCATAATTCTTGTACATTGAAAAAAACCTTCTAACTTTTCTTCCCGTCACTTTATGGTTTCTGCAGATCCTACAAGGGTACGGTATTTTCTTTCAATTTAATTCAGGAACAAATCTAAAGCTCAGTATTTTTAAACGACGTTTTGCTTTCCCATCTTGATTTCATTGGCCTCGGACAAAAACAACAAAAAACAGCAACAACAAACTCAGTTATTCGCACTTTAAAGGGAGTGTTTCACAGTTCGGCGCACGTTCAGGCTTATTAACAATTATTGGATGAGGTTTTTGTGATATCCAGAATAATCAAGGTCGAGGTAAGAGTTATCAGCCGAAGCCGAAGGTTGAGGCTGATAACTCTTACTGAGACCTTGATTATTCTGGATATCACAAAAACCGAATCTAATAATTGTTTTATTATACATTCAACGAAAAAAAATAATGCTTTTGCCAACGATGTTGTTTACTTATAAGCCGAGCAAGCAACGTAAAGCGCGCGAACTTGACATGATTACCCGTGATTACCCGTGATTACCCGTGATCCTCTCGCGAACTTGACATGATTACCCGTGACCTTGAGTGCACTTGACATGATTATTGTATAATCTGTAGGTAGATGACGTAGATGTTTTCAAAGGCGCTGATTTCGAATATTCACTGTACGCTTTCGGCCAATCAGAAAAGAGATAGTGAGTTGAATGTATAATAATCAATGCCGGTTATCCGTTTAAAAAAAACCCACTCACATGTATTCCTCGATACTTCATTAATTACATGCTATAATAAGTCCAAGCAATGAATGACGAATGACCAAAATTTACAAAAAATTTCAACGGATTACACCGAGAATGTCGACATTGAAAACCAGAATAAATTACCAGAATAAAGTGTTGGCCCGAAGGTTTTCGCGATAAGCCGGCACATGCGCCGAACCGTGAAACACTCCCTTAATACGTACTTACCTACTTGCGGTAAAACGTTAACGAGTCGAATCTGAGAAACCTGGGGACTAGTCGTCCAGTTGGTAGTTTCCAGTCTTCAATGAGCGTTTATTCCAAGATGGCGACACGTAAATATTCTGGAAGGGTTTTTTTTCGTTAATCGAGTCAACTAAGCAATGCTGAGACCATAAAACAGCACCGAGACAATGTCTAGATGGGAAGTCAGTTGACTGATTAAGCGAGGTGAGCGCAAAATTTGTTTAAGAAATAGAAAATGGCGCGTGTGCGGTAACTTAATGTTCGAGTGTTTGTATCAGGTTAAGTTTATGTAAAGTTCAAGAAGCGGCCATTTTCTATTTCTTTTATAAATTGAAGCCAATGATATGCAAGTGTGCCCTGTAGTAACTGTAGCAAATATGAGAAACATACATTAAATATTGAACAATATATTTACTTTTAAAAACTGTCAAATTTACAGAGGTTTGATTGGCTGCAGCCAAATAGCAACAACAACAACAACAACAACTTTATTAGGTATATTTATACATGGCATCTTTAATTTACTTCGTAAAACATGGTAAAGCATGGTAAAGCATTACCATAAAGATAAAATAATAAGATAAAATAAAAAATAATAAGATAAAATAAAAATACAAACAAAATTAAAATAATCGAGAAAATTTATAATACCCGGCCTGAACAATCGATGATTGATGAAAATAGATAACAATTGATGGCAGTTAATTGATTGATATCAATGACGAATCGATGACTAAGAATTTTGTGATTATCGATTGTTATTGATTATCAATATCAATCGATTAATTGGCATTGATTATCATTGATTGTTATTGATTTTCATTGATTGTTATCGATTATCATCAATCGTTGATTCTATCCACACCCATGTATCCGAATGCAAATCGCAATGGCGTGATCTACATGTAACCCTGGTAAACCTGCTGCTTTCTTAGCTTTTTTTTTTTCCATATATATATATATATTTTTTTGAAACCTCATAAAGAAGCTTACAAATAAACATCTATTTGTATCTGTCCTTCTGGTCCTCTGAAGTATATTACATAATTAATATGTTTCTTTTCAGCCTCCTTCCTGAGTGCACTAAATCCCCGAGTGGAGGGCCGACATGACAAAATTGCACAGGACTGAATACAATATGATGAAAACCAATAGCAATCGATAACAATCGATGAGGCCATAAACATTTTCATGTGATGATCAATTGGTCATTAATTGGCCAATACCAATCAATATCAATTAACTAATAATTGTGTTATTGATTGATATCGATCGATCAATTGGATTTCCGATGATCGATTTCCATCGATTGTTCAGGCCAGGAATTATATAAATGTATGTACTTAAAATATTAAATAATATTACGATAGATGCTGATAATCTTAAACAAATAAGATATCAGAATAATATAATATAAAATTATACTTTCTTTTCTTTTATAATTTCAAAAATATAAGCTGCAGTAGTCCTGCAAATTATAAGAGTCAACATTGTTGAAAAGAAAAATAATTTCGGATTTATTGTTAAATTGAGAAAATAAGTGATATTTATTCTGTATTTCGTTGTGAAAGTTTTTGTGCTGTCAGAGTAGAAGGTACATGAAAAAAGAAAATGTTCTTCAGTTTTGATTTAATTTAATTTACATAGATCACAGATTCTGAGGTGTTCTCGTAATTTTGGAATTTGGTGTCTACCAGTTTCAATTCTAAGATTAATGGTTTCCAATTTTAAATTTTAAATTTTATTCTTTTGTGTTGATAATTTATTGTTAATGTCATCAAGGGATGTTGATGGTTTTGTATCTGTTTTGAAGGTTGAATAGAAATTTAGTTACCTATTTGAATTTAGTCAAGAGATTTGATAGTTAATGCCAGGCTTAATATTTTGTCCATGTGCAAAACTAAAATGCAAATTCGATAGCATCTAAGATAGCAATCACTTTGATAGTGGCATTATTAGTTCCACATTTGTTAGTTTTGATGTATATTTTTAGTTAATCATGATTATCATATTATTGCTGGTTGCTTGATTTTAGTTGTTTTATTTGTTATTTAAAATATAGACTGAAAACTGCGCACGCTCTGATTGGTTAAAAACCATGTTTTATCAGAGTATATAACATAGAAAAGCGTGTTTTATCGTTTCGCGCGCGTAAATCTATATTTTAAAGCACACAAAGAAGCCAAAACCATGTATTATACTGTCATAAAACACTCCAGCAATTTGAGAACACTTGAGAAATTTAGAAAACACTCGCGGCTCGGCTGCGGCTCGTGTTTTCTAAATTTCTCTCCTGTTCTCAAGTTCCCGTTGTGTTTTATGACAGTATAATACATGGTTTTGGCTTCTTTATTTGTTAAATAACACGCACTAGTGCCTCTTATGTTTGACTTTAGCAGCTGAATTATTTCATACCGTGTTTACGCATCATATACATTGTACATGTAGTAGCTACATGTAGCTGCTAGTTCACGCCGGGCCGGTAGAAGATTACGTTTTCACTTTTAATCAAATTGGCCTCAAATTTTGCACCGTAATAGATCGCCTAATTATACAGGTACCTATGGTTTTCGATTTTCAATGTTTTGAATTTTTGGCGGGAAAATGACATCACCAAATTGGCGCCAAAATTGTGTTTTAGTAATATGGGATATTTGATTACGGGATCTGGAAGAACGTAACATGACAATTCCAAAACTGAACAAATATCTGAAATATGTTGAACCAATCAAAAGTTATGAGGTTTCAAACTTTTAATTTGTGCTATTTTTAGTGATCGATTTGGTGACGTCATTTTCCCGCCAAAAATTCAAAAAATTGAAAAACAAAAAGGATTTTTTCCGGGATTTTTATTCGTCAAGGCGCGTAAAAGTGCGTACTGCGTAGTCGATTTTCCGGGAATCTTGTCTGCAATTCTGAGAATCAACCAACTTTAATAAAGTATACACACTCGTGTTACATATCTTTTGTAGCAAAAAATATCAAACATCAACACCACAGTTTAAAAAGCAAGTGTTTTATTGTGTACTACAACTTCATGATACGATATTTTCTAGCCACAACATTTCGAAAAATTCGCTTGCCGCAAGACAAATTTAAAGCGACAAGCTCACTAAATACGGCTAAATAAAAGACAAATTAATTATTACTTCTTTAATTCGGTAAAATGTTAGTAGTAGTATAGATAAATCGACTTTTAAGTGTTAAAGGTGGTTTTCGGGTCTGAAGAAATGCGCTCAAAGCGCAAGCAGTTGCATGAAAAAAACGCAATTTCTTCCCCGCGTGATCGACAACAATATCTCTCAAAAACGTAACACAAAAACATTGTACAAACGTTACCCACGAGAAAAAAACCCACATTTTTGGATAAGGAAAGCTATCTGGTTTTTCTGAAGCGATACTGTCGATAGTTTGATCGAAATAACGGTTGTTTTGAAATGAATAACTCAGTTTGACAGCAAAAGAAAGCTTTGCGAACACAAATCCTCAGCTACAAGCTCGTAAAATAACTGAATCATCGACTTAATATATAATTCAGTTTTACACTAACTAGACAGGTTAAACAACCAACAATAATAATGTTTATCACCGCGCGTTTATAGGTCGAACTAGAACTCGTTTGGGACGTTCCATTTTTTATCCGCACCCCCGCCCCTAAGTATGGCGGGGTCAAGGGGGTTCGGATTTTTTTTCAAAGGTGCCGCCGAAATATCAAACCTTCGGATTTTTTTCTTCAAAGGGCGCCGACGAAAATTTAAGGGGTCGGATTCCTGCCATCCTTAGGGAGGGGGTGGTGCGGATAAAAAATGGAATGTCAATTTATAAAAACACAACGACAAGTTTTTACAAATTCATTTGCAGTGAAATACTCCACATTTTTAGGTAACTGAATAGCTTTCTATTTTGTTAAAGCGATACTGTCGCTACTTTGACTGTAAGTTTTAAAATTATCTTTCTCAGAGAAAAAAATATACAAGATAACTTGAAAACAACCACAATTACCGCACGCTATTTCTGTCGACAAACACGCTAATTAAACACCAAAACATATTTACAAATATTTACTTGTTTCCTCGATTGATACTGGCGTTATTTTGACTCTAATAATGTCCTCTTGCTCAAAAAATCTGCAAAAAAGAAAATTTTTACTTGCGGTCCTTTGAAATCAACAACTGTTGACAGCGATCAAAAACACAACACAAGATCCTTACCCGGCGATGGCATTTCCTCTACAGTACTGTATCTCACATATCCCGGCTAGCTGGCTAGTATTGCCTGACGAACTCCTTAACTCGTACCACATGCGGGCCTTTTTCTTTCCGAAAATATAAAATCAAATAAATCGAAAACATTGTCACTTTCCCTATTCACAACAAGCTATTGCATGCATTTCACCGATTCAAACTCATTGGGACAAGTCGAAATAAACCTTCAAGGTTTCTGTCAACTCGCCGGGAATTCTTCCAAATAATACGTCAACACTTAGCGCTTTCCCAGCATTACAAATGTCTTAATATTTTCTTCGGGCGAAAAGTTTCCTCGCGAAGCCGCCATTACAGATGTAGTTCTCGCGAGGAGCGCGCAAATCCTATTTTCCATATAAGGGCAAAATTGATTTAGCGATTCTGATTGGTCGGGAATAATCCCCAGCATTGTTTCAAACATATAAAGAGACTGAAGTTACACGCTTCTAGGTGATAAGCTTCTGTTGATGTTAAATGTAGTGACTTTCAGTAGGATTGCATTTATTGATTTATCTTTTTATTTATATTTTCTTGCAGTTTGCTGGAGGCTTTTGATGCTCACAAGCTTCATGACAGAATCAACAAAGCGAAGACAGCTAATTCAAGTGTTGCCTAGGGACAAGACAAGTAAAAGAACAGTCTAATCAATTCAAAGGTACGTACATGTACATGTAGAAAACAAACTTGCATGACAAATGTCTTCAAGATTTCTAAGAACGATCGCCTCTAAAGTATATTTTTGAAAAACCACTCGATGCCAATTTGAGACTATTTTCGTAATCTTTTTTTTTCAATCAGAATTTCAGCGGACATTTATTGCTAGAATTAAGCCAATTTTTTTATAGCCACTGTTTTGTCAAACTTTTTTGTTATAGTTTTTTTCCTTGTTAACATCGGTTTTAAAATAATGTTTAACTTTTCCCGCCAAAAGTCTTAGAAAAAAACACAGGCGCTCAAGATACGCATGCGTCAATGTTTAGTGCAGAGTGCACTCTAGGTATGGTTTTGTGTAGTGTCGTCCGTGATAAGAAGCTAATTCGCTACTTCACTACAGTGTAAACGTTTTTTTTTGGAGCATCTTCTATCTACGTTATTACCACTTGTATTTAGCACAATTTATATATACATGTAATCCAGGGCTTCTGACAGGGTGCGGGAGAAACAATTAAATTGTGCGGGATTTTGGGGGCAGATTGTGTGGGAATAAACGTTGATTGCGTAGGGAATTGTACAGGACTGGCCAACCAAATATTTGGTGATTGTGAACAAGAGCTCCCTGAGCAATACATTACTGTATGCATCAAACCTTTTCTTTGATCGTATCGCCAAATCTGTAATGTTTGCGAAAAGCAAATGTCAGCAAAACGAAAAACACTTTAATGATGCATTATTTGCAAACTCCATGTGGCACTATTTACTGTAACTACATCTCTGATTCGTTATTTGCAAAACAATTGTTGCAATCCGCCAATGAAAAATAGGATTAGAAGTAGAGCTGAGGGTTGTTTTTATATCCGCTCGAGCTGTTTTTGAGGAAAGCGAGGGATTTCTAGATAATATATTGGTTATTAATGGCTTATAGGAATACCCGACTGTATTAATTAACATTTTAAGCAAATCCTTCTGTTTTGTGCGAGATTTTGTGGATTTTTAGGAATTGTGCGTCATTGTGCGGGTTTGACCAAATTGTGCGGTCCCACACCTATTCCAAATGTCCAATTTTTCTTGTTTATATTTCTAGACCAGAGTTGTTACATTTTTCGTTGTTACATTTCGCGTTAAAAACAGTTGTTACATTTTGCGTCAAAGTTGTTACATTTCGGGTTAATGTTACATTTTGAGTTAACAGTTGTTACATTTTGCGGCGTAACACTCTGCACTAGTCATTGGGTCTCTGGGTTAATTTTCCCGCCAAAAATAATTTGATAACTGCACGCTATTTTAAAAAGCATGGAGAAATCTTGCATAGTTGTTGTTCCTGTTTCTGTGTTGACCGTTAATAACTTTTTTTTTAATATTGAAGTAAATGCCGCCAAACTTATTGGCGAATGACCATACCTAAAATTTAACTGGGAACAATTTCACGGAACTTGCTGTTATCATGACAACCATATTTTGACAGGTATGTTTTTTCAAAATTTGGAATTTTCACTTTTTGTAAGGAAGAAAATAACTTTCTGGCAATAACTTTTACCTTTTTGATCATTTTAGCATTCTTTTATTGGTTTTGTTTACTTTTGAGCCATTTTTGATGGTTTTCTGACGTTTTGGAAAGATCAAGAAGTCCAAGATGGCGGATCCAAGATGGCGGATCCAAGATAGCGGCTGTTCGGAAATCATGACGTTATTTCTACGTCATATGACGTCATCATCTCGTGTTTTATACGTCAGAAGAAACATTTTTGGACGTACTAATCCTCCAGGTTTCGTTGTCGTAGCTTCAATAATCTTAGAGAAACGGAGGGCTAAGTTCAGCCGGCGGAACAAAAATCATTATTCCTTCCTAAAATTACACAAAATCACATAGAGATCGAGCAAACCCTTACGTTCAGAACATGTAAATCTTAAGATAAAAATGTAAGTAGTGAAAAGAAAAATAACAAGCTTACAGCCAAGTAAAACGTAATTTTATTCACCCGTTTGCATGTTTTGAAGCTTTCCGCTGCGAGCTGCTTGACATGTCAATCCTACATAGATAAAAAAGCAAACGACGACTCCAAACAAACTTGTAGAGGTAATTTATCTTGTTTACATGTAATTTGTCCTTCTTCTTTTTTTAAACAAACTGTGTCCTTTACTCTGGATTGCACATGATGAAGCCCGTATTTAACAGAAGTGAAGCGAAGAAGTCAGTTGGCCGCCATTAATGAATTTCGTCCCAAACTCGCCAAGTGTCTAGCCGATGCAAGTTTTCTAGTTTGCAATTGAAATAATCTTCTGTTGTTTCGAGTGAAACTTTGAGATTCAGCTTTCGGAATTTCTTTTCAAGCTATCACCCGGTTTCCATTCCTTTTTCATCAAATAACTTTTATTGAACGAAACGAGAGGCCCTGGGGACTCGAGAGGAGCCCCCAAGCCAAGAAAGCCCAAACAAGATTCACAGGGGAGAAGATCAGTCAAAGAGGTTGCGAGGAGGGAAGAAAGGAGAAATAAAAAACAAAAACTGTTGAAAAAGAAACGAATAAAACGTAGAAGAAAAAAAACAAAACATTGTTCCTAGGTTACAATGTTTGAGCGTGCTGGGAAACAAGGTCAGAAGCACGAGTCGGTCTGCCAAAGGCAGGGATAGGTACAACATGTAAGCGTCAGATCTCCAGTCTCCTTGTAGTTTGATCAGTTCAGCTGGGATGCCACATTTGAAAGCGAACGTAGCACCTCATCTAATGTGCGTATGTTATAACACCGGAAAAAAAAAGAATCCAAGGCGAATTTGAACCCTTGCCCACAGTCTCGCTGATGAGATTGAAAGTTTAGCGCCCTCCACGGGCACCACCACTACCACCACCACCACTACGACCACCACAGAAACCACAGCGACCACCACTGCAACCACCACTGCGACCACCACTGCAAACACCACCGCGACCACCATGGTGACCAGGGTAACCACGACTGTAACCAAGGAATCGTGAATCGAATCGAAGGGTCATAAAGGTGAATAATCTAGAATTTGAGTAATCGTTGCACCACTACACAACCACCACCAAGACCACCACGACAACTGTGACCACTGGACACCTCAACCACCACTGCGACCACCACCGTGGCCACTGTGACACCATGGAAACCACAGCGACCATGAATGCGACCACCACTGTGACAACTGCGACCACTGCAACCACCACCATAACTGCCAGTTCACCACTGCAACAAACACCGAGACCAGCACTGCAACCACCACCATGGCGACCACCGCAACCACCACTGCGACCACCAATGCGACCACCATCTCAACTACCACCATGACCACCACCATAACCACCGCAATCACCACCACAACCATCACCATGACCACTGTGACCACCGCAACCTCCGCCGCGACCACCACCACAACCACCGCGACACTACCACCGCCGTGACCACGCGACCACGACCACAACCGCGACGACCAGCATGACCACCACCACGACCACCATGACCATGCACCACCGTAACACACCACTCTTGATACAGCCGTTTCGAGAAAGCTTGTAAAAAAGAAGCAGAATACGTGTTTTTTTTCTTTTCATTGTACGATCAAACATATATTCATGGTTTCTCCTGCCATCGCGCTGAAACACTGTGAACTTCGATCAAGCAACGATTTGAATGATTTGATCCATTGCACACAACATAAAGTACTTAGCACGCGATTACCTCCAGTTTAATTTTAATTAGTAATATCGAATTAAGTGACATGTTTGAGCAATTGCGCACAACAGACAATACTTCTAAGTGGATTATAGTTGAACAATTGCATGTACAACAGAAAACACTTAGTGGATTGTAGCGCGGGATTACATGTACCTCCAGTTTAATTTAGGGATATCTAATCAAGTAGCATGTTTTGAACAATTGCGCACGACATAAAATACCTAGTGGATTATAGCGCGGGATTACCCACAGTTTAATATAAAAATATTGAATCATGTGACATGTTTTGGTCAATTGCACACAACAGAAAATACTTAGTGGATTATAGCGCGAGATTACCTCACGTTTAGTTATTTTATAGCAGTTAAAATTATAATTGTAATAGATACGGTGTGTAATCCGTGTGTACAGTGGGTTATAAACAGTGCAATTTGTATCCTTTTTGCTTTTTTCTCCCTTTGCATAAGTATGGCGACTTGATTCTGCTAATTTGTTGCAGACTTCTTTCATCAAAAACACTACACCATCAATTATGTTTTTTCTTTCAGATATCAACAGGACCAGTACTGAACTATCAAGTCAGAGAAGATGGCTTACCAAGTATCCTGTGCATGAGAGTTCAACTCAATTTCTCTGACAGTTTTCAGAGTTAGTTACTCGTACGTCCGCTATGACCAGTAATGGAAACGGTTAGCCTAATATGGAAGATATCTTTTACAAACATTGTTTTTTCCAGGAGCATATCACCCCGGAGCCTCTATCTGTGCTGATTAATGACAACAGCGTAGTTACACCTTCAGCTATTTTTAAAATCATTCTCCCGCGAAAAGATTTCCGTGTACGTCCGCGGACAATAGTGATAATTCGTAGTAACGACATTCCACGTTCCTCTCGTCCATTCCTGGTTTATTTTCAATCTGAAACATGAATGACAACCTCGTCCTCGTGCTCGCAACGGGTGATTTTCGCGGCAAAAGTAATTCTAAAAATAGCTCAAGGTGTAACTACGCCGTGTCATAGGCCCAATAAGGGAGATGGAGGCTCCGCGGTGATACGCTCCTGTTTGTGCTATTTAAAGGAAACCTCCACTGTTGGAACAAATTGCCGTTAAATTGTTGGAAATATTGTCTAAACTGAAAATTTGTTGAAATAAATTGGAAAAACGTTCAAGTGTATGGAAAAAATTGGATACAAATATCAGCCATTTTGATGGTTGAATTTCCCGCGCGCCGCCATTTTTTATATATGACGTATTGTGGTTGCCATTATTGTCAGAAAACAATGGCTCTTTGTTTTATAACAAAAGGGGCAACCATGAAACGTCATAAAATTTAAGATGGTGGTGTGCGGGTAATTTGAAACCCAAAATGGCAGAGATTTGTAGCCAGTTTTTTCTTTAGCATTGAAACAATTTACTTGGTTTTCACTGAACAAAAATTGGGTCTAGATTATCTTTCAATCGAACGGTACTTGTAACAGTGGAGGATTTCTTTAAATTTGGCAACCAACAAACAAAATAACTATTTTTCACCAGCCAATAGCTCTCTGGCACATTAATAACAATAGCTGACGTCACCGATATCATTGGTATTACTTTGCCACTCGACAAAGTTTTTGATTAATTTTTGACATATTTTTGACAACTTTGATGGGTTGATGTTTTTTGGCGCCACATTTGAACTAGACTGGAACCCATCCATCCGAACCCATCCGAAAGTCGTCAAAAAGTTGTCAAAAATATGTCAAAAATTAATCAAAATAAGAAAGTACAATATTGGACAGACTATAAAATTGAATAATATTCAATCTGCTAAATTTCCTCGCGATGTCCAGCGATCATATGGCTGCCTGTCTTTGATATTTTTATATAACTTGTGAAATAACTTGTGAAATGTTTTATTTAAGTAATAAGATTCAATACAAATGTAAGCTAATTTAGATTAATAATAACGTTACTTCTTGAAAAGACATGTTACATTTCAGTAGTTTGAAATAAAAACATTGAAAATGCAGAATGGTAGTAACGATTTGTTGTACCAATTTAACGTTGTCATCCTTGTGGTACCACATATTACATTTATTCATTTATTCATTTATTCATTTATTCATTTATTCATTTATTCATTCATTTATTCATTTATTTTATTCATTTATTATTCATTTATTCATTTATTCATTTATTCATTTATTCATTTACAAAAAGCGTTGTATTTTTAACCATCCCACCTCCCCGTCCTAACTCACCCTGCCAGTTAAACTTTATTTTATAAATACTATGTATCCCATTCTTGTGGTACAACATTTGTACAAAACAAAAATACGCATGCGTAACAAACGGAGCTAATTGGAACGTTGTGACCACTCCTCCAAGGTGGAGGCCAGGTTGCTGCAGACGTAAATAAAGACAACAGAATAGCAAAGCAAAACAACAAGGACTTTAATGTTATTAACTTAATACTATCAGAGTTAAATGTACAGACTCTCAGAATGATATGATTGAAGATGAAACCTTTCCTTGGATAGAAGCACACTACATACAATTTTAAGAAATTATGATAACATTTTATACAAGTGAGACAAAGTGAAATGCAAATAAATGTATCGTATAGACCATATACACAAGGCTGCCGATTTATTATTATTTTGTAATGTATGTAATACTATGTTAATTATCCAAAAACACCTTGTTAGCACATGCAAAATTCTAAAGAATTGCTACTCTAAAACGAGGCGTTTTAGGATAATTAACAAACATACAAAAGAATAATAAATCGGCAGCCATTTATGAATACGGTCTATTGTATTGTACAATTTAAAAAAATTATGAAAACATCTTATAAATTCAAATCCACACTGTAATTTTCACTTGTAATTGAAGCTGATCGATCAATGCTCGAAACAGTTCTTGTAAATTCAAAAGTGTTGTCGTTTCTTAAAACCTTACTTTATGAATCTTGCATTATTTTCCTCTGAAAGCGACTATGGATTATGAGCTAACGCTGAATGGGTGCAATAGAGTGATTTTACCAAACCCGTGAGATAGATATTAGACAATTTCATATTATTACACACTAATAACATCGCTAACTTGCGTTGTCTTTTGACAACTACAACGATTTTGAATATTCAAATAATTGCTGGTTTGCAACAATTACCGAGAGATTCAAATAACAAAGACCCTGGCGGACATGTTGGGTGACAAACAATAAAAGCTAATTAGAAATATTTGTTAATGGTCACCAACATGGCGGCGATGTGTCAGTTGCAAACCAAGAATTGTTTCGCGGATTTGGTTTCATCACTCTATCAACAACTGCAAGTACATATTAAGAACGGCGGTCAGGGAAAACCACGCAAAATCGGGATTTTGTGGCAGAAGTTGAAAATTCGATTTTCTTGCTCGATTTTTTGCTCATAAATACCCATTAGGTAGGGAAGATACCTGATGTAGTTTGTTTCCGCCAGAAGCCGTTTTCTTTCAAGAAAAATAAGAAAATCGGTTTTCGTTTTCCGACACTCAAAATGCTCAAAGTTGAACCCTGAAATTCGCTACTATAAACTATCCTCGCGTTCGCAAACCAAACCATACAGAGAGCTTTGGACACTTTCTAACGACAGAAAAACTATTTTTCATCCACTGGATGACAATTTTTATGGCTGTAGCGAAATTCACGAAACTGAAACAAATACAAAATAAGCAAGAGGTTTTCAGTTTGAGACAAACTCAAATTTGGTAGCCACTTTCTATGGCATAACTCAACACGTGGTATTACTCCAAATTTTCTCAATCCTCGCTTAATCGCACATTTAAACATTAATCTAAAACATACCTGAGAATTGGCTTGGGTTCTTTAAAGCATTCTCTTGGAGACAGTATCTAAGTCAGCCAATATTTCGATGTACCACCAAATTAACGTATTGACGGGTCCACATTCTTTCGTTCCGAAACGCACGGAAGAAGCTTTTTAAGCCCCAAAAAGCTTGTTTCTCCTTTCTTGGTGATTGTCTTTTATAATAGTCCTTTTCTCGCCAAAAAACTGAGAGCCAGGAGTCCACAGAATCGATTTGTATAGCCTCTTCGAAGCACATAACTCTCGCTTTGATATATTTCGTGATTAACGTGACATCCAAATATGTAAATTTGTGTAGATTGAGTCTGCGCAATCGACTTCTTTAGTCACGGAGTCTGTAACGCAATGTAATTCTTGCCAGAGTAATTTGCATATTTCACGGCAATTGAGTTCGAAAAGCCAAATAAATCGATCCTGTGGACTTCTGGCTCTCAGCTTTTTGGCGAGAAAAGGACTATTATAATAGACAATCACCAAGAAAGGAGAAACAAGAGAATATTTGGCTTGAAGTGGCTGCTTTGCTTTGATTCGAAACAAAAGATTGTTTATGGCATAATACGTTAATTTGGTGGTTCATCGAAATATTGGCTGACTTATATACTGTCTCCAAGGGAATACCTTAAAGAACCCAAGCCAATTCTCAGGTATGTTTTAGATTAATGTTTAAATGTGCGATTAAGCGAGGATTGAGAAAATTTGGAGTTATACCACATCATGAATTATGCCATATAAAATGTCTACCTAATAAGAGTTTCTGTTATCGTGAATACCTCTCCCTTATTTTTGAATTGTTTCATTATGATAAATTTTGCTACAGCCATAAAAATTGTCATCCAGTGGATGAAAAATAGTTTTTCTGTCGTTAGAAAGTGTCCAAAAGCTCTCTGTATGGTTTGGTTTGCGAACGCGAGGATAGTTTATAGTCGCATATTTTAGGTGTCAACTTTGAGCATTTTCAATGTCCGAACGCGAAAATCGATTTTCATATTTTTTCTCGAAATAAAAGAGCCTCTAGCGGAAACAAACTGCATCAAGTTTCTTTTCTACCTAATAGTTATTTATGAGCAAAAAATGAAAGAAATCGATTTTTCAACTTCTGCCACTCGATGCGTGGTTTTCCCTGACCGCGCTTCTTAAAACGTTCACCTAATTAAACTATTACATAACAACACTTATATTGAATGATTTACTCCAAAACGATGTGAATGATAAAATAAGATACTCGATATAAGCCCAATTTAAAAATTCAAAATGAGAAAGAAATGTATTAAACAGCGGTTTAGATATGATCTATCCTGGGGGCCCTCCGTATTTAAAATGACGGGGAGATGCAAAGGATTCTTTGTGTTTGAAATTCACGCTTTCACGATTTTTGGGGTTTTGAATATTTGGTAAGTAGATTTTGGGGTAGTTTGATTTTAGTAGGGATTTGTTTTTTCGTAAGATTGACCACTAGATCTGGAAGAGCTTATTGCAGATGTATGATGTATAAACAAACACGAAAATTCAATTTGTATCAATATCATGTAATCCCTTTTGGGTATTTTTAAGGTTCGAAAATTCAGCATGGAACGTATTGTGGTCTAATTTTGGTTCAGGGGATTTTGGGGTTTTTCCTTCAAGCCCTAAGGATTTTTTAAGTTTTAATTTATGTCCTCATTTGCACCTCCACGTCTCTTTAAATCCGAAGTACCCCCTATACAAGTAAAAAGTACATTTTCCTTAAACAAGAGGATGCACTATAAAAGGGAAAAAAGACTCTCCTTCGATCGACACATTTGCATTTCGTTTGCACGCGAACATTAAGTCATAATTTTCATTATAATTCATGTAAATTAAAATAATAATTATTACATAATTACCAAAGAGAAAATAAATTAACCCGCTTTTAATTAAATATCGTCATTGAGTTTGAATTTCACAGGTTTTCCATGCATGCTTAGCTAATCTTTATATCAAACTTTACTTCTATCCTAGATCTTATAAACCAAAATATTTTACGGAAAATTGGTAAAAGTTCCGTATTTTTCTTCTGCTCGAATTGGAACAATTTGAAGAGACATAGAGGATATTACACGGCGGCGCGAAGATATGAATTTTATTTTCGAGTGGTAAAAACAATATTTTACGAACGAGCGCAGCGAGTGAGTAAAATATTGTTTTTAACACAAGAAAATAAAATTCATATCTTCAAGCCACCGTGTAATGTTCTTTTTATTATATAGACAAACGACAAAAGCACAAACTGTATCGCGAACTCTTGCAGCTCGGTGGCTGGACTTTCCGAATTTCTCTCCTTTCGTCTTCACTTGCAAGGAACTCCTTGAATAATTTTAAGTCATATGAAGTTTTCTTCTTCGTGTTAACATTTTCCTACTCCTCAGTGAACGATTTCATGTCGGCTTCAGTGAATTTCAGGAATATTATCGCTCGCCATTTTCAACCGGAGTTTGGCAGCTTTGCACAAAAAGCCATACAAAAGCGGGAAATGACGTCATCGATATCCTCACTAGTGAGGATATGGAAAATACGCCACTCGGGTCCCGGATGTAGTAACGTATGAATTTTACGAGTGGTCTATTTTCCAGTAAAACACTCGTGTCTATATAATAAAAGCTTATATGTCACTTTGTTAGTCATTGATGATTACCAAATTAACCCTGACTCTGCAAAGAGAGGCCCCTATTATAGTGCGCACTCATGTTTAAGATAGAGAAAATATGTTGATTCCAAGTCATCGGCAATCAATAAACATCATCAATAGAAGTGTCCTATAAGCTCCAAATTAATACCATGATATACTAACAAATCGGCTTGTTACTTTCAAACATCCTCCTTGAACGATCAATCCGCGTTGAGATCATCAACAATTCATCAAACCTGAAATAAACCATTTAGACACCATGAGAACCACCCAGGAGTTGGCAACAATATGCCTCAACAAAACAACACAACATTTAAAAAAAGGTCAAACTAAGACCTAATTATGTACTCCAGAAGATAAACAATGTATTGATTAAACACAAGCTTATAATATTTAACATACATGGATATTTAGACTTGTTCTACTTAGCTTTTCCATTTTCCATTTTTTTTCATGGACCACTTAGGCACCATGGGGTAAATTCTGCTGCATGACTCGCAACAGACAACCACCCAGGAGCTGGCAACAATATGCCTCAACCAAAACACACAACATTTAAAGGTCAAACTAAGACCTAAAGGAACACAGCAATCAGCCCTAACTGTCTGAAGTGATTCCCATGTCGTGTTGATTAATATATAATAAAACATACAATGTATATATTATATAAATGGCACCAAGTTTTTTCACAGTTTACTTAGAACCTGTGGGTTAAAACCTCCTGCGAGTACTCGCAACAGAGAAAAACCCGAGCAGGTTATAATAATTATGCCTCAACAAACAACACAACCTAATTTAAAGGTCAAGCTTTCCCTTGACCTAAAAACCAGGGCTATTTTGCTAGTTAATTATGAATCAAATGCAGTCGAAGCTCTTGTATGCGAGCACCTCGGGAATTCAAAAAAGTGGTCGTAACTACAGCTGGTCGCTTACGACAATGGGCTCTCGTAAGTGACCACTCGCTGAAACAATAGAGGCTGGCCACTTACAAAATGTATGAAATTGAATGTACAGGTCATGCATGCACAGAGATTGAAAACTTCTCTTATTCAGATGATTATAAATAATACAATGTCTCCTAAAAGTGTAGCACAACAAGTGGTCGCTAACGAGAGCTTAAAAACGAAGGAAACGACCAGTCGGTAATTCCCTAAAAGTGGTCGCGTTTGCTTACTGATGCCAGGAGCGGTCGCTTATCAGAGTTTGAGTGACAATTCAAATGGGGTTTCGCAATGGTGGTCATAACTAGAGCTTGGTCGCCTATGAGAGCAGTCGCAACAAGAGCTTTGACTGTACATGTACATGTACCTAGTTACAAAACACCAGTCAGCTCCAGCTGTCTGAAGTGATGATTCCCATGTTGTTAGCCTGCACCTCATGCAGATAGCCCCATGGGTGGGGCTCTTTGTTTAGATTGATGGCATTGACAGGCCAAAAATGACCTGAGATAACTTCACAGGTCTTGCTGATACTCCATAAAATGAACAATGTCCTTGTAGCAAAAAGCTATTACTATAGATTACAAAAAAGTCAAATGTGTTAACTTTTTGTTAGTAAGAATTACAACTGACAAACTCACCTTTTACTGCAGCATCCTTAAGTTTTTTCACAGGTTACATGTAGTGCCTTATGCAGAGCCTGCCTGGAATTCAAAGAGCACCAGTCCTGTTTGAAATAAGGTAAACCACAATATTATTTGACAAAATTGATCAAACTGAGCCATCATTACCCTGTGTGCCAAATAGGAGGCCAAGATAGAAATATTAATGCTTTTTAAATAATAAAGAGAAATAAAATACATGACTCTGAACCAGTTCCATATTAAAAAGTGGACATGCTTTGGAACAGTACTAATTGTCTGCTTACAAGACATGTCCACTTATGGGAGATACAAAATGTACTTGTTTGTGCATGTATGTGGCTGGGATCATTACTCAGTGTTCACTTACGGGAGCAGTCAACAAAAATGTTCTACACCCCTACACCCCACACCCCTACTCAGTGCTCCAAGCTGCAACCATTTTGGTCACCATGGCGAGTGAAATAAATTTTGTGTGTTGTATCAATGGAATAAGGTACATGTACAGGTGACAAGTGCAGACTGTGCAAAGGTCTGGCTTAGCCAAAGAAATGAAACCACAAGTTTCTCCTGTATAACTATTTAATCTGCTCGTCTTGCTCATCTGTTTGCATTTTAATACAAATCATGGCTTAGACTTAGCCGTTCGTCGTGCTGTTCGTCTTCAATTGTGGAGCCGCCATCTTGAAAACCATGTTCACATTCTTATTTCTGTACTGAATACTTGCATGTTTTTGCATTTTCTATCTTCCTTACATCCTGTTATTTACTTTCCTGGATGATAATTAAGACAAAAAACTAAAACGAGAACGGCACAAAATGTCCATCGACCGCAACACCGAATAATTTCAATTGGGCTCATGTGTCCTGCAATAAAAACGCTTGATTTTAACCTGATTTTGATGACCAAAATTTTCCAGTGACCACTTTACAAAAGAAGGTCACCAAAAGACAACTTGTGGACAAATTGAGCTTGGAGTCCTGTGACTACTGCAATGGAAACTACTGACTAAATAATTAAGAACAAGTTCTGTTGAAAACATGTGCTTGTGAATTAAAACTTCTCATCCCTTGACATTGCCATCTTTAATAAAATGTCAAACGACAAAATAAAGTGAAACCTACTTTATTCCATTGATACAATGTTTGAACAGAGGAGCCATTGGTTCTGTAAAAAAAAGTGTGAACAAATCAGCCACTTTGGAAAGGAAAAGTCATGTGTGAAGTCATTATTTATAAGTAACCTCAAAACATTAATCATGTCCCAAGAATACAAGGGAGAATGTACCACATTCGAGAGTGTTGTGGAAAATGAACAGCAGCTGAATTTACAGGATATTCATGATTGAAAAAACCCAGAGATTTTAGAAAGTTGAGGACTTTCATTCCTGGATGCAATATACATGTATATATCTTATTCACCAAGCTAAGAGCGAGAGCTGTACAGGGAGAATATTGACCCTTGACAGTACAGATCAAATATGCAGCGAGGTCCGTACAGAACAGCTGACTGAGGGCCGATATTCTTGCAGTACGGTTCTGAGCTTGCATTGGTTAGGGGGAGGGGGGGGGGGGAGTGATGCGAGACGACGCGCGAAGAGCAAAGAGTGGCAAGGAGAGGGTAATCCCCTTGCCTTTTTTTCCTCACCACTTTTCACACTTCTTTTCACGTCACTCCCCCCACGGTAAGTCGTTTTTATTCACAGAACATTTGATTTTATATCTTCTAAAACATAACCGTTGCATTCCCATATACATACAAACCCTTATAAATCGAGTCTTTGTAACACAATACCGCTTATTGGTGGTTTTCATAAATGTGTTACAAAAACTATTTGCTTGCATGAACAACATTAGAAAATTAACAGCTTAGTTAGAGCAGGAAGAAAGAAATGTTGTGTCCAAATTATAGCTTTGTAGCATTTTTTGTAACTGAGTTATTACGAAAATAATTTTCAGAAAATTACAGTAATTATAGTATGCAGCCGCCAATTGTTGGTGTCCTTCAAAGGGACACAAATATGGTGCCCATAAAATTGCACAAGAAGTACATGCATGTACTGTATAGTAGATTCTACCAGCAATTATCATCAGCTTTCACTTCAAAGCTCTTTAGCTATAACTTCTCAATTATTATCACATCTGAATCGAAAATTTAAAAATGACATACAAATATCTGTTTTTGTGGCAGTTCAGAAACACATTCATCCGTTCATGAAGCACTGAATTGATACCAAACATAGAGATTGATGTTTTATATATCTAGAGTGTGTGAAAATAATAGTTTTGTAGAATTAACAGATTAGATTTTTGATTTTTGATGACATCAGATGAAAACCACCAATATCGTGACAGTGTTCTCTTATCTTTAGCTTGGGCCACCTGTGCTGTGCCAACTCGGTTTGAGTCGGCTGACATAATTATGCCCATACCTCTGTTGCAGGCAACAATAATTATGAACAGATCACACCAACAAAACTGACCTTAGACGTACAGTTGAAGGTTATCCCTAGCGCGAGAGTACATGTACCTCTGTCTCCTTGTAAATGAGGTCTAAGACAGTGCAAAATGCACCAAGTCTGTAACTCAGAAACACAGCCAAAGGCATACGACATCTCAATTATTAAGAAGAAACAGCATCAACACTGTCGCAACGATGTTTTCATATGCCTCAATAACAGTTTACAGAGATGCGGAGAGGAGAAGATGGATAATCATCAATATATTTTTTATCCTTTTGAAAATTCTGAGAACGGATTATGGTGATCAATTCTAGACACAAGAAATGAGATGTGTACAACCACAACCGGTTTTATAGGTTGAAACGGTTGAGGTTTCCCAATAGAACACTATCTTTTCCAACCGTTTTCGGTTCCTACCGGTAGTTTGATGCCAGTTGAAAAAGTTGATCATGCAAACGAACCGATTACGGTTTTGTCCCAAATTAATTAGAACATAAAAAAACCCAACCAACCCAAAACGGTTGATACCCAATAGAACACAACCTACTGTACATGTAATTGAACAATCAAGAGTTTGGAAATCGAACGTTCGATTGTGTTCGATAAGCAAAATTGTTTTGTGAGTTTGATTTTGTTCAATTGGCATCGGCAATCAAACTCTTGGTTGTTTGAGTGTGTTCGATTTAGTTCGATTTCCGGATGTTTGATTAAGGCCTGTTTACACATGCGATTTTTGATGCGATTTGTCGCGGCGATTTAGCGGCGATTTATCGCGCAAGTGTAAACTACCTGCAATTTCACGGCGATTTGTATGGCGATTTGTATGGCGAGTTGTAGGAAATGTATGAAATCACCGATAAATCGCATCAAAATTCGAGCAAGTTCGAAACATCGGCGACAAATCACAGTCAAATCGCCATGAAATCGCAGCTGGTTTACACGGGCGATTTGGAATCACGCGATAAATCGCCGCAAAATCGCCGCAAAATCGCATCAAAAATCGCATGTGTAAACAGGCCTTTAGATACCCCGGGAAGAGTTGAATGCACTCTCCTGATCTGGAGATTACTGGTGGTATGTAAAATCCTGATCTTCTTATGCTGATCACTTTCGAAAATTTTTAACAGGAAACTATGAAGGTTCAATGTTCTTACATGATACAACTTGTAACGAGGTTAAAAAGGTAATAGATAAAATGGAATGTAAAACTAGTTGTGGCATTGATGAAATTAGTAGCACAGTTGTTAAATGTGTAGCCTCGAGTATATCAATACCATTATCACATATCTTTAATTTAACATTTGCAACTGGAACAATCCCAAATC
Organism: Desmophyllum pertusum; assembly: GCA_029204205.1. Taxonomy (NCBI): domain Eukaryota; kingdom Metazoa; phylum Cnidaria; class Anthozoa; order Scleractinia; family Caryophylliidae; genus Desmophyllum; species Desmophyllum pertusum. The sequence goes on from MU827814.1 coordinate 524,425, forward strand.
AATTAAAAGTAGCCTTAGTATCACCTGTACATAAATTGTCTGAAAAAAATATTTTTTCGAACTATAGGCCCATATCTGTTCTTCCATGTTTTTCGAAAATACTTGAAAAGCTCATGTACAAAAGACTTATTTCTTATATTGATCAAAATAAGATTTTATCTGATCACCAATATGGATTTAGAACTAAAAGCTCGACAATTTATGCAGTAATTGAGCTTGTAGATAAAATAACGAAGGCTATTGAAAACAATGAATATACAATTGGTATATTTCTTGACTTATCAAAGGCTTTTGATACGGTTAACCATACTATCTTGTTAAAAAAATTATACTTCTATGGTATTCGCGGCAATTGTCATGCGTGGCTAAAAGATTATTTAACAAACAGGAAACAGATTATTAAATACAACCATATAAAATCAATAGAAATGCCTATTACTTGTGGGGTCCCCCAGGGATCTGTTCTTGGGCCCCTACTCTTCCTAATTTATATAAATGACCTTGTAAACTCTACGAATAACTTGTCTCCTATTTTATTTGCTGATGATACTAATCTGTTTTGCTCTGGAAAGGATATCAGTGAACTTGAATTTAAAGTAAATCAAGAGCTAAATCAGGTTCAAGAATGGTTAACATTAAATCAACTAACACTTAATATTAAAAAATCAAGCTTCATTATATTTAGATCTCGAAAAAAACAGTTAAGAAGACAGCTAAATATTAAATTAAACAATGAAATTTTGCAACAAGTTGAAAACACTAAATTTTTGGGTATTATAATTGACCAACATTTAACTTGGAAGAACCATATTGATTCTATTACAAAGAAAATGTTAAAAATTTCAGGTATCCTCTGTAGAATTCGCTTTTATATCAGTCAATCACTCTTGAAACTATTATATAATAGCTTAATTTATCCATGCCTCCATTATGGCAATATAGTATGGGCAAATAACTATCCTACAAGGCTGGCAAAAGTATTCCAATTACAAAAGAAGGTATTAAGAATAATAACGTTTTCTACATACACTGCACCATCTCTCCCACTTTTTATGAAGTTAAACCTATTAAATATCCATCAAATAATAGGTACTTTCAGCTATAGTCTTCACAAAAAAGCTCTACCGCCTTATTTCAATGATTTCTGCACAAATAATAGCCAAATTCATGACCATAATACCAGGAACTCAAAAAAGCTACACAAATTTTTTAACAGAACAAATTATAGAATCTACTCGACTAGAAATAAGATAATTGACATTTGGAACAGTTATTCCTGAATCTATTAGGGGTTCTTTATCATTGTTTACTTTTAAAAGTAGGATGAAGCGGTTTCTCCTATTAAGATGACATATCAAATCTGCATGTTGATTACTCTCATTTTTCCTTTAACTTTAACTAAAACTACATAGTCATACTACAATTAGGTATTTTGTTTGTTTGTCTTATTCATGTTTACTATATATATTAGCTTATTGCGCCAAATATCTGATACCAATTATTTCAGTAACATAAAATTTAAGATAATCTAAAGGGGGACTACCTTGTAAAAGCCCGTTAGGGTTTCTTTAGTCCTCCTCCCAAATGTTTAAAAAAATCTCCAATACTGTATAGTCCATCACTTTATTATGGGAAATAAACATTCATTCATTCATTCATACATTGTAACTAGTTTCTGGTCTCTATCATTTTCGTGACAACCAAAACCTCGCTTTCATACAGAGGCCTGGTTACATTTCACAGAACTGAAAAATGGTCTATAGGAGTGTTCACTGTTGATGATCACTGTTGATCAACATTACGTCAAATTTGTTTTTTTATTCAAATTTGCCAACCATTAAACAAAAGAACTCTTTGTTTCAACAGCCAATAGTTCTCTGGTTGGCACATTAATAACAATGGGTGACGTAACGAGAAACATCGCTATTGACTATCAAACTAAAGCTAACTCTTTTTTTCATACCTGTTTTGAGCCTTTTGAGCGCCTAACCAACTAAAGGGCAGCATTAGCTACCTTTTAGGTACACTAGTATGGATATAGATTAATTAATGTAAACTTTGCGGGAAACTTTGCTTACCTGTTTCATACGTGTTTTCTCGTACACATGTTGGATGAAATTGCAAGAATTGCCCAGTTTTCCTTACAATAATCCAGTCTTTCACCAGCATTACGATATATTCTGCTATTATCCATCTTGTTCTCGCCAAAATAAACAATTTAGGCCGTAATAGAGACAATAGACTCCACATGCCACTAGAGACAGCGCGTCACCCAGCTCCAAAAGCACTGGGAACGACTATTATATCGCACTGATTAGACCCGAGAATAGCGCTTCGGTTAGCCCACTATAGCACTGATTAGACCCGAGAATAGCGCCCCGGTTAGCTATAGCACTGATTAGCCCCGAGAATTGCGCCCCGGTTAGCCTACTATAGCACTGTTTAGCCCCGAGAATGGTTAGCTCTTATATAATTGTAAGGATAACATATATACTAAAAAATTCCAGAAATGGTGACCAGTGCTCCGGTGGTCATGTGGACATGAGTAACGCTTGATATGCGATCGACCCGGGTTCGATCCCAGCTATACCTTTTTGTTTTCTTTTTCTTTTTTCCTTCTAGATTTATATATTTTCAACAGTTTGGAGCGTGAAAAAGTTACGGACTAATGTCAAGAACTTTCAACCTCTCAGGGTTCTCATCAGGACAAAAAAAAAATCTAAAAAAAAATCTAAGTGTCTGGGTGACGCGCTGTCTCTAATGGCATATAGACTCCAAACAAACGAAAATGGCGGCTTGGCGGCAAGGTCACAACGTGAAAGCCTGGGAACTAGTATAATAGAGAGACTGCTGTTCACAAGTTCTGTGGGCCACTAAATGTGCAACTCGACCATTGGACATATATCAATCAACATTGTTGTCTGCTACATTGTATCCGGGGGGGGGGGGGGGGACTCCCATATAAATGAGACGGGGGTAACCGTCGGAAATTTTAAAAAGAACCCCTAAAAAGCGGTACCAAAATCTAACTTTTGGGTGGGGCTCATCCCCGACCGCAAATGATCCCCAAATTGGACCGCAAATGACCCCGAACCGCAAATGATCCCCAGAGTGGACCGCAAATGATCCCGCTAAAAATTGAGGAATGGCGTGGACGGTGGACCCGATTGTTTTTCCCTTTTGAATATCTTTCCCAAGAACTGAAACCGTGCACGCTAGACATTTTTATCTAGTTACCTGGTTACTAATGACGGAAGTGATCGATTTTTTTTTCATGCATTGATGCAGATTAATTTTAGTAAAAATATAAATTCAAAATCATTGAACTAACGCGAGATATCAGTAAAAATAGTTAATTCGAGAATGTGTTTTTTTGGTTTTCGCAGTAAAATTCATCCTCGTCTAGAATTATTGCAGACTTACACAAGAGTTAACACCGCATGTTATATTGTTTTCGCGTCACCAAGATTCATTTATCTAATTCTGCGCCATGAAACAAGCTAGACATGGGAATTGACACCCGTTACAGCAAACTACTTCACGAAATCGGCAAATAACATTTCCGGTGAATTCTATTTCATGCTGTTTTGGCGACATGACTGCACGATGAAGTGTGAAAACTGTGAATTTTTTTTTCAGGCTCCTAAAAAAAAACAAGAGGAGAACTCTAAGAACACTCATCGGGACGGCCATAAGGCGGCCGCTTATAGGGGCTTATTATAACTTAAAACTGAAAGCGCGGTTGCTGTCGCACGGTGATTGACATCCGATCTCGAAATCAAAGGTCATCTGAACCGTCAAGGCGTGTCACCTCAGTTATCAATGTCATGCGAGGTAGCTGCTTCTCCCATGTGCTTGCAGTGTGAAAATGGCTAAATTGCTCCTTCTCGTGCTTACATTTGCATTATTGAGAGTGATTTTAGGAACCTAGCCTGTTCCAGGCGTTCGGATGTCTTTTCGCGTCGCTCCTCGAGGGGGGGGGGGGGGGGGGGGGGGGGGGGGTGAATAGGGGTATACGAATCCGCTAATCCGCTATAATTTTTGGCCAAATCCGTCAATCCGCAAATATTTTTGCTATAATCCGAATCCGCGAATCTTTCAGGCTCAAACGCTGTGTATGATTTTAACAAAAGACGAGAAAATGACTGCCGAAAGTTGGACAGCAACCATCGCAGACGGGAGTTTCTAGGGAGGTTCGTGGGCATGCTCTCCTGGGAAAATTTTAAAACCTAAGCCATCGGAAATGCGCTTTCCAGCAATTTGAGGATCAATTGAAGTTTTTTAGTTGCTATGAGTTTGTCACAATTATTTTGCGCTAACTATAAAAAAAATAAAAACAGAACAAGATTATCCCAAAAAGTTGACAATAATTGAGGTGGATTTTTGTTGTTCGGAAATGTCTAAATTTGATATTCTCATCACAAACATTTTACTCATTTTACTCATTTTTACTCATTTTACTCATTTTACTCATTTTACTCATTTTACTCATTTTACTCATTTTTACTCATTTTACTCATTTTTACTCATTTTTACTCATTTTACTCATTTTACTCATTTTACTCATTTCACTCATTTCACTCATTTCACTCATTTCACTCATTTCACTCATTTCACTCATTTCACTCATTTCACTCATTTCACTCATTTCACTCATTTCACTCATTTCACTCATTTCACTCATTTCACTCATTTCACTCATTTCACTCATTTCACTCATTTCACTCATTTCACTCATTTCACTCATTTCACTCATTTCACTCATTTCACTCATTTCACTCATTTCACTCATTTCACTCATTTCACTCATTTCACTCATTTCACTCATTTCACTCATTTCACTCATTTCACTCATTTCACTCATTTCACTCATTTCACTCATTTCACTCATTTCACTCATTTCACTCATTTCACTCATTTCACTCATTTCACTCATTTCACTCATTTCACTCATTTCACTCATTTCACTCATTTCACTCATTTCACTCATTTCACTCATTTCACTCATTTCACTCATTTCACTCATTTCACTCATTTCACTCATTTCACTCATTTCACTCATTTCACTCATTTCACTCATTTCACTCATTTCACTCATTTCACTCATTTCACTCATTTCACTCATTTCACTCATTTCACTCATTTCACTCATTTCACTCATTTCACTCATTTCACTCATTTCACTCATTTCACTCATTTCACTCATTTCACTCATTTCACTCATTTCACTCATTTCACTCATTTCACTCATTTCACTCATTTCACTCATTTCACTCATTTCACTCATTTCACTCATTTCACTCATTTCACTCATTTCACTCATTTCACTCATTTCACTCATTTCACTCATTTCACTCATTTCACTCATTTCACTCATTTCACTCATTTCACTCATTTCACTCATTTCACTCATTTCACTCATTTCACTCATTTCACTCATTTCACTCATTTCACTCATTTCACTCATTTCACTCATTTCACTCATTTCACTCATTTCACTCATTTCACTCATTTCACTCATTTCACTCATTTCACTCATTTCACTCATTTCACTCATTTCACTCATTTCACTCATTTCACTCATTTCACTCATTTCACTCATTTCCTCATTTCACTCATTTCACTCATTTCACTCATTTCACTCATTTCACTCATTTCACTCATTTCACTCATTTCACTCATTTCACTCATTTCACTCATTTTACTCATTTTACTCATTTTACCAGAGGTCTATAACTAGAGCTTTGAATCCAGCGACCCAGAGACCCAGTATTGGGCCTTGGCCATCAGATTCGGAGTTAGGCTATTTTTAGACATTTTTCGCGCGAAACCAGCAGCCAATCACGTTGAAGTTGAACCATCTTTAAAATGATATGCGGCGAGCGCTACGCAAAGACAGAAACTTTGGCCAAGGAAAAGCGAAAAGCGTCACAGCAGAATGTAATAATTGTTTAAATACTTCACTAAATTTAGGTCAAACTTCGGTATACTTTTTGTAAAACTATAAATCGACTGAGTGATTTTTCAGTTCAATCTAAATGAAGCATGATTTGTATGAATTCGGCGGCAAAACTTCTGGTAGTTGGCAAGTTGAATGAAAAGTGTTCTCCGCGGATTTAAAATCTTCGCTCAATCTCTCCAAAGTTTCGTATATTCTGGAAAATTGTGCCGATGGTTTAGCTTAACATGGGAAGATTCGAAATAATTGTGGAGCTGAACATTATATTCATTTTACAAGTTGAACGGACAGCTATACGCAGCCGAAGGTTTCACTTGTTTACATTATACGGCGGGCAAAACTTGCGCGACTACAGAATTTAATAAGCTTAAACTAAATTGTGTTGAAACGAACTGAGCTTAAAATCAAGTTCATTGAAGTAAAAGAACAAAGGAAACCCTCAATATCTACATGGATGGAAAGAAAGAGAGTGGTCTTCGAAGAGAATTTCACTGTGAAGTGATCTGACCGTCACGAACGCTTGACGAACTGCCGTGGATATTTATTGTGCTGATTGTAAAAACTTAATTCAGCTGGAATTGACAAGCCTCTTCGAAATACAAGGTAACAATACTGAATAGACTAAGCTTAAACTTGTGTTGTAAACAGGCTTTCATTCTTTGGACGAATTAATTATATGTCCGCGGTTTTCGGATCTGATCTTCCCGTAAACTAATTTCAGGCTGCCTTTAGTGCTCTTTCAGTCGCATTAGTTGTACATTTACAGGAATTTCCATTAAATATTTCGTTCCAAACTTCGTGCATTATTTAGTAGAATTAACTTTTGTTTGATTTAGAAGGGCCAAGGTTTTTTACTTAATAATTTTAGCCATCTTTTCAAATTTAACTGTCAACCGTCTTGAACAAAAATTGTCGAGCTAGCGCGTTCAGTGACCATATTAAGGCATGGTGCGTGATTGGTGCTGGTTTCGCGCGAAAAATGTCTAAAAAATAGCCTAACTCCTAATCTGATGGGCCCGTGCGCAATGCTAGATGGAAACCTCTAGTTATAGACCTCTGATTTTACTCATTTTACTCATTTTACTCATTTTACTCATTTTTACTCATTTTACTCATTACCATTTGCGGCTAGATTCTTGAAATAATATTAGAGTTAAATTTTATGTATTAGTACAAATGGACTGAATTTTTTTCTCAATAAGGCAAAGATGACTTGCGATTTATTGTTGATAGTAAATGGTTGGAACCCAGGAGTATCAGTAGTAATTCTAGAATTATCGTCTGGCTGATTGTAGCTCTAAAAAGGGCTGTTGCATTGTGGCGACTGACGTTTCGACAACGTGAGCGGAAGTCATCTTCAGAGTCAAGTCACTCTTACTATTTTTTTATTACTCCAAAAATGTTACGTCTTCTGAAGAAAGTCATATTTGCTACGGAGAAGCCTGACTGATAAAGAAGGATGAAATCCACGATCCGAACAATATAATAAGCAAAAACCAAAATCCGGTCCTAAAAATCGCAACAATCCGTAATCCATTGCATCTGCAGGATCCGCAAATCCGTTGAAATTATCCATTGAATCCGTAATCCGAACGAATTTTTTGGCCAAATCCACCGATCCGCAAACCTATTCACCCCCCTCCTCCTCCACTATCCGAACGCCTGGAACAGGCAATTAGGAGCCTGAAAAAAATTTCACAGTTTTCACACTTCATCAAAGCGAGCCGGTGTTTTAAAATTCACCAGAAATGTTATTTGCCGATTTCGTGAAGTAGTTTGCTGTAACGGGTGTCAATTTCCATGTCTAGCTTGTTTCATGGCGCGGAACCATCTTTAATCTCGAAATTTATAGATTAATGAATCTTGGTGACACGAAAACTAGGCTGGATTTCCGCCGCTAAATATTCAAAATGGAAAAAAAATCGGGTCCATCGTCCACGCCATTCCTCGATTTTTAGCGGGATCATTTGCGGTCCACTCTGGGATCATTTTAGTCCAAGAATATGGTGAAATAATTGCTCATCTTGGGGTACAAGCATGAAACTTGGCACAGTGATAGAGCTTCCCGTACTACATAATTTTAGATGTGGAGGCACTCGCCAAAATGGGTACTTCCGTATTTTCAGCTATGGCATAAATTATCTTTGAAATCCAAAGCATAGAACTGCTTTACACCGTTATATAACTACCAATTTATGTGGAAAATGTTGAAAAGGATATAAAGGACACTTGTATCTTGAGGTTGAACTACTTGTCAATTTCAAGCAAATGCATAGACCTGTAAAGTGAGGTTTTTGCATAGATAATTACAATTTTGAGTCTTAGCATTATATGTAATATCTTAGTCTAATATATCTGAACAGTTCCAAACGGGTAAGAGACTTTCTAAAATTCGTATCACAGGAGGAGCTACTTCGAATATTCACGGTGAAAGTGTGTAAGGCTGTTTATAGAGCCTGAGTCAGCACGAAAACGAGGCTAAAAACAATATCTTGATTTTAATACCATTTGACCGAAAATATTATTTTATCGAGACACGTTGGCTCTGTCTATGACTTGAACATTTTAAGACCACCAATACTTCTAAAGATATACCACGGCCGGCCTATCACGTGATACTGAATGTTGAGAAATTCAAGTGCACCTGAGAAACTCAACATTACGTGTCACTGGATTTCTCTTATGGGGGCAATAAATAGCAAAATGGGTCAATCCTCCTATTCTAAACTAAATTTCACTCTGCAAGGACAGATTGATATATGCCACTTACGGAAGCTTCCCAGAATAGTGGAAAACCCATTCAATTAATCTTGCTAAAAGCCGGGGAACACGCGCATGCAAGATTTTATTTCATTTCTCCAACGAATAAGTTAAAAAAGAAACACATATAAAACATGTTTTCACCAAAACCCGCTAAAACCGAGGCCTTAGCACCCTTGATTAGATTTAGGACAATTTCACTTCTGTAAACTCATGTAATTAATCGGTTATTTTGCCAATATAAAAGTTCATTCAAAAATTGTGCAAATTCCATTTTCTGATCGTAAAACAATCCACTTCCATCATGTAACATCTACACAAAAGTCGACGCCGCACGTATGTGCTCTGTGACGCCTTAACACAATCTGTATATCTGTTCTTCAAGTGGCTACTTCTGCGCCGCACGTCTCTGTCCTGTGAAGACCTAATCTTTATCTGTCTTTGGTTAGCTCTGCATAGCAAATTTGATCTGTCACGAACTTAGCGCAATCTGTCTCTGCTCTGACGACTTTGCTTTGCAACATGACCCCGCACTTATTCTTGCTTCTACTCTGATTTCGTTGCAACCAGTCTATGTTCTTAAAAGATATCTGCGCAGCTTGTCTGTGCTCTGTGACAACCCTGGCACCGCCATATGTGTTCTTCGTCAACCTCTTTGCTGCTGGTCTGTGCTGTGTAATGACCTAAATGCGCTTATACAGACTATGTTTGCATAATTTGGTCTATGTTTCCTTATTTATGCTCGCAGGCACCCCCACACTTGCACAAGGCGGTGCATGTAAGCCTTTACTTGGCACACTTTACAGTTTCCCCTTACACCCCTTATGTCGCTGACAGCTCACTTAATTAGCTGTTAACATGCTTTCGACGCTTCAGGTAGCGGGGTCCACACTAGCTCTCATCGCTCGTTTCCTGTTTTTGTCCACCCCATTCAGAGGGCGAAGGAAGAAATGGCTTGGGAACCAATGCATTTTCCCAACAATATCCTGTTTGATGTGCTGGAAGAGTGCAGCAGAAGTTGGTGGAATGGCATCCATAGTCTTCCCTTTTAAGTAAACAGGCCGATTTGCGTGCTTGATTTACTGTAAGACATGTGCTCGTTCTGTCATAAAGGAGAACTACATATCTCTCAAAGTCTAATACATTTTCTACAATCACTTCTTTGCTTGGAGAGTTACTGATTGCTGCAATTGCTAATGTTACCTTGTCAAGTGGCATCCAAGCCTCCAACGCCGATAAATTTATTTATTTATTTACAACAATATTTATTCAGGGAGCATCTAATTTAGCATGGCTAATTTTCCCTTCCCAGCAAAATAGGAGGTCTGATCACATCCCATGAATGCATTAAATGCTGGCATCGCTAGAGCTTTCTCAGGCCCCAAAGCCTTTACGGATTCCGTGCACAGCAATAAAACGGAATGCCCTTATATGCTCTGTATGACAAGGCTAATTATAACTAAGTCATTATTTTATGACAGTGATTCTATTTTCACCATTTCCACAGTTATTTGTGATGCCCTAGCAAAATTCACTCCAGTTGCAGATTACCGAAGCAAAACAACAATTTGTTAAATCCGGCCCTTCATTTACATAATTTGTACCTATTTACACTGAGCATATTGTTCAGTTACTGGGCGTGACGGACATCAGTCATCACGTGTTCAATAGATCAAAAGACAACAACTTCTAAAACTTCATTTTGCTGCTCGAGTTGTCAGCAATTATCATTATCTTAGACTTAAAATGTAGAAATGAAAATTCTTCGCGGGGGTATATTTTGGCGATTTGTAGCATTGTTTTAAACACTGAAGATTCTCTCCAGAGAAGTGCCTCCACATCCAGAATTACTCAATACCCGAAGCTCTATCTCTCTGCCAAGTTTCATGCTTGTACTCCAAAATGAGCAATCCACTCAAAATTTTTCACCAAAACTGCTGCACTATTTGAGGTTCGGGATCATTTGCGGTCCAATTTGGGGATCATTTGCGGTCGGGATCATTTCCGTCCCGGGATCATTTGCGGAGCTGTACAGTACCAATTCTGCAAAACTAGTTCTTGTCATATAAAATACCCACTAAAAGGTAGCGGAAAAACTCTAACTGTAGTCATTTTAGATTTTAACACCCAGTTACGACGATCATCCCCGTCATCACCACCACCACTCCTGGGGCATTGTATCTTCCTCATTCTGCGCAATATGGCGCAAACGAAAATTCGCCTCCCATGCATGTTGCTTGATTAAATGTATTTTTGGATTTTTTTTTTCTTCAAAAAGCAAAAGAACAACAGTAGTAGGGGCTTAATTCTTTTTACATGTATCTTCAACTTGTAGGTCGGCGTCGTCGTGTTGCAGCTACATGTATGACTTGGTGACCGCGTTTGCTAATATACGTCACAATATTGCATGAAATGTTGTACTGCTAGACCGGACCTTTCCGTTCTGCAACAAATTACTCGCGGAACATGGACAAAAACAAAACCATACATCTTGTCTCTTAAATGCGATACCAAATTACTACTTTTTTTTAGACAAAAATGATATGATATTTCCTAAATTAGCTTATATAATATATATGTTATGACAGTGTTTGATCATAACCGTGAGCACGAAATAAATCGTTCGTGATATAATTTCACATAAAGACTTCTTTTTTCTTTGAAATATTTCAATGATATGATAGCTTTGTATATTTAATTATTACAGGACTTTCATTTAGAGAAAACTGTATACTGGGCAGATTTTGCTATTCAATGAGATTTGCCGTAAAGATATTGTATTCAACGGAAAATGGAGGACACAAGGCTCATTTTTTCTCCCAGCCGCGCGTCGCGTCTCCTCGAGGTGATTTTTGCGCGCGCTCGCGTGCTCTCCCACTCTACTATCCCTGAGAAAAACGAGGAACTGCTCGTAGTATATGTCCGTGGTGACTGATACATAAAAACCAAATAGATGCTTTTTTCCTAACTGACACGGTACAATTAAAGCCCGCAGGAAGAAATATTAAACATCTTAAAGGTCATAACTGTTTGTACTGTTGCAGTTTGTTCACTGGATAATTGTATCCTGTTATTACAGACTAGACGAACTCGAGATAAATTATATTCTCAAGTACAAGATTGGCATGAAGGAAGTCGCACCAAGAGGTGTGGGACGAATGAAAATAACGACTTCGCTTGAAGTTATGACAGAAAGCAGGGGCTTGTCAAATGAAAAGATATATTTTTCTGACAATGAACACAAGTGTGTCCGGTTTATCAATTATTGCTATTGATGTTTTAATAAAGTTTGCTTTCACACCTGGAGCTAGCTATCTTTGAAATGGCTTCAAGGTACACAATCGAGGACTCTGTTTCAACTTCTCTGACATATTTACAAAATTGTTTAAAGAAAGGAAACGGGACGTATAATTACTACCAGTGCTCATCGCGGAATACCAAATTTGTTAATGGAAATTATAAAGGGAGGCACAGACATCATTAGAATGTCACTGTGGACTCGATTCGGTGGAGAAGTCACCGAGATGTATCTTAAATTCATCTTTTTTACTATTTGAATGAATAAAAGGACACGATATCGATATCTGCGGCTAAATGTTTGATGTGTCGTCAAATAGTGGGTTAACAGTTTGTTATTAGCAGCTGTCGTATTGACAAATTCAAGATTTTCTTTGTGGACTATATAACGCCTTTCTTTAGACAATGTCAACTAGCCAAGCTACGTGCTAGTATTGACAGTATTGTGGTGGTTTGTTTGCTGAATGTATTGGTGGCCTAATGATCGAATTTAACAGATCAGGGTTTAAAGGTAGTGAAAGAGGGTACAGACGTTGACTCGCTAGATAGCCTTGTTACAGTCGAGAACAATGACGGTTCCTTGGTTTGTCTCACTGCTCGTTTTGCTCAGTTTCTTGGTAACAGCGGAGACAAAGAATCCTGCTTTATTCAACGGCGAGGAAGGTAAAGCTGAATAATTTTGTTTAAAACCGATAATAAATCAGACGAAAAACTGGGAGGAATTCGCTTTTCTTTGAAATTAGATCTACTTAAAAATTGGATAATTTACGTATACTTATATACATGTATGCTGACTGGACATAGATGTAAGCCACGAACAGTTTGAATATTTCTAATTAAAAAAGCACGTGGGTACTATCCTTTGTTTTGATATAAGTCACACGTACGAGAAAATATATTTGGCTAGTTGCTAACGATGAATGTTCTCTGTCGATTCTTGCTTATATAATATGAATCGATATTTACATATGTGTCTTCATCCATGCATATATATCGGACATATTTAGTTTTGACCGACCAAATTTTTGCCGGTATAAAAAACTAGTAATTAAGACTGCGCTAGGATTTATTTGTTAGATTACAACTAAAGGCCTTCACATATACTATATAGAAACTTAAAGGACTCATTGCAGCACATGTACACGTATATTTTGCTGAATGGGTGATGTTTGCGATTTAAAAATTTGAGCAGATTGTATACTTTTTCCTATATTACTCGATAGCACGTGCCTGAATTTAATTTTTAATTTTGTTAATTATATAAAATATGTGCTAATATTCATTCCTGACGTCCCGCCACTTTATGTCTTCTTCTCTATGTTTCTGTCAGTGTCATGCATAATTGACTTAAAAATTAAAGTCATTATTTTTCCTTTGATTTTTTGATACCTAATTACAAGGGTTAATGTGAACAACTGCAAGACAAGTTAACAATTGAGCGTCGTAAACCAAAACCAAGGCAACCAAAATAGCCAATCACAGCAAGCATAAACAACACAACGAACCAATGAAAACTCGAAGCAAATACACGTAACCGCGGGAAAACGCGTGCGACCAAGTCACGATTGGTTTTGGTTTTACAACTGATTGGTCGAATAGGTTGGCGCGAGTTTTTTAAGCCAATCACAGAGGTAGTAAAGCAAAACCAAAGTAAATACGGATTGCTTACGACACTCAATTGAAAACTGCTCTAATATCGGTGTTTTATGTTTATTCACAGATATTCTTTATGAACGAGTCGGTTGCTTCAAGGACACCCTGGCAGAACCCAGACCCTTACCAGTTCTTGTCAAAAACTACCGCTGGCCATCTCAAATTGACTGGAAGAATTTAAATAAAACCATTAGAGCATGCGCCGAGGAAGTAAAGGACGCTGGATTCCTGTACTTTGGACTTCAGTTTTATGGAGAATGCTGGAGTGGACCGCAGGCTCATTTAACTTACGATGAAGATGGAGAGTCGGAAAACTGTAAACTTGGTGTAGGGAAAGCACGCACAAACTTTGTGTACCGACTTGTTATTAAAGGTAAAGAAATGTCTGATGATGGAATGTAAAGTTTTAGGGCCTGTTTATATGGAGAAAAGTTGTCCTGGTAGGAGAGTCACCCTCCATACCGAGCAATCCCGGGCGAGAGAACTTTTCATACATTTCTTTATAAAATAGCAGCGAACCGTTTACAGGAGAAATCGCAAAGTTGGCTCGGGGGCAGGGTGAACCTGGGTGGAGGGTCACTCGCTTTGAAGGTAAGGGTGACCCTGGGGGCGGGCCAACTTTTTTCCATATAAACACTTTGGCTATTGTTGTTTCACCTACCAGGGACAAGTCGGGACATATAGAGCATGCGCGAGCGCGAAAGGGCCACGTTTGGCTCGGTAAACAGGGACACATTTTTTCATATAAACGCTCGATAAAAGATGGCTTGGGGAGGAGGGTAACCCTCCTACCAGGGACAACTTTGCTCCATGTAAATAGGCCCTTAGTTGCTGCTCACAAAACATCCATTTTCTGTTTCGAATAATGACTCGTGCCTTACAAATAGTACTTATTCTGAGTCCATGTAAAGAGGACAACATGTATCGTTCAATCCCTTCTCCCTTCAATGTAATATGTTTCATCAGAGTGGATGAGTCATTACATGTTGGCCCTATTCGCTTCGTCTTTTTTTTATCAAATTTTGAACTAGATGCATAAAACATTAGACGCATAGTTTCGTCTGGAAGGATTAATATTATGCGTCTCTGTTACTGAAAAACTAATTGAAAAACTAACTGACTAACAGCATTAAAGGAGCTACGTCACGGATGGCGCATCTTGAAAAAATGGCCATTTTTTTTCAAGTTCGCCGTTCGCAATCCGTCTTAATCTTCTCCATCCTCGTTCCTGTCTGGTTTATTATCACCTCTTTGGTGTTTTTCTACCTTAGTAAACTATTATTTTGACGTCTTTGAGGCTTTCTTCAACTTGAAGGTGATTTTGCACTTCGCAAAAATGACTTAAAATAAACGTGACATAACTCCTTTATTCTGTCTATCCGTAGAATGTAAAGAATACAAAGTTCTTGAGTCGGCCGATCGCTCTGTTCACCAGACATATACCCAGCTGCAGCTTGCGACTACAGTCTCAAGCCAGGATGGTACAGATTCCAGGGCAACGCAGGAAATGCCATGGCCAACAAATGTCCTCGTCAGTACAAATGCGGGACTATTGTACCTGGGTGGCTGAAAGGAAATCTTCCTTCCGTTCAAGAAGGGCTGTGTCCAGAGAAGTCTGCTTTCATCAAAGCAGGAATTGTTGCTATACGTCCAAAACAGGCGGAAGTTCGTAACTGTGGAGGGTTTTATGTCTACAAACTTGGTCGGGCGCCATATTGTCAAATGAGATACTGTGGCAATGGTAAAATGGTAAGAATGAAGTGAATTGTTTCAAATTCGCTGTCATATGTAGTTACTGTCGGAACCTGGATCCAAAGGTCCGGTTTATAGAGCCCGACCGGATCGAGGCTGTTTTGTCTTATTGGGCAAGACACTTACAACAGTGCCTATAGCCTCTCTCTCGATCCACCCAGGTGAATAAATAAGTACCAGGAAATTGTTGGGACAAAAAGGAAATCATAACTGTGTCGAAGGTTTGGATACCCGGTCTTAAATTAGCATAGATTTTTTATGATTTTATTTCTTCATTTACTCCTTAGTTGTTGTTTCGATTGAGAAGATATATCAAACACTCAAGACAGTGTTTCATCAGCTTTCCAAACACCTCGAATTTCGTCAAAGATACTCCGCTGCGCGTGGTATTTTCAACTCCGTTCTCGGTGTTTGAATATCCCGATGAAACACTGTCCCTCGTGTTTGATATATTACTTGCAAAACGCTGGAAGGCCACAGTAGACAAGAAATGATGAAAGAACGATGACTGTCATGCCAGTTGCGCAAACCACTGAATAATAGCTTGTATAGGTTGTTGTCAGTTGGTTGTCCTGTCTAGAGTTACCTTTTCTTACGCGTTTGCGGCTTGTTTGCTCTTTATGTTGAGGTGACTCTCTAAGTATTACACTTTGAATCTTTACGGCGCATCATTACTGCGCATAATTTAGCGCGTAATTAGCGCGCGCACATTATATAGTAACATAGTCGTTTTTTATCTTTCGCGGGAATGGTAACTTTGAAACATTGCGCAATCGCAAAGATCAAGACGGTTTCAGAACATTCCTACATGTCTACTATTTTTCAAAGGAAATTACCATTAAAATATGTAAATAAACTCCCAGTGTGCATTTTTTTTGGGGGGGGGGGCTTCTTTTATTGTTGTTGTTGTTGTTGTTGTTGTTGTTTTTCTTTTCAAGAAAACTAGTCTTTAAATATTGTCTAATCCTACTGTTGAATGATTTTTTTTATCATCAAGAGAACATAAGGCCTTATTTATTATTTATATATTGCAAAAGCTATTTCCATAAGTGACTTTGTTGTTTCCTTTTCTTATTTTTCAGGATTGACCTGTTGCGTAGACTGAAAATATTTAAAAATCACCAAAAAATCCAGGAGAAGTCCCCAGACATCCACAATATATAAAATTGAACGTCACTAGAGATGTATCGCAGCGTTAAACACTGAATAAAATAATTATGAAGTAGACTTGCGTACTTATATATATATATTTTTTTTACTCTTTATTTATTTCAGGTCACTAATTTTAGCGACAAATTAATTTAGCAAATTTAGCAATTTCATTAAAAAAAACCTCTAATTTAGGTACTTGCTAAATTTAGATATCACTCAGAAGTTTTAGTTCAGATCACCAACTCAGGACCCAAAGTTCCCAAAGTGGCACATGGGATAAGATCACCAAACTTAGTCTAAATTTCGAAAATATCGTTAAATTAAATAACCGTAAATCTTAGGAAAACCAAATTGCTGAATTTAGTTGTCGATCTACATGATTGTAAATTATAGGCTTTTCTTGTTTACAAAAAAACAACCGTAAAGTTCCAATAGTAACGACCCCGAAAGTAGTGACCCCCGAAAATAACGTCAACACTTTGTGGCTTCTAATAAATCCCGAAAGTAGCGAGCCCCTGAAAGTAGCGAGCCCCGAAAGTAGCGAGACATTATACATAAGTGCATATTTTTTTTCCAATCAATAGTCAAATATACAAGTATAAATATAATCGTACAGTGCCATTAGGCACTTTACTGCAAGGAAAGCTATCGCTTACGCCACAAAAAATTCGCCTCGTTTTTCAACAGCAATTTGTTTTACGAATTTCGGTCTTTTATTTCGGAAAAAAGAGCTTGCACCAGCTTCAGTTATTTTACGGTTTTTTTCCCCGAAAGTAGTGACCACCCCC
This sequence comes from Desmophyllum pertusum, assembly GCA_029204205.1. NCBI lineage: Eukaryota > Metazoa > Cnidaria > Anthozoa > Scleractinia > Caryophylliidae > Desmophyllum > Desmophyllum pertusum. The sequence continues at coordinate 541,786 of MU827814.1, forward strand.
CCCCCCCCCCCCCCTCCCCCGAAAGTAGCGAACCCCGAAAGTAGCGAGCCTCAAAGGCTGCTAATTCTAAAAGTAACGACCCTGATCGTTACTTTCGGAACTTTACGGTAAGTGGTTGGGTATCTATCGTTTATTTTTGAGAGTGATCCCCAGAAAGATTCCCATACGAACACGGCGGTAGTTCGTGGCATGGTTTCCTTTATACCAGGCCTATGGATGCGAGAATAAATCACACCCGTCAATTGTTATAAATAGTCAGTTACAGTAAACTGTAAGCTTACATTTATCTAATGTAATTGAAACCAGTTTTTACAGAGAGATGAAAATATTGAACTTGCATTTTGGATCAGTTTATGTTATCAGAGCACACTTAGCTAAAATATTCTGTTAGCTTTTCTAAATTTTGAGACGTAATTGGCTGGGGTTTACTAGTAAAGAAAAGCAAAGAAAATAAATTACTTTTTTGGTGGCGATATGTTTACATTGGGTTCACACATGAACAAAGTAATTCTGACGTGTTTGTCTGGCTGCTGAAATAGGGTTATACATTTCCTTAAAATGTGGCGATGTTTAAGGGTAGATGCCGGTGATAATTATACAAGGGACGGAAATAGTGTTTTGACTTTTGAATAGAAAATTAGAGTAAAAGAACACATCGAAGTTAACCTGTATAGTAAATGTAAACAGGAGAACCATTATCAATTTCTTAATGGGTTTATCAGGAGTACAAATAGAAATCCATGGGCGACAGTGCCCCTTTAAAAGCAAGCTAGATTCCCACGCTCTCACCACGCGTTCAGAATTAGCGTCAAATTGCATGACTCATTTTATTAAGAGGAAATTAAGGTAACCAGGAGCCTGAGGTAACTACGTCAGTGGCGCATCTTGAAAAAATTAGCCTAGTGTTAAAAATTCCTATTCAATGTTTCACAGCCTTAACCATCCTTGTTTCTCTTTAATTTACTAGTAATACGTGACTCGCAGGCCCTCGCGAAGCTTTTGTTGCCTAGTAACGGGCACGCCTGCGATTTGATCTGCAAGGTTTCCAAGAATCGCTGCAAGGTTTCTGAGAATCGCCCGGACGAACGCCGTGTTTTTGCTATGCCACCGGATTTTGGTTTCGATTGGAGTTCGCTCGTCTCTCGATATCTAATAAATTGTAGCGCTCTTGTACTGTTTTCCCACTTTTCCGTCCGAATGATCTGAAACCACCTCGCTTTTGTAGGTAAATCTTTTCGCAATATCGGATCGGCGAATATTTTCAGACACAAGTCTTCGCGTCTACATGAAAAACTAAGCCAATGTTGATCGTACTTTGAGAAATGCCTGAGTCGTCTTTCCTTTTCTGTTGATAATGGATTAATAAAGCCGGGTTTTTTCACAAATGACGTATATATAAATTTGTTCGATAAAAACTTGGAGTAAAAATTGTTATTCTCAGCAGCGCTTCCTGTTTCTAATTTACGTGTACAAAGATTACGTCGAAGTCATGTTATTAAGCAAAGAAAAGGGGGTTAAAAAAAGAACGGCCTGGATTTGAACCGAAAAAAAAAAAAAAAAAAAAAAACAGAAGGACCATGTCGGATTTGAACTCACGCCCTCAATCCCGAAGATCAGATTTAAAAGTTAGCGCCTTAAGCCATTAGGCACGAGCGCGCCGTGTGACGTCATGTCATCCCCCAACTCCACAAACAAACAATTAAATAAATAAATAAATAAATAAATAAATATGACCGTAAAGGCCACACGAGAATTGCTCTCGCGTCAGCTCTTGGGGGACAGAATTATAAACCCGCTACGCGAGGCCTTCGGCCTCGCTTCGCGAGGAATTATTATTTTTAGTTTTTTTCTTCTTAGATTTAAAGGCATAATTGGGTATAATGCAAAACTGAAAGACTTAATGTGTTGTGTCATTTACGAATAAGGCCTGGTGAATATGAAAATCGCGAAAATGTTTCGATCAAAATGTCATTTTGTATATAATGTTTCAAAAAGGCAAATCGGCGAAACTCGTTCGTACAAATTTCGGACCACTCAGGGCACCATTTTTTCAATATAATATATTGATAAAAGATTATAGAAAACTTCCGCAGTAAACGCCTTTTCAACCTATATCAAGTTCGAAAATTCATTGCCAACTGGGCATGAAATGCCAACCAGAAATGTGTACTCAATATTTTATAGGATAAAATAAGAATAACCTTTACGTTTTTTTTTATTACGAAGTGCATTTGCTTTTATATATTTAAAGATTAGTGTGTGAAAAAGGCCAGGTTTTATTTGTTTCGGAAAGAAGAAATAAAATACTTTTATTTATTAATATGTTCCTTAATTGTGTTGATCTTTGAGATAATTTTCAATTGATGTCTAGCCAAGCCGTCCCCATTCTAATTAAGGCTATTACGATGTTTATTTTCCAGCTGTTAAGTTCTCGAGATAGTTCAATAAGATGAATTAAATAACTCCTCTTAACGATACCTTTATACATTTCGCGGCGTCTCAGCTTCCAGTGAAAAGAGGGATCTCGTGAATACAGGTAGGAAAAACTAAGCTTTATTAATTTTTTTTGCCATTGTCAGTGTACAGATAATAGTACTTAAGGCAATAAAAAAGGAATTTAAGTCTTCAGTTGATCCAGATCAAAAATGTATGAATTTATGCTAACTATTAAAAAAAGAAAGAACATTATGCACCACCCATAATTTTATACAAAACAGTAATTTTGAGTAAAATTTAAAATAATAGTTATCACTATAAATCTACTCGATTCTTGGTATGGTCTGGTCGACCTATTCATAGTTAGTACTTATTACATATGTTTCTTTTAGCGTAGATTTTCAGTACTTCTCTCACTTTATCGTTCTCAATTATAGTTAAAATAATTTCTGATTATAATTGACAGAATACAATTTACTGAATATAAATTAAAATGTTGCCAAATACTGGTCTACGCGAATCGTGAATTTGCAATGCAGAAGGAGCCTTTTTTAATATTTTCGACTGAAAACGTTTACTTCTTTCCTGCTACTTAAGTGCTAAAATATAATATTGCATGTACCGCCCTTACTGCGTTAATTGCTGTTCCTGACCAGATAGGCGGAGATAGGCGGAATTAAGGACATGATGTGAGAAATGATTGTATACTTATACTTAAGTAAAGAATGTCAGGTTTTCTCCTTTTCCGAAAACCATTTTCCTCGTCCCCAAAAACACAGTCTTGTAACTTATCAAGCATCATTTGCGCAATATTGAAGTAATAATAGCTCGAGTTGTATGTGGTGTATTGAATTTGAGCTGACGTTGTCAGATGATATGAAGCACGTGCACAGAAATGACGCTATTCTGTGCTATTCTAAATTAATTCCCTAAATAAGAAAAATAATTCCACCGCGGTTCACTTTTTCGTTGTGTTCTTTTATATCGTTCTTTATCAGTGGGGCCCCCTTATCAGGAAGAGAATAAAGCAGGGAGAAATATGATGTGCGCGAAAGCGAATTTCTTACGAAATCAATTGCTACATTATTACAAAAAAATCCTTAACAGTGCTTAGGAAGTAATACAAAAGCACTCAAGAAGTAGTGAGAAAAACACTTCCAACGGTTTGAGTTTCCCTGATGCTTTCGTATTCTCCTCACTTCCTTGCGTGGTTTATAACAAAGCTCGGTTAAGAATACTTTTTTATTTGCTTATTATAATATAGTTCCACAAAGCACGGTTAATTAAGGCTTTTTGATATGTAAAATACGTAATGCGCACGAACTTACGCCGAAATGAATTAATTCAGTTTAAAAGGGATTGAAATCAAATAGTCATCTAATTCTTGGTAAATAAAGATAACGTGTGGCTATAAATTACCGGCAGTGATGAAGACAGCGAAGCTATATTAAACCATGCCGATATCTAGATATCCCTCGCTTACAGTGTCATAAATTATTGTTAATGTTGATCGACCGGCGGAAAGGCGTCTTAATTACGGAAACACTCAGCCAATCGTACTGATAATTATTAATTCTCACCAGGTTTACCTTCGAACAGCTGACAAGTCATCCACGGTTCCACATCTCAAAGGCGAAGCTCGACACCTGTCGCTGTCATCATTTTTTGTCTCATTCATGCTAAGTTCTACATTGATTCTACAACTCCTACATAGAATGAACTTGCTGCTCTTCGTTTCCGCCGCTCTCTTCTGCATCGTATACCCTGCCAACTCAACAGGTTTGTGAAATCTGAATTTTAGTTCAGAATTCTATATTTAAATTTGAGCGGTGATTTGGCAGAATAGTGTCTAGGTAAGCATTAAACTTGAAAATTATTATTTCGACAATTATCTTTGCTCTCCTGTGGAGGAGTAAATAATATCATTTAACAAGTGCTCGCAGTGGTTGTTCTGTCGATGTTTTTATCATTATTATTATTTAAAAAAGCTGAAGTTGTTACGAGGGTATGTCAAGTTTATACTACATTTCTTATTATCCTTTTAGAAATGGACCTTAACTTGCAATTGTCACGGATTTAAATTTTAAATTTTTGGCTTCAGCAGACCAAATAACTTGTATCTAGAAAATGGATGAAAAGAGCACATTACAACAATTCCTAAATACGAGAGATATGTTGAATTGAATAGATATGAAGATATCTTACTTAACTGTTAAACCACAAAGGGAAATTCACTACCGGCCAGACAAAACGCCGGTCTCTAATCACCGTGAAACTCAAAGATTCTCTCTCCCGTGAATGCGATACCTTTTTTTTTTTGGTCCATGATTAGGAGTAAGAAAAGGCGCCACAAAGTCGATTTCAGCGTTTAAACCTGAAAATACCTAGCAGGTGGTCAACTGATATGTGTGAATTTATTCAATTAAGAAAAATAAGTTTTACTTTTTTATTTGCGCATAATGTCTATAGTAATGAATTCGTGCCACGTGTTCTTAGTTTGAATGGTACTGTTAGATCGGAAATACATTTTAGGGATGTTATCAACTCATGGAGACAATAGTAAGTTTGTAAGGTGATTTTTTGGGAATATAAGCATGTTGATCCATTGGTATCAGTTACGACTTCGTAGGTAATCTTTTTTTTTTAATCAACGCAATTTAAAAAGTACAATAATTACAAATGCTAATTTCTTAGGAAGTGGTTCTTGATAACGGTCTAGAAGTATGATTAAAGAAGTCCGTGAAACCTTAAAAAAAAAAACTAAAAAATATATATTATTTTTGGATCCTCTAAAACTCGATCGTTTTCAAGTAGCATAAATTGAAAGAGAAATTGCTGAAGGGCACTGAATTGAACCGATACAAAGCCATGGGTATTGTTTATCATAGAAGGTTGTCTAAACGCTTAACAAATTAATCTTATTCTAATTTCGCTTCTCTTAGAAATCAGACTCGTACGAGTATGCAATATTAGACTCATTTCTAACAAAATACAAAAAGGCAAAATTCGCTTGTTGATACATTTGACCGATTTGGCATACGTTGAATAAATATGTTTAGATAATTAGTGCTTCGGTGTTTGTGTATTCATAAATTAACCCACTGCACTTGTACACAAAACGTCGGTTGTGGACCTTTTGTCCAACTTGAACCATAAAGTGCAAGAGCAATAAAAGATACAATTATGTACCTTTTCAAATTTTTCAGCTTTTTTTTTTCAGTAAAATCGATAAATTGTATCTATTTTAATTTCATCACATTGGATTTTTTAATTCTTTAGACGAAAATGTGAACATTGCAAAATTAAATTATGGATGAAAATGATTGGCGCCAATTAGTATAGAAGCAGTGTCTCCTGACATTTACTACTGATTTCAAAGAGAGAATATCTAGGCTTCATTTCGTTTTCCTTTAGATTTAATTAAAGGGACACTGTCCTGATTTTAGCATGATTTTGGGAAGCTCAGAGACATATCTAGATCATAGGAAGTTGAACAATAATGGCTTGATTCTGTAGAATAGCACTCGACAAATGACAGGAACCCATTAGGAAGTGAGGATGACAAAAGACAACGAGGATGGAAATGGATTGCAATATGGATTTTTGAAAAAACGTCAGGATGTCAGTTTTTCAAAGTTTCAAATTTGGCTCGGAAATCTTTGAAATTTTGCAAACATTTTGTTGCAGTATGGAATTTCTTGACAAAATTGCTTTTTATCATTTAGTTAGAGTTTACTAAGTTCTTATTTGATAGATTTAGGGACCATTTCGTGCATTTATAACAGTTTTGAGCAAATACGCCGGGACAGTGTTCCTTTAATTAACCAAGTGAGTACATTAAAAATCCGCGTATAAGAAAATGTGGATTAAGAACCTGCAGGCTGAAATTGGCAAACTAAACCCCAAATATAAGTTAATATATAAGAACCACTTTAGTCTGACAAATAACGCAGGTTATTAATTGGAAAAAAATTTAAATGTCAGAAAACACAGGTTTACACCAAAATGTGCTTTGGTCCATAATCATCGCCGGTGAATGTGCAGTATAAATCTGATAGCCTGATCTGATCTAGTCTGATTAAATAAACAGCCTGATTTCTCACTAGACATCCAATATATAAGAACCATTTCAGCCTGCCTTCGAAAAATAGGGGTTCTTATACGCGGGGTTTTACTGTAATAGATGTATGTCGTTCCATTAAAAACGGCCTACCTTATTATAGGAAATTAACGCTCGTGTTAATTAAGGTATTTGAAATTAACGCGACTTAAATTAACGCGAATTGGAGGGAAAATTACTTCCGAATAAAGTAAATTAACGCGAAAGAGGAGGTAAAATTTCAAAATGAAAGAAATTAACGCGATTAGCACAGAGAAACAAAGATATTTTGGCCGAAATACAGGAACTTAGATGTCGAGAAACTGCTCTTCTGGAAACATTGTTTTATCGCTTTTTTAGGCTTTTACATTGTAAAAGATTGAGATACACTGTGCAGAAAAGAAAGCTATTGTTTCCAAAACGTCAAATATGTCTGTACAAGATCCACACATTTGGGGGTTATAATAATGGAAATTAAGGTCGCGGAAATTAACGCTCCACTTAATTAATGTCGCGGAAATTAACGCTCACAAAAATTAACGCGACTTAAATTAACGCGAATTTTAAAAATTCGCGTTAATTTCATGGAGCGTTAATTTCCTATAATAAGGTATACTTAAAGTTGCATGGAAGCATTTCTTGAATGGCTATACTGCAGAAAGAATACAGACTTGGAATTGTTGTTCTTGTCTTTGTTTTTCATAGCGTTTGTTGGATCAAAAGAGGGAAAATGCAATATTTTTAAGCACTTAAATTATATTACTCTCCTTCAGGTGTACCTCCGAATGTTGCGGTACCGGTTGGTTGCTTTAGGGACAATTCTCGACAAAGAGCCCTACCAATACTACTCAAGAGCTGGCGCGGGCATTTGGACTGGAACACTGACTTAAAATACGTTGTTGTTGGTTGTGCTTTAGAAGCGCAGAAGCTGGGTTACACCCATTTCGGGTAAACTAATTAATAGTAAATGATTTCATGCTAACTTTAAAAACAAGCTCAAACTGATAAAAGTGGTCTTTCTACTTGAGACAGCTTAATTAAGCAGTTGGAAAGGGAACCCAGAAAAAAAAAAACAGAATTCGAGTTTAGCTAGCGAGTTTAAGGCCCTGACCACACTAATGTGATTAAATTATGTGATATAATCCTCCACGGGGAAAAAGGTAAAAAGGTGATGACACGGGCACGCGTTTTCGAAACGCTTCGTTTTTACCGAAAAAAGCTCCACGTCCACACTACCGTTTTTACAGCGTTTTCTCGGGCCGTCTACACTAAAACGCTCGAATACGCTCGAAAACGCCACAACAGTCATCTGCGCATGCGACAAATAGAGACAAATAAACTGGATCGGAGTTCACGTGATATGAATGTCGTCAACGTTTTCAAAAGCCTTCGTTTTCGCTGCATGTCCATACTAATACGATAGCAAACGAGTTCATCCAATAGTAGCAAATTTAGCCAATAGCGATCGCCGGAGTTGCTTGATTTGTGCCATAATTTAACTTGCCGACCACTAAAGCCCTCTCTTGAAATTTATGATAGTCATTATAATATTCTATTAACAAGACTAAATTACATATAATATATATTTTCGTAGTGTTCAGTTTTACGGGGAATGCTGGAGTGGACCGAATGCCCACAAGACGTATGATATGTACGGAAGCTCTTCTGATTGTACCTCTTACGTTGGAATGGAAAATACCAATCTAGTTTACAGACGTGTAGGAGACGGTCAGTAGAGCTGTTGTCTGTCTGTCTGTCTGTCTGTCTGTCTGTCGTTTGTTTGTCTGTTTGTTTGTTTGTTTGTTTGTCTTTTTGCACCATTGAATCTTCTAACAATCGATCATCCTGCTCTCTTCATAGAAAAGGAGTGTCAAGACTACATGACACTTAACTCGGCAGATCGCTCCGCCTTACACCAACTGATCAGGGGTAGCTCTCCATCCTGTGATAGTGGCCTCCTATATGGATGGTACCGCTTCTCAAATCCTGCTGGAAATCAAATGGCCTCCTCTTGTGCTCTTGTTCCATCTGGAAGATGTGGAACTATAGTCACTGGTTGGCTGAATACTGCCCATCCCAACATAACAGATGGGATTACTAGTGGCGAGGTCTGCTTTAATTGGGGATCAGACTGCTGCATGTGGTCTCAAATCATCCATCTCCGAAACTGCGGAAGATTCTATGTGTACAAGCTACGTGGAACATTTAATTGCCCTATGGGCTTTTGTGGGATTACCGCGTCAGGTAAATTGTTCATGTATTGAACATCTGTCTATCCATCGTAATTTTCCTCCCTTCGTCTCAGTTTAATCATAGTTAATAGAGGGAAATGGTTATGAAACCCGGCAAAGTTCTTTGTTATATGTTTTTGTTCGCTATTTTGGGGGTTGACCGTGCACAAAACCTGACGAAATACAATAGGTGGTTACGTGTGTTCAAGCAACTAACCAATAGAAACGTTGCGGTTACGTAATTCATGCATAGTGTATGAGCACAAAACAAAAGATGTGCACGGTCATGGACCTTCCAACATAAATCTTGGCCTCTTTGTTTGCTTCTTTGAAGTTTGCCGGGCTTCATAACCATTTCCCTCTATTAACTATGGTTTAAAAGATCGTACCTGAGTGACAATATCAGTATCAGTATCGCTGTCAAATGAGTCTTCCAATGCAAATGTGATTTCCAAGAAATCATATTCCGCTTTTATAGGCGTTTGTTGCATAGCATTTCATGCGTGTTTATGCCTTACATACATGCACTTTATCAGTTATTTACGTTATGCGATGATAGAAATTCAAGGATAATTTATTTCCGTGACTACAACATGTAAAATATAACAGATTATCTCAATTTATCTTAATTATAATTTTAGTTTGTGTGTGTCCATTGTTTCTTTCTTTTCATCGTTGCGGCTTTGCATTCTTTCTATATTTCTACTGTCACGATTAAACATTAATTATTTCTTAAGTTTAAATTTGTTTTCACCAAGTGTATCCATTTGTACGTTGCATTCATTAACAACTACATTCAAACTGGTCTCGTTTAACAACTGACGATGGATAATATTTCATCCAAAACATGTATTGCTTAAACTTGAAAAGTGTCGTGTTCTTCCTAATAGAGCATTATCTTGCTTATTGCTGCTACGCAATTTTGGTGACAGGTTATTTCCCTTTATCAACTTAAACTGATAAATTTAATTGTGTATAATTTCTTTTATCTTCGCAGTTTAACTTATTAGGTTGTCGAAGACCAGTCCGAGGTGCAGTAACGAAGGAAAGAAGGATCGCCATACAATTTAAACTTTAAAAAGTAATATTTAAATTATATTTCAAATATGTATGTAAAATATTAAAATGATGAAATGAACAATTCTCTACATATTTTCATTTTTAACACTCGGCTTATTCCCATAAGATAAAACTGCGGTTAACATATTAGTCCACCAGTCGACGAAAAGCGAAAAACGGGCGAGGAAAAAAAGCAAACGAGCAAATAGAATGACTTGCAGTCTACCCGCAAAGAGGAATCGAGTTGTGGGCACTGACACACACGAAAAGTACGCGTACTTAGCGTATGTTACTCTTTAAAGGTGCACCCCAATGCGTGGTCAGGAATTAAGATAAAGGCCCGTTTGCACATGCGATTTTTGATGCGATTTAGTTGCGATTTATCGCGCGATTCCAAATCGCCCGTGTAAACCAGCTGCGATTTCATGGCGATTTGAATGCGATTTGTCGCCGCTGTTTCGAACTTGCTCGAATTTTGATGCGATTTATCGGCGATTTTGTGACTAAAAAGCGATACATCTCCTACAACTCTCCATACAAATCGCCATAAAAATCGCCGTGAAATCGCAGGTAGTTTACACTTGCGCGATAAATCGCCGCTAACTCGCATCAAAAATCGCATGGGTAAACGGGCCTTAACAGCTCAGTTGTGTAGCCAAGAAGAAGAAGAAATGCATTTGCTTAGAGCAAATCGACCGATCGTCGTGTCTTGGTTAGAGATTGGATACCCAGAAAACAGGAAATGGTTGATAGTTGTGCCACGCCATTGCGCGCAATGTTGCAGATAGTGGACACATTGAAGATGGGCTTGTTGCGCGCAGTGTTACAGAAGTAAAAAGCGATCAGTTTGCGCGCCACAATTTTAGGGGTGGCCAACGGTGCAATTTAGACATCGAACGGGCCTTAATTCATTTCCAAACAGTCCTATATATAGACCATTTTTACACGAAGCCATGGCGACCACAGTGGTGTTCTCAGCTGAGACAAGGAGATGTCTCTCCTTGGGAAATAAGTTATTTTCTTATAAATGCAAACATTTGCTATTGTTTGAGAACACCAACATGGCCGCCGTGAAAAAGCTATATGATATTTTTCAACATCAGAAAGCTTCATTTACACGGAATAATACGCAATACAAATACGCCAAGGACATTACTTGAAGCCAGAATGATTTTCCCATCTAACACTTAGTACTCAATAGTACAGTCGTTCAGTAAAATATATATAGGTCGTGCATAACGTTTTCCGACAGCTCAGGAAGTTAGGGAAGGAAAACAACCTGAGTAGGCGCTCAGAGTGTCAATAACTGTTGATCCACTGGCGGAAAGGCACCTTTAATGGAAAAGAACTGAGCCAATCGCGTCGCACGGGGTTTACCGACAGCTGGCTGACTAAATAAGTCATTCAACTTTTCCACATCTCGAAGACCAAATTCAACACCTGACGCTTTCCGTTTTATTTTCCTCCGCGTTGCGAAAAAGGTTACAACTCCTACGAACTTCAAGAATGAACTTGTTGTTCTTCGTTGTGGCCGCGCTCTTTTGCATCGGATACCCTACCGGCTCAACAGGTTTGTAACAGGAGTGTCTTTCGTAAATACATAGTGAAATTGTAAACTTGGACATAGCATTTAATTGCGACTTACTTTTTGAAGTGCAGTTACAGTAGAAGCAAGAAAACATTTCACGAATTTTTATGTAGGTCATGTAGCATTGGTCTCCGATTTCGCCATATACAGTGGAACCCCGCCTTACGGCCACCCCGTTAATACGGCCACCTCTTTTGGCCCGGCGAAATTGCACTTAATCTCTTGTATAAAAACCCCTTTATACGGCCACCTCGTAATACGGTCAACGGCCAGATTTTGCGATCCCCGCCGGGTGCGCCTATTTTCTTTGTAATTTTACCCCACATTACGGCCACAAACTCGACGATGGATTGAATATTGCAAATAATTGACCCAATGACTCCGTATGAGCAGGTTTTCATTAACACGTTTTCATTGTTTTGACGAATTTGCGTCTGTTTTCGGATCTTCTTGTAAATTGGTTCAGATTGCCTTTAGTGCTCGTTCAGTCGTTTTGTTCTACATTTACGATGACCCCACAATTACCCCGTATTACGGCCACCTCGTTATTACGGCCAGCTTTTTTTGGCCCGTAGGTGTCCGTATTAACGGGGTTCCACTGTACTTAATTTAATTTCTCTAACATTATTTTGCGCTCAGATAATTGGGTAAATAAAGCATTTAAAATTGCTTGTAGTTCAATAGAGTTATTAGGAAGAGTATGTATGATATTTTTATTCAAATTTTTAATAATAAAATATACAACATTTTGGATTTTATAAGTCACATGTATATGTAGGAACATGATTAATTTTTCCCATTTCATTTTTTTATAAGAATAAAATGTCCTATTGTTGTTGGCTTTAGAAATTCATGTAGACATTTTCAAAGTCAGAGAAACTACTGATAAGATCAATTACTATTCATGAAATTTAGAAATTCGTGGTCAGAAGAGGAACTACTAAAACGACTGCTGATAAGAAATTCATGTACAGTTTGTTTATTGTTAGAGTAACTACTAATAATATTTACTGAAAAAAAGAGTAAAGAATGTAAAGAGTGAAAGTGAAACTTTATATTTGAAAATATTGCTCAGTAAGCTCCACAAGTTTTGCAGAAGTTCAAATTGTCAGAAACACTACGCCATACAAAACTGAGTCTGTAAATTGTGCACTTAACGGACTTGGGTATATCTTAGAATTTCTACAAGGTATAATAACTCTGCTGAATTTTTGGCACTGAACACTCGCATGCGAGAACTTTGTTTTAACTTTTTGTTTATAACTCTGCTGAGCATTTTGGCAGTTCTAACAAGTTGGTGTTCTTTCCAGTAACTTCGCTTTCTATTTTGGCGCAAACCTAATTTTAAGAGTTGAAAAATACCCGACTATATCAAATCATTCTTCCAGCGTTTAAACCTGGGAAACTTCTGGCAGGTGTCGTGAAATGCATATGGCTAAATTCAAATTCAAGAAAAGAAGACTTCCTTTTGTTACGTGCGTTTATCATGTAATGAATTATTGGCGCGCACTGCAAGTTTCAATAACGATGCTAATCGGCACATCGGAAGCACATTTCAGATGTGAGTTGTTTGGGTAAGCTGGTATTACATGATTGCCTTTGTAAGATAAGCATGTTGATTATAGATATCTGTTACGAATAGGTAATGTTTCGAAAATATTCTTCGTCAAATAAATAAATTGTGAATTTCATATGCTACTGGCCGTTCTCGGCTTGATCAGGGTCAAAGAGAATTTCGACTAAATAACTTCCTTGGATGCTCGTTTTAAAATAAATGTTCTTAATCCTCCAAACCCGGACAAAGTTTCCAAATAGCTTAAAGAACTATTGTGGGGCGGCTGAATTGACTTTGTGTGAATCAAAGTAGACCGATAATGTTCAAACGCTTACCAAATTAATAATATCCTAAATTTGTTCTTCTTGGAAAACAGATTGGCACCACTTTGCATACATTGATAGAATGCTAAATAAATATACAGAGGAGACTCAATTTCCTCCTTAATACAGTTCACCGATCAGTTGACGTACAGTAGACAAATATTTGGAGAAGTAATGACTCGGTGTGTGTGCGTGTGTGTGTCAAACGTTACTGCACTGTAAACACCAAAAATAATATAATAAACGCGGTGCTTCCTAAGTGTCCCTACTTTCCATTGTTGTCAAACTTATCACAAAGTGCAAAATATATAAAAGAGAATATCGTATTTCGACTTGCAACGTTAAATTCGCCGACTTTTCTGAAGAACAATAATTCAGTACCATTCCCAATTTAATTTTGCTACAATATCTCTGACGAAAATGTCAACCATGTAATATTTAATTAAGGATGAAAATGAAAGAGGCAGTGGCTTTTTTGACAATAACTTTCACAAAAAGAAAATGGCTCATGCTCACTTCGATAACTATCACAACGTTCAATTCGGTTTCTTTCCTTCAGTATTTTTATGCCGCAATACATTTTAGATAGCAACAGTCCTATAACTGGTATAGTGAAAATAAATCAACTGCATAATTTTGGTAGTCGTAGTAAAAGGGCATCATATAGTGAAAACGACTTATTGTCAATACTGATCGACTAACAACTAACTTGGGGCAGCGCAGACTGGAATGAGCGTCCCGTTGTTTATGATTGTATCCTCTCTACTTAGCTATAGGTTTCCTTTCATTGAAAGCGCGAAGCAATTTAGAAATGGTAAACGTGCAGCGTGCGTACGTCGAGTTATGGATGCACACGGGAGGTTGCTAAGCACGAGAGAAGCGTAAGAGTTGCTCGAGGCGATAGCCGAGAGCAACTCTAGCTTCTTAAGTTGCCGTAAATTGACTTGCCATATTTGCATGGAAGAGAGTGGTATTTCAAGTCTTGAAATACCACTCTCTTCCAAATATGGCAAGTGTGACAATTGACTCTAAGCAAAAAAAAAAAACAAGATGGCGGACATCTCTATTGTTTAGCGTGTGGACTAAAGTGGGCATTTCAACGAGATTATCTGTCAAAGTGTCCAAAAACCTACGAATATTGAAAGCAAAACACTTTTATGTGGTATAACTAAGCTGAACAAAGCATTCTATTGCTTAAACGTTTCAAAACGAAGCTCCAATGACATCTGTGAAGCTACGATCGTCGTGTACTCGGGTAGGATATTTGCCTTGTATTAAGCGGCGAGTGATATTTTGGACAATTTTGAAATATTACGAGCCGGTATTATTTCCAAATACAACTATAACCCATGCTATTACCTATACTAATTATTTTTCGAATCTCTTTAGATGCGCCTCAGCAGTATGTTAAAGTTGGTTGCTTTAAGGATAAGGTTAATCCTCAAGAAAGAGCTCTTCCAGAACTCCTCTTCAACGCTCGCGGAAATATCGACTGGGCAAACTTGAAACAAATCGTGGAGAGATGTGCTCGAAAAGCGCAGGAGAAGAATTACATGTATTTCAGGTAAATTACAGTATGGTAATAGTTGTTTTGGGCTTACTTATACATGAACAAACCTCCACTGTGTCTATTTTTCGCCGTTTGGTTTACATCGTCTACTACATGTAACTGTTTGCAGTGGCCAGGCTCACCCTGGGGTAGGGATTTCGTCGTTTTACATATTGTAGTCCAGAGATACCCATTCTCGTGAGTAGGACAAAAAAAACGGTTAAAAACAATTGTCAAGGGCGGTTAACCTAATTCTTGTGCAGTCTCGTGCAGAAAAAAAATGAATAGGTCTTAATCTTTACACGGAATTCAGACGTTTAACTTTTTTGGGCGACGGTTCACGGAACTCGTCGTTATGATGTTCCATGGAAATCATATTTTGACAGTATGTGGTTTTCCAAATTTGAATTTCTATGTTTATGATAAAAAAAATTATTCTCTTTCTTGCAGTAACTTTGACATTATATTTGATTACTTTATTTGAGTCAGATTTGGTGGTTTCCTGACGTCATGGAAAAATCAAGAAATCCAAGATGGCGCCGGGATCCAAGGGGGTGGCTGTTCGGAAATCATGACGCAATTCTCACGTCATATATGACGCTATCATCCCATGTTGCATAAATTAAAGTAAACATTTTTGGACGCATTATATACCTGTCAAGGTTCATTTTCGTAGCTTTAATACTTTTGAAGATACGGAGTGCGTTGGGGGAGATATACGCCCTCTTCCGGTGCCAAAATACTATATTTTCTTCCAGATGACTCCATGTGACATGCTAATGTTTGTAACCCACTATTCTCCTTTAATAAATTACTTATGATTTATATTTCCGTAGTATGCAGTTTTACGGGGAATGCTGGAGTGGAGTGACTGCCCCCATGACGTATGATCGTTACGGACATTCCTCTAGTTGCCTCTCTGATGTTGGCGAAGCAAGAACCAATCTTGTCTACAGACTTGTAGGAAATGGTCTGTAGAGCTTCTTCTTTTATTTTTTGTGGGGGGGGGGGGGGGGGGGGGTTGGGGGAGGGGGGTTTATGTCTGTGTTGCCGGTATGTCTTGTCTGTCCGGTCTGTCTGTCTGTCTGTCTGCATGTTCGTTTGTTTCTTTACTTCTGATTCTTCTAACAAAAAGCCCTTTACTCTTTATATAGAACAAGAATGCCTTAACTACTCATACCTTAACTCGCCAACTCGCTCCGACACATATGATTCACCGCCCAATCCATCCTGTGATAATCGCCTCTCAGATGGATGGTACCGCTTCGTCCCTCCCGCCGGATATCGAATGGCTTCCACCTGTGTTCCAGAAAGGAAATGTGGAACTGCTCTCACCGGCTGGCTGAACTCCGTACATCCTGCAATGACTGATGGGATTGTTAGTGGCGAGGTTTGCTTCAACTGGGCACACTGTTGTCAATATAACCAATCCATCCAGATTCGAAACTGCGGCAGGTTCTTTGTGTACAAGCTGGGAAACACGTTTAATTGCCCGATGGGTTTTTGCGGAAATAACACAGGCAAGTTCAATCTTTATCCAGCTTTTGGTCCAACATCTCTCTTTCTGTGTTTTTGTTTTGTTTTGCGTTCGTGCATTGATATCTAGGGCAAGTTGAATTTCGATGTTTAGCTTGGAATGTAAATGCCCATTTCAGATCAGCCCTTACATTTACATTTACATTTATACTTGGCAAATGTGCTGCCATCGCGCCAAGATTAAAATTATTAAAGAAAAAGTGCTAAGTGCTAAGTGTAAGATAATGTGAAATACAGTGCATGGTGCAATTACCTAACCAAAAAAATAAATAAATAAATAAATAGTTCAGTAAAAGTGCATACGAAGGGTTTGCTTAAAGTCTGCTAGAGTTTCATCCTTATGTATGTTTACCTCAGAATAGTTAACTTCACCCCAAGCCTCGCTTTCGTTCGAAGTCCAAATTTGGTGTGAAAACTATATGGGGGAACAAGTACCAGCTGCAGGCGGTGTGCGTCACGGGTGGGCAAAGCATCATGGGTGAATTTGTGAAACGACTCATTATGGCTTTGACGCGAGAGAGTCAACACCTCGGGCAAGTGAATAATGTGTGCGGATTGCTAGTTATTCAGTTGTTCTACCCGAGTTATACAATAAGAATCCATATTGATTTACCTTTGCTCACTTTTGAACTGTTGAAGGGCACGTAACAGTTGTCAGTGTTTGCTCGATCCAAAGCCATTTTACCCGGGGATTTTACAAGTGTATGGCAAAGCGATCATACGTATAGTATAAAACTGCAGGTACAAAATCAAATTTATACGAGTCTGGTGCATGGTGAACATGAATTCTATCGCATGGAAGATTTTGCTGGGCGATCTACCATGTCCTGCGAATTGTAGGAAATAAATTTTAAAACGACGCTGATGCGCGCTACAGGAGAGCGTTTTACGTACAAGACTGAAAGGGTTGTCACGCAATCGGGGTCACCGTAAATAAGCTTTTAAAAATAACCAGCGAGTCAGAAAGTAGATTTACATCTTGTGGATTGTAAATATAACATAAAAAGTAAGAGGCTTTGTGTCCAGTAAGATAGGTCGTAAAAAGGGGCTCACTGCTAGCAAAACGGACTCACGGCTCGCAGATCGCAAAATAATAACTAACCTCAGTTGACCGCTTAGTTTCGACAAACCATTCAGTGTTCCACGGCTTGTAGCAAGAAAACTATTTGGGGTAGACCCGGGTAGACCCCGAAATTTTAAAAGAAGAAGGATTGAACTAACGTCATGTAAGAATGGAACACTTGAAATTGATCAGAATAACGAATTTAAAATGAATGAAAAAGTGTGAAATTTTGAATGAAGACATCATGTTGGCCAGATTGACCGCGTTACATTTGAGAGGTGCCAGCGCATACAAAATGTTCGCAAGTAATCAATAAAAATGACCAGAGCAAACGAAATATAACTGTCTTCAATTTCCTGTAAACGCGTTTCCCAAAACGACCAAGAAATCCCGGAAAATAGACAAATTCTGCGATCACTTCGCTACGAAATGCCTTCTTCTTTGCCGCTGAGACTATTGTTCGAATACAGCTCGCTGATTGGCCAAATCTCGTGACGCACACCAGTACTCCCGCGAACAAACTGACACTTGTTCCCTCGACTACACCTATTTCAATTAACGTTGTCGGATAGAAATGTTTTTAAAAGCCCGCAAGACAAGACCGAAAGGTAGCATGGGTAAAAGTAGAAAACTGCTGCACGCAACGAATACTAATGAGAAATAAGTAAACATGTAAAACATTATTTATAACGTTTCCGTTTTGTTTTAAACCTGTAGAAGTAAGCTACTTTTAGCCAAACTAAATTTGAGCAGAATCAGCTAGTGAAAAAACATGGAAAAACAAATTAAAATACATCACGTGCGAAATAAAAACGTGTTGATTTATTTTCCAGCGATATGCAAATTCTAATGAATACCCAGACTACCATTTGGTCTTGTCTTGTAGGCTTTACGCTTTTATCCGATTTTTATCCGACAACGTTAATTGAAATAGGTGTATATGGACGTGCTGGAAGTCGAGAAGGCTTAAGGGGGGAGAACCTAAACTACAAGGAACCACAAAAATGTTGCTAAGGAAATCTCTAAACCTCCATAACTTTGGTTCCTGGACTCCAGTGGCCACCAAATATGGGCATGGTTCGAAATATTTAAAGGGAACGTGAATTGAACAAACACTACAAACTTTGATGCCCACTGGAGTCCAGGAACCAAAGTTATGGAGGTTTAGAGATTTCCTTAGCAACATTTTTGTGGTTCCTTGTAGTTCAGGTTCTCCCCCCTTAAACGAGAGTGTAAACGAGGCTCGGGGGGAATTTTGAGACTCATTGTTCTTTATATTTCTGAACATTATTCATTCATCTAAATTTCATTCTCCATGAAACTTGATGATCAGTGGACAATGATACATGAGCATGCGGTTACATTTGAAAGATAAACTCTCAACAGTAACATCACGTTGTCTGACATGGGGCAACAAACAAACCCAGTTTAATGGATCTATTGCCTCGTAAATAAATGCGTCAGCAAGCAAGCAAGCTATGAAGTTCCAGGGTAATCGCATTCCTCGTGTAATTTATGAATGATTTTAATCATGACATCAACCACATTACCAGGTCTGATATATTTATTTTTGCACCGGTCCAAAGCCCGCGTAAAATTTCACAGTCTGATCATATAATATAAGCATCGCGCAGAATGCCTATTGTTCTCGTGACATTTACTTACAGTGCATGAAATGCTCTAGGTCTGTAATATTGCGCGTTAAGGACGGTGCCTCCTAATACCAAAGTATTTTTGCGCGGTTTATGACTATGCGGGAAAAGCAGATCTTAGCAAGGGCTATTGGAATCCAGAAAGAAAATTGGGTCTAAAAATACAGTCTAAATAACTTTTGCACACAACAAAAAATTAATCATATGTTTAATAGGCTTACCGCATCCATTTTTTAACATAAAAAGTAGGGGTCACCACGCGTTTTTGTAAGTTATATGAAGAAAACGACCATATATTTCCCTGCCGAGCTTAGCCTGAAAGAGATTCCGCAATGTTCTGTATGTGCGCGCGCTCGAGCGCGCGCTAGTGACGCCAGAAATTATGTGCAGAAACGTATGCGCAGTAACAAAAGGAGGCACCGTCCTTAAGCTCAGTCAAAACTAATTTCATTGGTTGCTATGAATGCGCGCTGGCGGCGGCTGCCTCCACAGGGAATTTTCATCTCGGACTAGAAACAATGAATCGATACGTCTATTGTCGTCCCCTTGTTTCGTATATTCACACATTTACGCAAGATATTTTCACTTAAAAACCCGGGTGTTTTTTTCTGAAGGCGATTAGAACATGGCTATATTATTCTCTGCGATCGTGCGGATGTGCCAGTCACAGACGATTGCAATGAATCGCCGGTGGATCGCAAGCGAATGCAATGCATGTCTCAATATGATCGCAGAATTTTTTTAAGAAATATAAACACAATCCATGTGAATATTTTTATATATCTATAGCGATATTACGCGTTACGTCACCTATTGTTAATTAATGTGAGAACTATTGGCTGTTGAAACAAAGAGTTATTTTGTTTAATGATTGGAACATTTGAATAACAAAACATTATTGACGTCAATGTCTGTAAACAGTAAATATCGCTATTGTATGTAATATAATACTAAAATCTTTTACAGCATAAAATAAATTTATAACAATTACCTTAATTTTGCTCGTTCTTTGTTCTTTATCCTCACTAAGCCATTTAATTGTTGTAAAAATTGCTGAAAATCACAATCAATGGTAGTATAGTCGATTGCCCTCATATCTTTGCCGCCAAACTAATCTCATAGGAAATCGATTATAATCCGGCAAAAGTTTAAATAACATGATTTCCAGTCCGTACTGCACAATCTCCGCCCTGTAATGTTTTTGAGACTCAAACGAACGAATGTTTACTAGCCAAAATAAAAATTACGGGACAAACTTACCTTTTTTCTTCATTATTAACGCTAGATATCCTTGCAAGACAATAATAACTAGTAGAAGAACCTCGACGTTATCTCAAGTCAACGTTTCAACTCATCGCGCATCCCTAAACTTCATGGCTGTAATGGCGGACTCGAAGGCGCACAATTTACTTCATATACGCTATTACCGAAGTGTAGCATATCAACAAATTCAAAACAAAACAAACCCTGAGGCCATGTGTGAAGCTAGTTATCGAAGTTATCGATAACTAGCTTCACACACTGGCTTTTTTGTTATCGACAACTTTTTATGATCGACAACTAAATCAGTAGTTGTTGACAACTATCTCTCTAGTCTGTGGAGGCCCTAAATCATCTTTAATGACTCGACCTTTCAAAAGGATGAAACCATGGTCACTCCTATAGAAGCCAAGGAACATCTGCGAAGCAAAAGCTTGCTTTTCTGTTATGCTAATTTTCTCCTCTCGCAATTCGAACCATTGTGTGAACTCCATAGGATGTGATGTTTTCGGATGATGGCCTTAGGACCTGCCGGCTTATATAGAGAAATGTTGTCCCTGGTAGGAGGATCACGCCACCCCGGCAGCAAACCATTTACATGAGAAATCGCAAAGTTGGCTCGGAGGGCACGGTGACCCTGGGTGGAGGGTCACTCGCTTTGAATGTATGGTGACGCTGGGGGGCGAGCCAATTTGTTTCCATTTAAACTCTTTGGCTGTTTTTGCCTCGCTTACCAGGGACAAGTCGTGAGATATAGAAAATGCGCGAACCCGTGAGGGCCAAAACTTTGGCTCGGTCAGCAGGGACACCATTTTTCATATAAATGCTCGGTAAAAGATGGCTCGGGGGGAGGGGAAGGGTAAACCTCTTACCAGGGGCAACTTTTCTCCAATCATGTAAATAGGCCCTTAGTCTCCTTTGCACCAAAAAAAAAAACCCGGATGCCCTTCTACTAAACATTACTTGAAATTTCAAGTTTGCTATCGTGAAAAATAGTAACATATAGTATTCTATAGCAGATTGCATCGCAACCACAATCAATGTGTCATATTTTTATCTTTTATAGCCACGGTGTAATTTTTACGGTTGTTGAAGACCCAAGGCCCATCAATGAAGGAAACTGAAGTATCGTCAAGTTTGATTTAAATCATGCTAGTTGTAATTTACAGGTGTATATTGTCTTAAAATACTGAATAAATAGATGAAAATATTGATAAAAGTCTGCTTCATTTTGTTTTGAACTTAATATAAAATCATAACTGTGACGGTGGTTTGGGTGTCTGATCTTAATTAATTAGCATAGAGTTATACAATTTTATTTCTCCGTTTACTCCTTAGTTTTAGTTTCGATTGAGAAGATATATCAAACACTCGAGACAGTGTTTCATTCGATTTCCAAAGTCCTCGAATTTCATGAAAAATACTCCGCTACACGTTGCATTTTCAACTCTCTTCTCGGTTATTGGAAATCGGATGAAACACTGTATCTCGTGTTTGATCAGTACAGTACATAAAAACTTGACAGGCTATTTTAAAAACACTTGACTCCAGCGTCATTTGAATGGTCACAGTTATCAGTGTTTCCCCATCCGGCGTGATTGCATCGAAATATTGAATTCTCGTTGCCTTGACAACTGACATCGCTAAGCCATATACGACCAGAGCCTTTGCCATAGTGTTGCGTTGTCATGGCACCAGTATAGGCTAGCATCCGACACACAATTCTGGCATCTGTGAGATTCCATCCTCTGTCGCAAATTGTGCCCCACTGACGAGCGTAGAACACCTCAACTCGGCCTTCATTACGGCTTGGTCCTCCCACCAAACGAACTAAATATTGATTAAAGAAATATGATTTGAGTGGTGATGGAGGGTTGGTTTTAACTCTTCCTTTTATTTTGAAAAGTATTGTTCTTTTTTTGTTTGTTGTTTGTTTTTTTACTTCGCCATGTTTTACAACATCGAGGCACTTTTCAACAACAGGCGAACTCTGCTCAGTCAACGGTTGCGCTTTTCACTGCCGTCAATCATCTTAGCAGACGTCTTAGGAAACATACGTTTACTTCAACGGGTTCAAAGGTCACGTCCGTGGGTTGTGATTGGTAGATTTCGATCCATTTTGTTTCTTTCTTTCTTCGAGGTATAATCGTTGTTTGTTTTCATAATTATGATCGACGGCAGTAAGAAAAACGCAGTCGTTACTTAAAAGTAAAGTAAAGTAAATCAACTTTATTTATACGCGGTAAAAACGTTCTAAGCTTGTGGGGCGGTGAATAGAAACAAATATTTCAAATAAACATAACATGGTTGGAAATCTCAACTGGCAGGAGGCAGACCAGTTGGCTATTTACAGAGCGTTCCTAAGTAGTCAAACGCGGGGATACCGAGAACAAACCTAGCCAGTGGCAGGGTGGAGGACTTGAACCCAACCACTCGGCCACTTGTGTTTTGAACTTCAGAGTTCGTGTGTTTTTGAAAGGCGCAGTAATGGAAAGAAAAGAGGGGCACCCCAACTACGATAAATTTTAATACATTAAGGTCGTGTTATATTGGGAGCAACCGTTTTAGGTTGGTTGGGTTGGTTGAGTTTTTTCGTGTTCTATTGGGAAAAAACCGTTTTCAGTTGGTTTGGTTGATCAACTTTTTCAACCGGCATCAAACTAGGTTGAAACGGTTGCAACCGTTTTCAACCGAAAACGGTTGGAAACGTGTTCTATTGGAAACCTCAACCGTTTCACCCTAAACCGGTTGGGCCCAGTCCCTTTTTGAACTTCGGAACGGGCAATAGAACACGACCTAAAAGTCATGTATATTTACATGGTATCCTTGGCTGCGGGATTCTCGATGAGGCTTGGCATGCAGCTCCAGCGTCTCTTGAGTGAGCACAATCGCTGTTATCTTTGTGAGAACAAAAGGCGAGGTTCGTTTCATCCCCTTCACATTCAACGTCATCAAGTCGAACGCGACCTTTTCCTGTTCCAAACCTGGCACCTCGATACGCAGCTAAGGCAAATGGGTAACCAAGCATGCGGCATACCACATTTGCATCACGCATGTCCCATGTATTGTCGCACACTGTGCCCCAGTTTCCTTGATGGAGTACTTCCACCCGACCGCTTTTTGAGTTCGAACCGTTAACGAGACGTACTGTCATTTCTGCAATGGAGAGGGCGTTACATTTTAAAAATCACGTTCAATGTTAATACTGCGTGGAACTTGAGTGAAACTTGACATGAACGAAATTAAGTAACGCCTATATATTTCAAAGCTACAATTGTCGTTATAAGTCTTGGGACACTTCGCCTTTTCTCCGACAAATGGTCGTTATCTTCACCTCCCCCTCCCCACCCCGAATGCAATGTTGAGCTTAATCCGTCTAATCTTGCAACCATATTTCAACATTGGTTTGGGGTGCAGTGGGTGTTCGAAAAATTGAATACTGACTTTTACAGAATGAAAACAAAGAATTCCAACTTCAGTTGTTTGAGCCGATTAGTTTTTAGTGCGTTCATAGCCAGAAATTTCGAACCAAATTAAGCTTGCGTTACTCCGTGCCCAGTCACGCGTGGAAGACACACGATTGGTCAGTTACGTCGCGCCACGTTTGCAAGATCAAAATGTTGTCACGCGGGATTCCTGATGAGAGGCATATTCTTGCTTTCTGTGGTCCACAAAAGAAAGCAATCGACAAAAATCCAATGTGAAACGAAAGTCACCGTATTCAAGAGTACTTAAGCTCGCTTTCACGATCAATTTTACCAGCAGACATGCTTTATTCTGTTAAATTGAGCAAATGTTTTTACTTCGTGACTCAATCGTGACTGCCTTCGACTGCCTTTTGCATAAATTAAATGACAAAACAAGCTAAGCTACCAAGCCTTTCTGTGAACCCCAGTCTCTTCTCCTTTTCATTCATGTTTTGCAAAATGGCGGCTATTTTCGTATGTTGATTTTGTTTTGTTTATTTTGCTATGAAGCGCGCTGGAGCAAACCGATTTCGTTCAATAATGGCGTCCTTTAGCTTCAATTTTTCCTCGACAAATACTGCTTAAAACCGCAAGATTTCAACGGCTACAAAGCCTTATAATATCATGGAAATACGAAGACACCTTCGAACTTCAAAAATTGTCTGGGGATGAGAGGATAACTACATCTAGAAAGGCATGGAGAAAGTTCGCATGGAGTGAATTTAGCGTGTTGCCACCTCAGAGGTAAGCAATTGTATGGCCAGTCTTATCGTGTTAGTCCTTAAAGTACTTTCTTAAAACCGCAATGAATATTCGATATATCACCGTTTTGAAACCTCACAGTAGATGACGTAAGTCGTATCTCCCAATATTTAATGGGGATAGATGTCCTTTTTACCCCACGGTTTAGATATATCATGTTTTTATTTCGACTTCATACGAATCTCTGTAAGTTTGGAGCCGCCATTTTCTTTTTAACGGTCACGGACCGTCACGGTTAAATGCTCACGCGCGTTTGGAATTTCTGGCTATGTATAACGTTTCAACTTTAAAATTAAATCGAAATTCTATATTCTGCTCTGCAATGATGTAATTGGATTATTGGATTTCATTGTCTAAGTGGCCCCGGTTACAGTAGTCACACTGTAATTAATAATTCACTGAATCATCGGTGAAAATTTATTTATGGTCGGTATTAATTATATATTCCACATCACGTCATCGTCGAACAATTGAATGACTTACTTGCTTTAGAGCAGTTTTCAATTGAGTGTCGTAAAACCAAGACCAAATCAATTACAATGGCCAATCATAACAAACGAAAACAATACGATAAACCAATGAGAACTCGAGCCAAGCGAAAAAACGCGTGGTTTTTGGTTTTGCATCTGATTGGTTGAGAAGGTGGCGCGAGTTTTTGAGCCAATCTGCACAGAGCAAAGTAAAGCAAAACCAAAGCAATTCAGTGAATACTTTCGACGCTTTATTGAAAACGGCTCTATTTTATAGCAAATGAAACACACAATTAATATACCTTTCTCTACGAAGGCGTATATAAAATTGGTATTTTTCTTTCCAACTCCATCAAAGCACTTTTTGGACGTTCCTTGCTTGTTATACGTACGGTGGGAATTTTTTCCACTCCAACATTCGCCATAATACTGGATACCAAAGAAACGGTAACCTTTTGTGCTAACTCTGCGAGCACACTCTGCTACGATCTTTTTTAAATTGGACCAATCGATACCACCTCGGAAATTAGCGATCATCTCGGGGAGTGGTCGGGGCTTTCTACCACGATCTCTGAAGCAGCCCACTGGCTTGAACTCGGGAATATTGGATTTCTTAAACCCTTGGCTTGCGTCGTGTTCTTGATATACTGTAGACGAAAAGATGAAGATCACGAGGGGAATCGTTAAAGGTGGAAAACGGTCATGCCAATCTTTCAGAGTGTTTTTCTATTGAATATCCTTTCTATGAATATACAATTAACATTTTCGGGTTATTTTTTACGTACCCAAAGAGGTACCATGATATGAAACAAGTGTGAGAATCAGACGAACACCCAAGCGCTACCAAAACACGGTTTTTAACCTCTAAAAAGGCACGACGAGCATCCCGTCAGTGACATGTAGAGATTCTCCAGGCTCTTGT
Organism: Desmophyllum pertusum; assembly: GCA_029204205.1. NCBI lineage: Eukaryota > Metazoa > Cnidaria > Anthozoa > Scleractinia > Caryophylliidae > Desmophyllum > Desmophyllum pertusum. Next base: position 567,758 of record MU827814.1, read on the forward strand.
ATCATTATTGATAAACGTTCTCCATTCAACCAGCTTTTCATCAGAATATGATCGCAAATGACTTATTATATCACACCACACAGGTCCAAATCCAGAAGCAGTGCGACATTTTCTCCTCATTTCGTTCGTCAGTAAAATATATGCTTTGTTTCATGATTTTCCTTAATTTTTCTATTGTATTCTATTTTGATGATCATTGGTTTGCAGATACATTATTCGCAAATACATTTATTAAAAGGGCTTACGGTTATTCACTGACAGGCTTTGCGTTTACGAGAACCAGAACAGAAAAGGACAAGGTCGACGAAAAGACCAATGCACAACTTAGACAACAACACACCAAACACAGATTAATAAAATATTGTCGAAACAACATACACATTTTCAAATTCACCTTAACTTCCAAAGCTTGAGCAAATAGGAGCAGTGCTATAGAAAGCGTAACAATGCTGTGGACTTTACGGTGATGTTATCCTAAGTAGCAAAATAAATAGGAAAATCATGCAATGAGTGTAATGGAAACCAGATTTCCCTTATATTAGATGTAACAGGGACAGAAATTATTATATATCAGCAGTGTGATTTAAAATTTCGTAGAAGACACATTGCTTCATTAATATTAAACCGTGAATAGGAAAGAGGCAGATAATGGCTAGTGAGCGAGCTCAATATATGTGACTTGCATCTGAAAGTGAAACATCTTTAATTCATCTTCTTGTTTTTTAGTTTATTTGCCCCATTCCTCCTTATAAATTTATTGCCTAAAGCAAAACGCTTAAAGCAGTTCTTGAATCGTTTATCGAAACCCATTTTTTGCTTCTGAGGCTGTATCTCTGGATCAGACAAGTCTTCGAAGCTGTATCTACTCAGTTATAACTTCAAAGTGGTCAAATTTAAAAAAGATCAAATCACTTACCATGTGGTCCGTCGGTGCAAATAGTTCCAAATGTGCAAACGTTAACAGTTAACTGCTTTGACGAGGAAGACAATTGAAAACAATGATCAATTCCCAAGTAATAGAAAACGATGCGGTATGGAGTGATCTTAAAATCTAGAATTTTAGGATACTGATCGAAGAATGAGATAAATGATTTCAGCCGGTTTTAGAGAGCACATACACCTGTAAGAAAGACAATGGGTACTTATATTCCAAACAGGCAACCTGATCTCATTAAGCAACTTTGGTGGCATATGACAATCAACTGAGGGACATCTTGTAACTAACTTGGTGCAATAATAATGTGAATTTACTCTGTACCAATAATAGATGATAAGCGATATAACGAAGTGCCAAGTGACCGTGGAAATGTTTTCGTTATAACCGGGGTTCGTTATAGCGGGGTTCTGTTCCATAGATTTTACTCACCTGTAACTTTGGCCGGGCGAACTGAAGAATATCGGGGACTTCGTTATAAAGGGATTCATTATATCGGACTTCCACTTTAGCTAAATTAAAGTTGAAAATGTTCACACTAAAAATAACATTATGTCCGGAAACTTAAACTTCGCCTTAATTTCAGTTTACCGAAGCTCAAAATTAAACTCGTAAAAATGAACTCATTTTAAAGTACGCAACCCATATCCTATTTCCGTTTTAATCATGAATAACGTTCTGATAATTAGCGTACGCATAAATTAGCTAAAATCCACCTTAGTTATTGCTTTTGGTAGTTAGCTCAAAGTCGAGCCCAGTGATCGAATATACGGAAAAAGCAATGTCAGAAAATCGAGGCGCGTTACATTTAATAATACGACCTTCAGATTGGGATAAGAGTACGAGAACGAGTACGAGTACGAGTACGACTTTTTAAACCTATTGCTCATCCTCAAGATCATCATGATTCACGCCAATCTCCGGCCAGAACCTACACTTCTACTGGTCAGTCACAGGGAAGAGCGAGGGCTCTGGGAACAATATTGTTTTGAAAGTAGAAAGTCGTACTCGTACTCGTTCTCGTACTCGTACCCCAATCTGAAGGTCGGATGCAACGAGCAGGGAGAAGGGTTGATTTTCAGACAAATATGCACAAACCGCTCTTAAAACATTGTATCAAAGGAATAAATCACAATTGTAAGGAAAAGTCGTGTGATTCGTCCCCAGATCTCTAATGAGAACTGGCAAGACGCTGATAATACTCTGCACCGTAATCGCAATGGTCATGGTTTTGAATCGCAGTTTGGTTAAATATTTATTTTTCCCTTATTGCCAACTACAAATCTATCCCTCTACGTGTATATCTGTCTGTATGGGCATCTCTTTCTTTCTCTTGTTTTTAGATCCATAGATCTGTTATTAACTACCAAAATCAGATAATGAGCCAACCTAAAAAAACAAGGAGAGGAATTATAAGTTATTGGTCGAGGTTGAACAAAATCGTGATTATGATATTAACACAGACCACTGCCACCAATGTTACTGGGTTGTATCAAAAATCCATACCACGAGATAAAGTGATCAATGGCTCAATAGGAAAGCGCTTGCACCGTAATCGCAAAGGTCATGGTTTTGAATCGCATTGTAGCCTGAAGTGTTTATTTCCACTTTCCACTATAGTTCACATAATTATATGATTTATTTCGTGAATTCATCATGGCCTAAAGTGTAAGTATATCTACCCGCTGTCTGCGTCGTCACGAGTTACTCTTAACACTCATCGGGCACGGGTTCTATAAATTAAAAAAAAAATATATATAAACAACATAATATAATATTATTCAACAAATGTCACCAGGTTAACAATTATTCAACGAAATGAAGGTGAATAGTGGAATGAATATGTGATAATTGTTTTATACAGTATATAGTTACCAAACAAATGAAATAACCGGCTCCCAAATTAAATTTTTATTTTATGAAGAAATTGAGAAAAATCCTTTAAAAGGGGAATCCTTCGCGCGCGCGACCGAAAATGGCACGTGACATGACAACATCAGGCGATCGAAAAAAGAAAAAGGCCATTTCCTAGTTGCCTTTTGCCTCTGTTTCAAAAAGAGTCCTGGTGCATAACCTTTCATATGGAAATGATTTTTACTCGCACGTTTATTGTCTTGCAAATAAAACTCGTTTTCATATGGAAGGTTGTTCAATCACGTACCAGGACTCGTTTTGAAACAGAGGCAAAAGGCAACTCGGAAATGGAAATTACATCGTACTTCATATTTTGAATGGATATTTGACGATTTCAAGGTGAAAACTGTTATTTTGTTATGTTTCTAATAATAGACTCATTTTACTAATGGACCAAACGTTAAGAATTCCATTTCCTCACGTGTTGGTTACTATTGCCTGGGAAACTTGTGATCAAAGTTAAAATTGCAGTTGCAAAACGTGCCGCGAAAGTAAATCTTTAAACAAGATGCTGCGAACCTTGAATCCTGAAGAAGATAATGAATCTTGAGGCTGAATCGAAAATTGCTGATATTGTAATTCACTGGAGAATGTAGAAGGAGGTTTGGAAACCACAGCACTTTATTTTGGCCAACGATACGGCAACCAGAATATTTTCAAACGTAATGTGACCGAGATTAGTCTAGCCGAAACACAACTAATTCATTGGTAGGATTAAAAAAACTGCAAGGATTTCTTAGATTTTGAAAGCCTCAGACTGCTGTATTCCGAATTCTGTGATTGGAATCACGTCGAAGACTTTACTGACATCCTTGAGCATCGTCATGATTTACTTTAGCTAATGCATTTTTAGAAATGTTATGACGTGATTAAATAAAGCTTTATCCAATATTGTTATATTTGGGTATACCTGATAACACAAACAGGTACAGCGGGCTCCTTTATGTAAAAAAGTTATCCTTTGGTCACCAAAAAACAAAAACAAAACAGGTAGCCATTTTGGTCTGCTCGGAGGTGAATAGCAGAGTAGCCAATTAAAGTGCGCGAAAACCCGCAATTTTCACTGGTTTGGTACATACCAAAAATGTGGGTAAATAGTTGTGTTAAAAGGTCATTTTCCACGAATAAAAATCCTTGTATGTGCACAATACAAAAGTGACTACTTTCACCGAAATTTCGTTTGAAGTGTATACGACCATTTACCTTCGCAAGTCATCCCAATAAATCCAAAAGTGCAGACACAGCGGTAACTTGCAACAAGATCAACACACGTGCCGTCATTTTTGCAGGGCGCGGGTGCACACTCGTTGATATCTGAAAATTAGGAATTGCCACTAGTAAATTACGGATTATTTAACATCAATATTTCCAACTCAAGGGGGGAACTACAGCAATGTAAGTGATAAACTGATTCTATTACGTTTTCGCAGTTATCGCCAGAATATCCCGATTGACATTTGCAGCTATAACTTCCCATAGCATTGGTACAGGTAGCTCCGTTCTTGCATGGATTGTTCGCACACTCATCAACATCTGTAAATAAGATTAAACTTCAGAAATCTACAAGTGAACTACCAACTATATTAAAACTTATTTCGCATGAACAACAAGGAAATAGAATAATCTTGCAAACTGCTGATGAGTCAAATTTACAAACTGTGCCATGTTTAAAATGAAAACAAGGAAACAAAGAAAGACAAACAGTAAAATGATTCTATTACCGTTTTCGCAGTCATTGCCAGAATATCCCGATTGACATTTACAGCTATAACTTCCCATAGCATTGGTACAGGTAGCTCCGTTCTTGCATGGATTGTTCGCACACTCATCAACATCTGTAAATAAGATTAAACTTCAGAAATCTACAAGTGAACTACCAACTATATGAAATGTTGCTTCGCATGAAAAACAAGGCGATAGAATAATCTTAAACTAGTAATACGTGACTCGCAAGCCCTCGCGAAGCTTTTGTTGCCTAGTAACGGGCACGCCTGCGATTTGATCTGCAAGGTTTCCAAGAATCGCTGCAAGGTTTCTGAGAATCGCCGGACGAACGCCGTGTTTTTGCTAATCAATGTTATTAAGCAAAGAAAAGGGGTTAAAAAAAAAAACGGCCTGGATTCGAACCGAAAAAAAAAAAAAAGAAGGACCATAGTAGGATTTGAACTTTCGCCCTCAATCCCGAAGATCAGATTTAAAAGTTAGCGCCTTAAGCCATTAGGCCACGAGCGCGCCGTGTGACGTCATTACTGTCAACCACGATTTCCACAAACAAACAAATAAATAAATAAATAAATAAATAAATATGACCGTAAAGGCCACACGAGAATTGCTCTCGCGTGAGCTCTTGGGGACAGAATTATAAACCCCGCTACGCGAGGCCTTCGGCCTCGCTTCGCGAGAAAAACTGCTAATGATTCGAATTTACAAGCTGTGTAATGTTTAAAATGAAAAAGGAAACAGAGAAAGACAAACAGTAAAATGATTCTATCACCTGTTTCGCAGTTGTTTCCAGAATATCCAGATTTGCAATTGCATTGGTAACCTCCCTGTTTATTGACACAGGTAGCTCCGTTCTTGCAAGGACTTTGTGATGTGCATTCGTTTATATCTGCAAAGAGTATAAACTCAGTATTAGTAGACATTTAGGAAATTCAACTAGTTGTGCTGCACAAAATGCGATGACGTTTTAGTGTAGAGTGCACTCTTGCGATGGTTTAATGTAGTGTCGTCCGCGATAATCCGCTAACCCCCTAACCCGCTAATTCGCTAAGGGGTAAACTTTTATAATAAATCAATCAATTGATTAATACTAATAAATAAATATTGCGCGGGGACACGCGTGCGCACCAGGCAAAACGTGGATCATCTTCTATCTGCATTATTACCATTTGTATTTAGGCCAATATATATTTGTTTCAGACTCTTTGCTCTCCTTGTGTGTATAACTAACTAATATTATTACAATGGACTTTGTAATCAATAACAATTCTAAAACAGAAGAGCTCTTGAGCCAACATAAAATGATTTTGTCACCTGTTTGGCAGTTATTTCCAGAATATCCAGATTTGCAATTACAGCGATAACTTCCCTGAAGATTGACACAGGTAGCTCCATTCTTGCAGGGACTTTTTGTGCATTCGTTTATACCTACAAAAAGATAAGATATTAGTAGACTTTTAGGAAATTCAACTAATTGTGCTAATTGTGTGATGACCTTTTGTATGACAAACATGTTTTGAAAATCGTTGTAAGTCGTAAGCCGATTTTGCAATACAATGGACTTTGCAATCGATAATAAAAGTTTTTAAAAGAAGTTAGGAACGGAAGAGCCCTTGGGCCAAAAGAAAATACCATTTTATCGCCTGCTTGGCAGTTCGTGATTGCTGGGTACATTGTTCCGGTATATTATTTTATATTTGTATATCGCGAAAAAACTTTTAAAGATTGGCTGTTTTTGGTAATTTAAATAATGTGCTGTATAATAAAGACTATTACGTTTTTGTATAGCTTCGTATTGAAAATATTTGTTAGTCGTTACTCGCCAGCACCATACTTTTTTTTAATCATTTAGTATACAATATATTCACTTTACAATCAACATAATTTTAAAAACAAACGAGGAAACTGAAAAGTCACAGGTTGTTTTACACTTGTTTATATCGGTAAACAATAGGTAAGCAAAAATTTGCTAATGAAATGTAATAAAATATAATTTTAACAAGTGAACAATAAACTACACTAAAACTACACAAAAAAACGTATTTACCAGATTGTGTTTGGTGAATATTTGGTAGACTTTACCGGAATGTACAGTAGATTCTTTGTTATTCTCAAATTGTGAAAATTCGACAGCAATGGCGTAGGAGGCTTACCCTTCCCCCGAGCCATCTTTTACCGAGCGTTTAAATGAAAAAGTTGTACCTGTTGACCGAGCCAAAACTTGGCCCTCTCGGGTTCGCGTATGCTCTATATGTCCCGACTTGTCCCTGGTAGGTGAAACAACAATAGCCAAAGTGTTTACATGGAAAAAAGTTGGTCCGCCCCCCATGGTCACCCTACCTTCAAAGCGAGTAATCCTCCACCCAGGGTTACCCTGCCCCCCGAGGCAACTTTGCGATTTCTCATGTAAACGGTTCGCTGCTATTTATAAAGAAATGTATGAAAAGTTCTCCCGCCCGGGTGGCTCGGTATGGAGGGTAACCCTCCTACCAGGGACAACTTTTCTCCATATACAACATGATATAAAACAGGCCCTTAGTGTCGTTTAGCATAGTGTAGTATAGTAGTCGCGTATTGTGGTTGGGCGTCGCGTTAACTGTAGTTGGGTGTCGTGTTGTGCAGTATTAACTTGCTTATCACCCTTAAAAATGGAAAGCAATGGCAAAAATACAATTTTTATAATGGTATTCATTAAGTATTATTCCTCACCTATGTTCATCTTGCAACATTTAAACGACTCAATGCAGTACAGTTTGTCACATCCTCCTCTGTAAATTCCGGCCAAATAATAACCTTCCCGCTTGCACTTGCTCAGTCCTCTGTTGTCAAACGAACTCCCGACATTCTCGTTATAGCAGCTTTCATACCTATCTGGAAATGTGTTTGGCTTACAGCATTTAGCCCCTTCAATGTTATGCAGCCAATCGCCATCAGTCCGGTAGAAACCACGGACAAAATACCCATTTGGACAAATAGCCCAGACGTTGGTTCTAACAGGATAACAAAATTAATTATAAAAGACAATCGGGTTGCATTAACTATTTCTATGTCATTGACACCAGGATCTTTAAATAATTTTACTTAACCCTATTAAGCTTGGGCGAGGGGGCAGACAGTGCCCGCGCTGATTTCATACTTACATGTATGCGACTTAAATGTATTCAGACAATAAATACCAAATCTCGTGACTTTTACTAACATTTATCTGGACATATTTTGATGTGTTACTTTTACGGTCACGTGATGCTCTGCAAAATAGGCCAATTTCGATATATTAAAATTCTAACTTGGCTCCGAGGCTTAGGGGAATAAAACAAAATAAATTATTTATTCATCCCTCAACCTCGATGTGATTTCTTTTCAATTTCTTTTGTTTTATTCCCCTAAGCCTCGGAGCTAAGTTAGAATTTTAATATATCGAAATGGGTCTATTGGGAGTTTTTCGTGTTTACCTTATTCTGTTAAGGATATTTTGTTATGGCTGTGGACGTCAAGCGTACATCTCAAAAATCAGTGAATTTCGATTTTCTGACATTTAAAACAAAATGGAATTCAAGATGGCGTATTTACTGATGACGTCATTCAGTTGTAATATGACTTCATAATTGAAGGTGACCAACACAAAAATAAATTAATTAAGACGGTTTACAATACAAATCAGTTACCATGCATATCATAAATATTTTTTGGGATACTGGAGGAAGAAAACAGCAGGGGCTTAATGAACCTTACAATAACCCAGCTATTCGACATTATCGTATTCAGAAACCTACATGTGATTAGTTTAGATTTTCTAGGTCAACGAAGAGTTTAAAGAGAGAACGTATACATTTAAACAAGCATGCGTATTTACTTATCCAGAACGCTCCACCAATTGGCGTTTTTACATGTTGACGGTGTGTTCTGATTTGGTTCAGGAGCTGGACAACACTTTGCTTCCTCCAATAATCCTATCTTATCGTTGCTACCCTTAAGCCTATTCCTCCAGAGCCCAGTAATGTAATGCGTCGACGAGTCGCACTGGACCCAACCTTTTCTATCAAAGGCTCCCCACCAGTTGGCAAACTTGCATCCATCGTAGATACTGCAGCATCTGAACTTTTCGATGCAGCGGAGCTTGTCACAACCACCTCTGTAGACACCCGCCATGTAATACTCGTCGTCACATTTACTCCAGCCTTTGTTGTCGAAGGATGAACCAACGTCGTGGTCGTAACAGCGGAGATAACTACTCGGTAAGTTGTTGGGTTTACAGCAACGGCCTACTTCGATGTTGTGTAGGTTATGGCCGGAAGTGCGCATTAATCCTTGCATAAAATAACCATTCTGACATACGGCCCAGTTATTGTTCCTGGACAAGAATATATGCTTGTATAAGTGTAATTGCCATAATGTTGTTATATATGTCATAGGCGAAGTCAAATAAAATGCAAATAAAAAAAATACGGTGTTTAACCCTATCTAGCTAGCAGATCGGGGGCTTTTAATTCAGTGTTTTTTATATATTGAAGCAAAATCCGCCAAACTTTGCGACTTTACCTGAAATTTATCTGGAAACAATTTAGTATGGCATGTCATTGTTCACGGAAGTTCATTTACACGGACAGGCGTGTTTTTCCAAATTTGTAATTTTACTGTTTTTAATGAAATTTTACTTCGTGCTTCATCGCGTTTTCCTAAACACTCCACACACGTTTTCTCGTGTTTGAAAATCACGATGAATCACTCGCTGTTACACATAAGCTTTTTTGGACACCTAAAACAGTTATTTTATTATACTAAGGCGGAAAATATGGCGCCTAAAAGATGATTTACAGTCCGTACTGCGCAATCTCCGCCTGCTATGTTTATGAGTCGCATACGAAGTACTAGCGAAAATAGAAATCGTTGTACAAACTTACATTTTTCTTCATTATTAACGCCAGATATCCTTGCCAAACCCGGCAATAATAACGAGTAGACGAACCTCAGCGTTATCCCAAACCGACGTTTCAGCTCATTGAGCATTAAGGAACTCAACGACACGTCAGACACGTAATGGCGGATTCAAAAACTTCATAAGAACTTCATGTACGCTATCCCCCAAAGTGTACGTATCAACAAATTCAAAACAAAAATGTAAACAAACCCTGAGCATGCGCAGTACGGACTGGAAATCATCTTTAAGGCCAGATCAAAACGGTCACAAACATTTGTCACAACATTCTCTCAACATTCGTTGTGAGCCGATGTTGAGACCGTTTGAATACCCTTCACAACAATGTTGTGAGGTGTTGTGACATGTTGTGTCGAGTTTCAATTATTTAATTTCTTTTGTTCTTGAAATGTTGAGAGGTTGTTGTGGCCGTTTGTCACAACATGTTACAACAAATGTTGTGAGAATGTTGTGACAAAAATTGTGACCATTTGATCGGGCCTTTATAAGTTGTAATGTTTTGGAAGTTATCAGTTGAAATCTTCCCGATATTTTGCCTTTGAACACTGTCGGAATGAATTGTACGGATGAATTAATACGTTATTCAGTTAAATTAAGTAATTTGTCAAATTATTGTTTTGCCACCAGTTAAAGTTAAAAATTCCAAAGTTATTGTTGCTCTAGCTTCATGCAATTTTCTATACTTATTTTTATTATAATTTCAACCCGTGAGGTATTTTTGAGCATCTGACGTCATTTTCTCTAATTTGCAACCAAGCCTTGGAACAAGGTCAAGTAATGGCGGCCGTAAATTCTCGGAAATAAAAGTAAAAAAAACAATGACTTCTATTGTTCGTAATGGATTGAAATTTGGCAAGATATGTAAGAAAGTCATATTGTACACGAAAATGTAAAAAAATGAATATCAACAAGTTGATCGTAGGGGCACTTTAAACAAAAGCATTTTAGAATTTAGCATCACAAATATTTGTCTCAAATCATTGTTTACTAAGGTAGAAAAACACCAAAGAGGTGATAATAAACCAAACAGGAACAAGGATGGTTGAGGATGGAGAAGATTAAGACGGATTGCAAACGGCGAACTTGAAAACAAAATGCCAATTTTTTCAAGATCCGCCATCCGTGACGTAGCCCCTTTAAGATTTAGTTTCATATTTTACTAACTTGTCTAGCGCTCCCCACCAATTCGCAGTTTTACAAGTTGAAGCTCGGTGTTGGTTTGGCGCAGGGAGCCTTGCAGCAGCGTCCTTGTTTCTAGTAGAGAGATTGGGGTCGGCATCACTCTTGCCACTTCTATGAAGGCCGGTCAAGTATTCAGTAGAAGAATCACAAGTGGACATCCTTGTTTGTCGAACTTTGACCACCAATTTGCTGATCTGCATTGGCCCCAACACGCATCCGCCATGAGCAATATGACCAACAAGGTGAGGTATGGTTTCATGATAGCTTCAGAGCTGCCTCGGTACACCTGTATATGTCATCGTTAGCAATAGAATCGCTCAGTTTCTCTTTTGTAGAATTTTCTTTCACACATCTCAGGCTCTCGGGGTTTCGTGTTTTCTATAATCAAAAAATTACTTCATGAAAAATGAATGACTCCACTGTGTGAAGAGGTTTAAAAATATTTGATATCCACAAGTTCTCTCCAATTGATTATTAGAAGCCGTGGACGATATATATCTTATTAGACATTTTAGTGTGTAGTATCGCACACTATTTTTACGAGTCTTGTAATATATATTTTTAGCAAGCGCGTAGGCCGAGTCAAAATACAAATGATGAGTAAAAATACATTGTAATGACTACACACTAAAATGTTTAATACTAGATTTATATATTATCCAAACGTATTTTGCTCCCGAAATCCAGACTTTGAAACTGTGTTTTGCGTTTTTACTCGGGAGAACTAAACCGGTTTGTAAACCGGTTTCTGCAGCGCAGTACAAGTGTCGTGAGATATTGTACTTGTTTCGCGCGTTATTTGTAAACCGGCTATTGAAGAGAGTTGGATAATAAAACCAAGCCAATGATTATTGTTTAATTTTGGTTTGTATCCTTACTGCTGAAGATGTGGTAAAAATTGATTGTAAAGACTGGCCGAGATTTTTCTGCAAATTTGAGAAACTCTGGACGATACAATGGCTATTTTTGGTGAACCGCGCCGAGAAACGAATGTGTGAGCCTTACGGTTCCCGCTACAAAAAGAGTATTACCTGAAAATTCTCACACCAAGCATATTAACTATGCACCAAGTTACTAACCAAACACGTAAATTAAACAGCGTAAACAATTCGCAATAAAAAAAAAACTGTCTGTCCTGGTGTGTCTTAAACAATTTTATCAGCATCATAGATCTTGTAAGAATGTTCTGTTAACTTTATTTGAAATTCATATTATTTTTTCGGATGTGATATTTTGATTTTGTGAAATTTTGAAGCATTCTTTTGCATGTATAGTATTTCGCACCTGAAAGGTTGTAAATGTATGAGGTGCCATCCTTTTATAGTGACCTGAAAAGCGGAACTTCTTTGGTACTAATGTGTTTGACTTCATAAGTTGGAAATATTATTTTCTCGCTGTTTATTCTTGGTTTGCAACTGACGTCATCACCGCCATGTTGGATGACCATTAACAAAATAATTCTAATTAGCTTTATTGTTCCTGTCATCCAACATGGCCGCCAGGGTACGTACGTACCCTGGTCTTTGTCGTTTTAAATCTCTCGGGAATGGTTGCAAACCAGCAATATTATTACGTGTAAAATGATGATACATCGATGTCAGCCTCGCTTCCAAGTGGATTAAGGAAATGTCGCTCTTAAACTAATTAATTATTCATGATGTTATATTAGCCAACCAGAGCTCCCTGTGCTAGTCAGATGGATGAGTTTAGAAACCCAATGAAACACCAGTTGAAAACCACTTGTGTTTCAACTCAGTTGAAACACGAGTTGAAACACGTGTGCGAAAGGTTTTTTGCCATCTACATATTCATAAACCAAAACAACAATTAGAACATGACTGCCTTTTTTAGCTGTAAACAATACTCAATACTTGAACGACACTTGAGAATGTATGCTTTTACTCAAGATAAATTATGTCTTGCAAGCTGAAAAAAGCAAGCTTGACTTAAACAAAAATAAAGTTAAACTGTTATCTGAATAAAGTTGATATTTAGATAAGACCTCAACACCATCTTATTTCGTCGCACCGCAAACATTTATGTCGTAACTTGTACTTTCGTTTCGGCCGTTAAAAACTCTTCGAATTTACCTTTATCCCTTCTCAGTATAGTACTCTAGCTAGGTAGCTGTCTCCTTTCCCAGTCGGCTCAAATGTGGAACTCTTTCCCAAACGAAAACTCCGCAGTAAGCGGTCGCGCATCACTCGACTGTACGCTCGTACCGTGATCATCATAAGTGTATATGCAGGGAAGGAGTCGTGAAAAGCACCAAGGAATGTTGCTACATGTGCCGCTTTCTAGCAACCAGAACAAATGATGCTAATCAGCAAAGCAAGCGCAAGCAACATACGCAGACGCAGTAACGTGTTGATTTGTCCTAAACAAAAGGCACTGATGATCAACGCGTTACTGCGTCTGCGTATGTTGCTTAGGCTTAACAATTCAGCGGCAATGCTAATTAGAGGAATAATATATAATTGTAATTTTCAGTGTTTTCTTTTTTGGAGAAGTAATTTAAAAAACTCGTGCTTCGTGTTTCATTGGGTTTCCTAACACTTGCAAAAAATAAAAGCACTCGGCCTGCGGCCTCGTGCTTTCATCTGTTTCTCGTGCTTCGAAACCCAATGAAACACTCGCACTCGTTTTTTTGAAATATTACTTATTGCTTCGTGCTAGCACGTCCTTGAATTTTTGTTTCTGTGGCGTCATAGTTTTTGAGAAAATTCCGAATTTCGAAATTGGAAAATGTACCGCATAATACTAGTGACACTGGTAGAAATTTCACAAAAAGCACCCTGCTTGTTTATATGAACTACCTCATTATAGGAAATTAACGCTCCTTGAAATTAACGCGAATTTTCAAAATTCGCGTTAATTTAAGTCGCGTTAATTTTTGTGAGCGTTAATTTCCGCGACATTAATTACAAACGTCATGACAGAAGAAAGGTGCTATAATTAGGATTAGAGCACCATTAACACTGTACTTCGATGAATTGGTATTCGTCACCAAGCAGTTCTATCGAGTTGGGTTGAAATTGTTACATACGGTGATATTGTTTGACGATATTGAAGGCCGGAAAATTGGAAGATAGGTCTAATTGGGTCGTAATTAACATATATAAACTTGAAAATTGAACAACAACAAATACATAAACAGACTCTGCGGTAAATCTCTTGGATGGAAATATTTGAGAATAGGTAATCCAAATAATTTCATTAGTGAATGCATGTAAATAAGGTGTTATAGCATATTTTTGTTGTTTTCTTTTAAGTTAAATCTTAAATAAGTGATGAAAATGTATCGTACTTTATATATATCATACCTTTCAATTTCTCTCTCAGTGGATCAAAAAGCGATTTGGTCCTTTAAAAGTCAATCGTGCAATGATGTTTTTGCGCTGTAGTTATTTTCCTTAAACTACTCGACTTTGTAATTAGGTGTTGTGACGAACATGATCAACGGCTGAATAAATATTATACGTATTGGACATAAATTAAAATTTTACTAAATTATTTTGTTTCCCATAGATTTCAAAATCGAATTCAACCTTGATTCGTAGCTACCTGTACGTACGATAAATGTAGTTCTTGTTTGAAGAAAAGTTTTATTCCTTGCATAATTGAACGAAACCATTTTTGTTTTATTTGCTATTGAAACGATAAGGCTTTCAGGCCGTCACAAGAAAATGAACAGCTGAATAAGCATGGTAATGAAGATCGACTTTACTTCAGTCTACGTAGCTACACTTTTTTTAATTATCCATGTGCTGTGAATCACACAATGTCGCAAGCACCTAATTTATTAGAAAAAAATTTAGTTAAAACAAGCTAAGGTCTCTTAAGTTCATTTGATGTACTTTTATAATTAACTAAATTAAATATAACTTTTTCGCGAAGTTAATTAGTTGAATGTAAAGTATTGCTTGCAAATCATTTCGCAATCAATAATTCATCAAGTTTAAACAACGAAAATCATAACCGTGACGATAGGGTTAAGACACAATCATTTATAGCCTTGTTTTAACTGAATTAATGTCTTATTTCAAATTAAAAGGAAGCGCTTTTATTTTTCGATTTGAGCTTTCTTGTGGTTGCTGTTACAGGAGTATAAAACAGATTTAGAGTGATTATCATTATTTTGTTAACGACAACGTGAGGTTGACATTTTTATTGACATAGTTGCTAAAACGTGCGATTATCAATTTTTACTATTCACCCCAAGTAATAATTTAGCGTCGTTACTGATGTATCAATCCAGGTGGCCTTTTTTTTAACACGTACTAGAGAGTAAAACGAATCAATTCGTGATTGCTTTTCCAAAAAAGAAAAGGAAATCATTTTACCGAACAAAACGTTTCAATCTGAATAAAAGTGACGCGCGATTGTGAATATAGATTACAACATCAAACACTGCAAAAGGACAGTGCTAAACCACGAAACACCGAAACACCGAAACACCGAAACACCGAAACACCGAAACACCGAAACACCGAAACACCGAAACAGCTATTTTTTTCTTATTTTTTTTTTTAGCGAAACACCGAAACAGCTATTTATTTTTTAATGGTTATATTTTGCTGATATAATTTCCGATGGCAAGCTAAAGCTATGTACAGTTAAGCCCCAGCAAGTTTATATTTGGGAGAAGCGTTGCGCGACGACACAAATAAACGGCGACTGTATGTCACGGCGACTAGTATAGTGAAACATTGGCTATAAACATGAGCTCGCGATCTTAGATAAGTACTCCAAATAAAATAAAGGCTACTACCCAAAAAACTTTAAGGTCGCTTGTAGATCCACCCCTTATACTAGTGATGAGCGAAGAATGAATGTCTTCCTCGCAAGTTCAAGTTGGATTTGTTGACTCTACCGGTAATTAAATCCCGGCAGAATTTGCATTCGGCATACGGACGCAGCAGACGCCCAGTTTAAAGCTTTCCGAAGCTTCTCAGTCAGTAAATTATAACGATCCTCGCAGCGAAAGAACGATCCACTTGGGTACGAATAGGGCAAGCTGTGATGTCTGGTACGCGGCGAATATTCCGGGAATTTCGGTTGACTTTTCTAAGAAAACGACCGGCTTTGAAAAATTATATTACGGATTTCTGAAGCTGCAAAATTATATATTATGTTTTGACACCCACCACAGTAACAAGCATTTTTATCACGATTTTACAGATATATTTATATAGCCACAAAAGAAGCAGTGAAATTTACCAGCGCGAATTTACATGCAAGGAGCCCAAACAAAAACGACGACAATTAATCGAACGTTTCTGAAGTTAATTGCAAGCTTTACAAAAAGTCCAGTAGAACGGCTCGGGCTGTTTTCCAATTAAATTTGACAAAACCATTTAGCTAGCTCTCCGATTATATAAACGTAAGAAAAACGCGAGATATTCTCTGTTCTCCAAGAAGGTATAAAGTACTGAGTAAATCTAAAGCCGATAAGTGGTCATGCACATGGCGTACTGCATGTAAGGTCACTCAATCGCACATACACTACAGACCACTACATCTCTTGAGCCTTTGTTCAGTAAATAACCGTTACAAAAAAATAGCTGTTTCGGTGTTTCGTTAAAACAAAAGAAGGAAAAAAATAGCTGTTTCGCTGTTTCGCTGTTTCGCTGTTTCGCTGTTTCGTTTCGCTGTTTCGTGGTTTAGCACAGTCCGTCGCGCAACGCTTCTCCCAAATATAAACTTGCTGGGGCTTAACTGTACATAGCTTTAGCTTGCCATCGGAAATTATATCAGCAAAATATAACCATTAAAAAATAAATAGCTGTTTCGGTGTTTCGCTAAAAAAAAAAATAAGAAAAAAATAGCTGTTTCGGTGTTTCGGTGTTTCGGTGTTTCGGTGTTTCGGTGTTTCGGTGTTTCGGTGTTTCGGTGTTTCGGTGTTTCGGTGTGTTTCGGTGTTTCGGTGTTTCGGTGTTTCGGTGTTTCGGTGTTTCGGTGTTTCGTGGTTTAGCACTGTAACAAACAATTGGTGGTTTTCATCAACATTACAAAAACTATTTGCTTGCATGACCAAGATCAGAAAATTAACAGGTAAAATAACTGGCAGAAAGAAACATTTTGTCCAAATTATAGCTTTGTAGCGTTTTTCATAACCGAGTTATTGCCAAACTAATTTTCAGAAAATTACAGCGGTATTTAGTATGCCGCCGCCATGTTTGTGTCCTTCAGAGGAGAAGTAGAGTGGATTCTACCGTCAATATCATTAGCTTTCACTTCAAATCTGTTTAGACATCACTTCTAAATTATTATCACGTCTAAAATCACTAATGTCAAAATGCTAGATGAATGATTTTCATGTCTATAATATATAAAAATAATAGCTTTGTAGGATTGACAGTTTAGATTTTAGAATTTTTATGGCGTCAGATGAAAACAAACAATACTGCAGGATGTACCTGCGAATGTACACGGAACCAAGGATAATATATTGTTATAGTATATATATAAACTGCAGTGTTTGACCCTTTTTAAAAGTAGAATGAACTTTAAATTATTTGTGTACAGTCGAAACATATTCGGATCTTCCTATTCATCGGAAATCTTCGGCAATCCTCGGAAATATCCGGAAAACGTTCGGAAATGTTCGCATGACTTTCTTCGGAATTATTAGAAGTATTCAAGCAATAACGAATGAAACTGAATTTTCTTGAAATTTATCAGGACATATTTTGGTTTGTGAAGTTGAATCATGATGGCAACCGTGTTTTGATATAATCCTCTATCCACAACTTTTCCGTTTTAATAATAGGATTTTGCTAACATACCGTTTACACCAGTTGTTATATAGTTGTTTACACCAGTTGTTACTGATAATTTGGGCGATTTCCGACATTGAAAAATGTTTTCAAATACAAGATGGCGGATTTGTAAGTTTCGAGTTCGTTTTTGGATAAGGTCAGAATTACAGCACCGCAGCTAGTAACTCATTTTACACGAAGAATGGTATATGTAGTCACAATCACCACTTGCCAGGTCTGCTAAAATCATTTCTAGACCACGGTTTAGTTAAAGTCTGAACCGGAGTCTCGGATCAAATTGTGGCACTGGTCCTTTTTGGTTTAATTAAACGATCAGTAAATTCTCCCATCAGTGCTCGATTTCTTGCCAGTCTTCTGAATTGTAAATATTCCCATTTGTTGTTGACGTTCCGTTTTATGGAAGAGCTACTACTACTACTACTACTACTACTACTACTACTACTACTACTACTACTACTACTACTACTACTGCATACTCTAAGTGAATTAAATAATATTCTAAACTAAGTAAAAGGAAACTTAACAAACTTGCAATTTTCGGAGCCTGGTTAGACTATAGCAAAGATATCGGTTCAGTCAGCTTCCTTCTTTTTCCTCTCTTCCTGTCCCCCACCCCACTCAGTCACCTTTTTGTCCTCCGTACCAGTTTCTCACTCGTGCCTTTATGTAAGAGTTGCCTGCGGAGGAGGCTAGGACAAAATATATTGCATCGTGCTTCATATGTTGAATGGAGTTTTGAAGATTTCAAGGTGAAAACTGTTCTTTTGTTATGTTTCTAATAAAAGACTAATTTTACTAATTGACCAAAAGTTAAGAGTTCCATTTCCTCGTGCGTTGGTTACTTTTGCCAGGGAAACTTGTGATGAAGTTAAAATTGCAGTTGCAAAACGTGCCGCTATAAAGTGAATCTTGAAACAAGATGCTGCGAACTTTTAATCCTGAAGAAGATAATAAATCTTGTTGCTGAATCGGACAATGCTGATAGTTCACGGGAGAAAGTAAGAGGTTGAGAAACCACAAAACTTTATTTTGGTCAACGGTACGGCAACCAGAATATTTTCAAACGTAATGAGATCGAGATTAGTCGAGCCGAAACACAACTGAATTGTTGGTAGGATTAAAAAAAATGCAAGGATTTCTTGGATTTTGAAAGCCTCAGACTGCTGCATTCTTGATTCAGGTATGAAATGCATTTTAAAGTTTGTTGAATAGGGAAGCGATTGGAATCACATCGAATACTTAACTGTTCGAAATGTTTTACAACTAACTTGAACATCGTTATGATTTACTTTAGCTAATACATTTTTAGAAATTTTATGATGTGATTAAATAAAGCTTAATCCAAGATTGTTATATTTTGTTAAAAGGTCATTTTCCGCGAAAAGAATTCCTTGTAAGTGCACATTACAAAAGTGACTACTTTCGCCCAAATTTCGTTTCAAGCGAAATTTCATTCATTTTCGCCGAAAAGCACTGAAATTCGTCGAAATTCGGTTGCATTACTTTTGTACAGTACTGTATTTCAGAAAAATCAATTCACAGAAGTGTATAAATACGACCATTTACCTTCGCAAGTCAATCCAAGATATCCAGAAGCGCATTCACAGCGGTAACATGCAACAAGATCAACACACGTGCCGCCATTTTTGCAGGGCGCTGGTGCGCACTCGTTGATATCTAAAAATTAGGAATTGCCGCTAGTAAATTACGGATTATTTAACATCAATATTTCCACCTCAAAGGGGAGACTGCATATTTGCAATAATTAATGGTGTTATTTTACAGCAATGTAAGAGATAGATATGAGCGGCAGATCGGTATGGGCATTTACAATGGTGAGCCGAAGGCGAGCCATTGTATATCCCATACAGAAATGACGCGAATATTGTATCGAGCTTGCGACACGATTGCATCTAAAGCCCCATTTACACCATATTCATTTTGGGTCCGGCACTCCTAAATTTTGGCACGCGGGCCGATAGTTTAGGGCACGGCCCGCTTCATTTACACGACAAAATATGTTCGATTTTTTTCAATGTTCATTTCTGAGCGGCACCCCAAAAAATAAGAACGGCACTCTTAAATTTGTGAGTCCCCGAGATTATTTAACAGCGGCTCACATAATTTTTAGCAGATTCGTTCAAAATCAAGATGTCAGATACGCAATGTCGATTGCCAAAAGCAATTTTATGGCTTGATGCCTTGAAAAAACGAAAAGGCCTGACAGAAATGAGGGACGAAACAAGGCATGTCAACACTTGTACCGTGGCATTGACGAATTCTTGATAAAACAGTGTAATATATCTGTATCAAATAACACAGCCGACCCAAAATTAAGCCATGTATTTAAAGCAGACAACGGCATTACAATACTAAAAACCGCATTTTACGGAACAGATTATTGAAATACCGAGGGGTCAAAATTAAACATGGTGCATGATGTGAATTTATCAACATGCATGAACTGACACATTACCTCCAAATAATGCTACTTCTATGAATGACTATTCCTCGAATAGTAATTTACATGAAGCAAATTACAAGGGTCGAACAAAGCCGCAGTTAGTGTCCAAAATGGAAAACGGCATAGACAAATCACGTCGATTAAAATCGCTCGCTAAAAGAAACAAGTTTTACTACCCGTTGTTGTTATAAGCCTTATAATAAAATCTATAACTTCAAACGAGTGGAAATCGACTGATTACTCTGTCTTTCAGGCCATTTATATTCCTCTTTAGTCCAAGTTTTTACGGCATGAAGACATATCTCGTCAGGACACACCGTTTGCGCATGTGTGATTGAAATTTTGGCGCCCCTGGTTTTTTTCTTCGTGTCGCCAAAGGCTCTGGGAACGAGAATGCATCTCTTTTTGGCACGCGGGCCTCCTTTTAGGCGGGCCGAGACTACCTCCTGAGGTGGTCTCGGCCCGCCTAAATTTTTGGGCACGCGTGCCAAACATTTTGCATTTACACGGCAAAAATCAAGCGGGCCGTGCCCTAAACTATCGGTCGGGTCGGCTGTGTTATTTGATACAGATATATTACACTGTTTTATCAAGAATTCGTCAATGCCACGGTACAAGTGTTGACATGCCTTGTTTCGTCCCTCATTTTTGTCAGGCCTTTTTCGTTTTTTCAAGGCATCAAGCCATAAAATTGCTTTTGGCAATCGACATTGCGTATCTGACATTTTGATTTTGAACGAATCTGCTAAAAATTATGTGAGCCGCTGTTAAATAATCTCGGGGACTCACAAATTTAAGAGTGCCGTTCTTATTTTTGGGTGCCGCTCAGAAATGAACATTGAAAAAAATCGAACATATTTTGTCGTGTAAATGAAGCGGGCCGTGCCCTAAACTATCGGCCCGCGTGCCAAAATTTAGGAGTGCCGGACCCAAAATGAATGTCGTGTAAATGGGGCTTAAATGTTCATGTTTATCTACTATCTATCAAAGCGATTAAATCGAAGGAAACGTTTATGTAAATCAGGACGAAATCTGTATCCGATTTACAGATATTCTTTAAACATTCATTTCTTCATATGCCCCCTCGCCACTTCCTGTATTAGTTATTTTGCTCAGTTTTACTATCGTTGTAATATTTTTCTTTATTTGTGTGGCAAATAAATAAACTAAATTGTCATTATGAATTATTAATGAGTATTGTAATAAATTTTAACCCTATTCTGCCTGGGGGGGGGGGGGGGGGGGCAGAAAGTGCCGCGCTGACTTCAAATTTATCGTACTTAAAGAGCATTCAAGCAATCATAGCCAAACTTTATGACTTTTCCTAAAAATTATCTGGGAACATTTTAGTCTGCCAATTTTTGATCACGTGACTTGATGTTTCCATGGCAACCAAGTTTTGACAGGCCGTTTTAGCCAAATTTGGTATTTTCAAGAAGTTTAAATGTCCGTTTTCATGAGATTTTCGCTTTTTACGAAGAGTTTCTTCCAAAATCTTTGCAATTTTTGCATCCTTATATTGTTTTCGATTTTTTCAAATCAAATTTGGTAATTTTCTGACATTTCTGAACAATTGAAAAATCCAAGATGGCGGATCCAAGATGGCGGACAGTTTTAAAGTATGACGTTATTTCGGCGTGATATGATATCATAATTGATTCGTAATTGCCACTAAAATAAATATGTTTGAATGCTTTATTCACCACATAAGTTTCATTTTTATAGCACAAATACTTTTCGAGATACAGATCGTTTTACCCAAATTTGTTGATTTTTTAGCTTAATTTTCAGTTTTCATAAAATGTTTGCTTTTTATGATGAAATCCTTCCAAAATCTTTGCCGTTTTAGCATCTTTATATTTTTCTTGATTTTTTCAAAGCAAATTTGGAGATTTTCTGACATTTCTGAACAATTTAGAAATCCAAGATCTCGGATCCAAGATGGCGGATTTTTTTAGCGTATGACGTCATTATGGCGTGTATGACGTCATAATTGACACGTGACTGCCACTAAAAGAAACATTTTTGGATGTTTTACACACCATGTAAGTTCCATTTTCATAGCGTCAATACTTTTCGAGATACATGGGGGGGGGGGGGGGCACTATCTGCCCCCCCCCCCCCCCCTCTCTACAACGGCCAGGATTTTTCGTCCCAACCGTACACCGATACATACACTTTAATCTAATTCTAACCTCCCTACAACGGCCACCTCTCTACAACGGCCAGTTATTTCGGCCCAAGGTGGCCGTTGTAGAGAGGTTCAACTGTAATCCCATTATCTTTGATCCGGCTTTCTAAAAACAATCCTAGGTTATTCTCACTTGTTTCACAGTTAATGCCAGAATATCCAGATTTACAATCACAGCGATAACTTCCTAGTTGATCGACACAGGTAGCTCCGCTCTTGCAGGGATTGTTCGCACACTCGTTTGCATCTGTAAATTAAATATTTAATATTAAACTGAGCGGAAAATAAATACCATGCAGCACCTCTTGTTTGGTAATCTTACGAAGTTTCGTTAGGTTAGGTTCTACCTGAGTCGAGAAAACGGAAGTTGAAAACTGAAAATTTTAGAGACGTCTGTATGACTTCCGTTTTCTCGACTCAGGTAGAACCTAACCTAACGAAACTTCGTAAGATTACCAAACAAGAGGTGGTATTTCAGGTGCTAGTACTGATTTTCCGCGCAGTTTAATTTTAATCATTTTGAATTTGCGGCGGCCATTTTGGAGAAAGGTCTATTCCCCAAGAATCAAAGGTTCGTTGTGCCGTGTCGTTATTATTAGTGATCGAGTGATCCATGAAAAAATATTGCCAAACCAATATGTAGTTTCACGTTAAACGACATAAAAATGTATACGTTAGATTTCAGCTCGACAATAACTACCAACGACAAAATAAAATAAATGTTTACGTTGTAATCCAAACAATACAATTTGATAAAGTTCCTTCTTTTTTTCTAAACGATCGGCATTGGACAAAAAAGGAACATACATAGACTAATCCCTTACCTGT
Source organism: Desmophyllum pertusum (assembly GCA_029204205.1). Lineage (NCBI taxonomy): Eukaryota > Metazoa > Cnidaria > Anthozoa > Scleractinia > Caryophylliidae > Desmophyllum > Desmophyllum pertusum. Next base: position 590,711 of record MU827814.1, read on the forward strand.
TTCGCAGTTATTGCCAGAATACCCCATTTTACAGTCACAGCTGTAACTTCCCGCAATATTCTTACAGGTAGCTCCGTTCTTGCATGGATTGTTCGCACACTCGTCAACATCTGTAAATAAAATTAAACTTCAGAGATATACAACTGAACTGCCTAGTATATGAAATGTTCTTTCACATGAAAAGAAACAGGTTGAGAACCTGAAGACAACCGGTAAAATGATTCTATTACCGTTTTCCCATTTATTTAATTTTTATTTTATGAAGCTTCACCAAAGTATAAATAACATATAAGTAAACAGAAGGTAATTTGAAGTGACGGAAGACAAATGGCTAGGAGACCACAACAAGCCAATTACTGTGGACCCTTTAAAGCTAAGATGATATGAAATACATACAGTTTCAAAAAATTAACAATTGATGGAAATATTAGGGGATAAAACATGCAAGGATTTAGAAGGAACAAGTTGGGGGAAGTGGCTAGGCTGCGGGTAGTATTGCATTTAGGATAGATAGACTTCCAGGTGCGTGGATCATTATGGTTGAAATCATTTGTGAGACCAGATCAGAGTAGTAGTATTGGATAAATAATTTCTTAAAGGTGTCCAGGGTAATAGTTTTATCCTTTTTATTTATGCTTTCTGGTAAGATGTTCCATGTTCTGCATACTCTTACTCGAGCGCTGCCTGGTAAGTGGTCGTTTTGCATATATGTTTGGGGTATTGAAAATGCTCATACAGAGCAGCCGCTCCTATTGGTATCTATCACTTAAACTTCAGAAATCTACAAATTAATTACCTATATGAAATGTTCTTTCGCATGAACAATACTGAAGGCAATATAATAATCTTGCAAACTAATTTAACATCAGTGTAAAAGGAAACAGAGAAATACAACCAATAAATTGATTATATTACCTGTTTCGCAGTTATTTCCAGAATATCCAGATTTGCAATTGCATTGGTAACCTCCCTGTTTATTGACACAGGTAGCTCCATTCTTACATGGATTGTTCGCACACTCGTTTACATCTGTAAATAAGATTAAAATTCAGCCGAAATCTACAAGTGAATTAGCTATATGAAATGTTCTTTCGCATGAAAAATAAGGCAACAGAGTAATCTTGCAACTAATTAACGATCAGTGTAACGTTTAAAATCAAAACGGAAACAGAGAAATACAACCAATAAAACGATTCTAACCGTTTTCGCAGTTGTTTCCAGAATATCCAGATTTGCAATTGCATTGGTAACCTCCCTGTTTATTGACACATGTAGCTCCGTTCTTGCAAGGACTTTGTGATGTGCATTCGTTTATATCTGCAAAGAGTATAAACTATTAGACTAGTAGACATTTAGGAAATTCAACTAATTGCTGCACAAAATGCGATAACGTTTTGGTGTAGAGTGCACTCTTGCGATGGTTTGATGTAGTGTCGTCCGCGATAATCCGCTAACCGCCTAACCCGCTAATTCGCTAAGGGTAAACTATGATAATCAATTAATTAATTAATTAATTAATATTGCACAGGCCGGGGGGGGGGGGGGGGGGGGGGAGGGACACGCGTGCGCACCACGAAAAACGTGGATCATCCTCTATCTGCGTTATTACCATTTGTATTTAGGCCAATATATATTTATTTCAGATGACGATTTTCTATCCTTGTGTGTATAGCTAACTAATATTATAATACATTGAACTTTGTAATTAATAACAATTCTAAAACAGAAGAGCTCTTGAGCCAACATAAAATGATTTGTCACCTGTTTGGCAGTTATTTCCAGAATATCCAGATTTGCAAATACAGCGATAACTTCCCTTAAGATTGACACAGGTAGCTCCATTCTTGCAGGGACTTTTTGTGCATTCGTTTATATCTACAAAAAAAATAAGATATTTGTAGATTTTTAGGAAATTCAACTAATTGTGCTAATGGTGTGATGACCTTTTGTATGACAAACATGTTTTGAAACTCTTTGTAAGTCGTAAGCCGATTATGCAATACAATGAATGGACTTTGTAAGCAATAAAGTTTTAAAAAAGAAGTTTGGAAACGGAAGAGCCCTTGGGCCAACAGAAAATATGATTTGGTACATTGCTCCGGTATATTCTTTTATACCTGTATATCGCATAAAACGTTTAAAGATTGGCTGTTTTAGGTAATTTAAATAATGTGCTGTATAATAAAGACTATTACGTTTATGTATATAGCTTCGTATTGAAAATATTTGTTAGTCGTTACTCGCCAGCACCATACTTTTTTAATCATTTAATATACAATACAATTCACTTTACTGTACTAACAAAGAGTAAAGGGAAACGATATCAACGCGATTACGTACCGTTTTCGCAGTTTTTTCCCTTGGTATCCAGACTTACAGTTACATTTGTAAGTTCCCGGTTGGTCGGAAACACACTCCACCATTTTTACGCGGCTTTGAAATTTTGCACTCATCTGTAAATGTTTGTAAAAAATAATCTATAAAATACATATAATGACAAAACATATAAAATTAGAACTACAGTGGAATCCCGAATCGGGATTGGAATTGAAGTTTACTAAAACCTAGTTAAAATGGCGTCACTACATAAATTGATACATTTCAGTGTAGAGTGTCATGTCGTCTTAGGCCCCAGTTCAGACGCCGAACTTCACATGAGCCGAAACAAAGGCATGAATTATTATAATGTATTTTTCAGTATAATAGCAATTTTCCCTATTAATTTAAGTTCGGCTGAATTAAGCTCGGCGTCTGAATCAATTCAGCCGGTCTAAATTAATTTGGGTCGGCCTAAATTCTAATTCGATTCGGCTCATGCGAAGTACGGCGTCTGAACTGGGCCTTAGTGTCGTTTAGCATAGTATAGTATAGTAGTGGCGCAGAGTAGTTGGTGTCGCGTAAAAGCATTGGCCAAGATACAATCTTTATAATGGTATTCATTAAGTATTATTCCTCACCTATGTTCATCTTGCAACATTTAAACGACTCAATGCAGTACAGTTTGTCACATCCTCCTCTGTAAATTCCGGCCAAATAATAACCTTCCTTCTTGCACTTGCTCAGTCCTCTGTTGTCAAACGAACCCCCAACATTCTCGATATAGCAGCTTTCATACCTGTCTGGAAATGTATTTGGCTTACAGCATTTAGCCTCCTCGATGTTATGCAGCCAATCGCCATCAGTCCGGTAGAAAACCACGGACAAAATACCCATTTGGACAAATAGCCCAGACGTTGGTTCTAACAGGATAACAAATTATAAAAGACATTCGGGTTGCATTAACTATTTCTATGTCATTGACACCAGGATCAGTACTAACAATTAAAACAAGCATGCGTACTTACTTATCAAGAACGCCCCACCAATTGGCGTTTTTACATGTTGACGGTGTGTTCTGATTTGGTTCAGGAGCCGGACAACACTTTGCTTCCTCCAATAATCCTATCTTATCGTTGCTACCCTTATGCTTATTCCTCCAGAGCCCAGTAATGTAATGCGTCGACGAGTCGCACTGGACCCAACCTTTTCTATCAAAGGCTCCCCACCAGTTGGCAAACTTGCATCCATCGTACATACTGCAGCATCTGAACTTTTCGATGCAGTAGAGCTTGTCACAACCACCTCTGTAGACACCTGCCATGTAATACTCGTCGTCGCATTTGCTCCAGCCTTTGTTGTCGAACGATGAACCAACGTCGTGGTCGTAACAGCGGAGATAACTATTCGGCAAGTTTTGGGGTTTACAGCAACGGCCTTCTTCAATGTTGTGTAGGTTATGGCCGGAAGTGCGCATTAATCCTTGCATAAAATAACCATTCTGACATACGGCCCAGTTATTGTTCCTGGGAAAAGAATATATACATGTATGCTTGTAGTGGAATTGGTCATACGTTGCACTAACCCTGTCTAACAGGGCCACTGAAGACATTTAAACGATTATATCTCGTCTTCTCCCCCTCCCCCTTATCAATGTTGTCTGAATTTCGGGATCACATCCAAACCGTTGAAGATGGGAGGGGAGTCAGAATCACTGTTATTGTGTAATCTTTCAATGAGGTCGTGCTTTTTTAATACAAAAATGCAATTTTGGGGGAGTGTATCTGTCGACAATGTTACAAAGCATTGTAGCAGATCGGGTGGCTTTTGATACAGTTTTTTTTATTATGGAAGCAAACTTTTCGACTTTACAGGTAATTTATCTGGAAAAAAATTGGCATTGTTCACGGAACTTCATGTTCACGGCCAGGCATGTTTTCCAAATTGTAATTTTCCAGTTTTTAATGAAATTTTACTTCGTGCCTCATCGCGATTTCCAAACAATCTGCACATGTTTGCTCGTGTTTGGAAATCGCGATGAATCACTCGCTTTTACATATAAAATGTTTTTTGGACACCTAAATCGGAGACAGTTTTTTTTATTATACTAAGGCGGAAACATATGGCGTCTTATAAGTTGTAATGTTTTGTAAGGCCCAGTTCAGACGCCCGTACTTCACATGAGCCGAATCGAATTCGAATTTAGGCCGACCCCAAATTAATTTAGACCGGCTGAATTGATTCAGACGCCGAGCTTAATTCAGCCGAACTTAAATTAATAGGGGAAAAATTGCTGTTATATTGAAAAATACATTATAATAATTCATGCCTTTGTTTCGGCTCATGTGAAGTTCGGCGTCTGAATCAAAGCCGGTCCACAGCCGTTATTCCCGGCTGAGCCAGGCGGGAAGAACGGCTGAGGCGGGAAGAACGGCTGAGCCGATCCGAATTCATTCAGCCGTTCTGAATTGATTCAGACGCCGTACCTCACATGAAACTTAATTCATCGAATTCGATTCGGCTCATGTGAAGTACGGCGTCTGAACTGGGCCTAAGTTATTGAAATCTTCCTGATATTTCGCCTTTGATCATTGTCGGAATGAATTGCACGGATGAATTACTACGTTATTCAGTTAAATTTAGTATTTTTTCCAACCAGTTAAACAAAAGCATTTAGAAATATTAAGTTTAGTTTAAAATTAAGCTTCATATTTTACTAACTTGTCTAGCGCTCCCCACCAATTCGCAGTTTTACAAGTTGAAGCTCGGTGTTGGTTTGGCGCAGGAGCCTTGCAGCAGCGTCCTTCTTCGAGTAGATATATTGGATCGGCGCCACTCTTCCCCATTTCTATAAAGACCGGTCAAGTATTCCTTAGAAGAATCACAAGTGGCCCATCCTTGTTTGTCGAACTTTGACCACCAATTTGCTGTTCTGCATTGGCTCCAACACGCATCCGCCATGAGCAGAACGATTATCTTGGAGAAGTATAGTTTCATGGTAGCTTCAGAGCTGGCTCGATACACCTGTATATGGTATCGTTAGCAATATAATCGCTCAGTTTTTTGTTTATGATCAAGAAATGAATGACTGTGTGAAAAGGTTTAAGAATATTTGATATCCACAAGTTCTATCCAATTATAAGAAGCCGTGATGATATATGTCTTATTAGACATTTTAGTGTGTAGTATCGCACAATATTTTCACGAGTATTGTAATTTATAATCCATCAAAAAATGTTTCTCGCGCGCGATTGGTCTAAACACGTCACGTGACGCAGCCAAAACTGGGGAATATCCGGGTGATATTCCCCAAGTGATATTCTCCAGTTTTGAAAATTTGCGTTTCACTTTCGCATGTTCAGTTTTCGCCTCAAATAAATTGCTAAATTAAATAGGACTGATTGTTTTGAACAGACTAAAAATATTTGAAACGCCAACAGAATTATTTTGATGTTTAACAGCTTGGCCGACCGAGATCTTCCACGGCAAACAGAGCGGCCTTGTGAAAAAAATATTTGAAGGATAATAACTACTGACAATAGCCTCCATTTGGCTTCAAAAATGTGCTCGGATATTGTCCTTGGACATTATCTGTTCCTCGAAGCTCACAGTTTTCCTCGAGCTTCGCTCTCGTAAAAACTGTTCGCTTCTCGGAACAGATAATGTCCGCGGACAAATATCCGAGCATATTTCTTCGCCAAATGGAGGCTATTGTTTATATATATCTTAGCAAGCGCGTGCCGAGTCAAAATACAAATGATGAGTAAAATACATTGTAATACTACACACTAAAATGTCTTAATACAAGATTTAATATACTATCCAACGTTTTTTGCTCCCGAAATCCAGACTTTGAACTGTGTTTTTCGTTTTTACTCCGGAGAACTAAACCGGTTTGTAAACCGGTTTCCTGCAGCGCAGTACAAGTGTCGTGAGATATTGTACTTGTTTCGCGCGCATGTTATGTGTAAACTATTGAAGAGAGTGGGATAATAAAACCAAGCCAATGATTATTGTTTAGTTTTGGTTTGTATCCTTACTACTGCTGTCCACGCCGAAGGTGTGGCAACAATTGAATCGTAAAGACTCCGAGATTGTTCTGCAATAAACAAATTTTGAGAAACTCTGGACATAGTTTAATAGAGGGAAATGGTTATGAAGCCCGGCAAACTTCAAAGGAGCAAACAAAGACGCCAATATTTATGTTGGAAAGGTCGACGACCCTGCACAATCTTTTGTTTTGCGCTCATACACTATGCATGAATTACGTAATCGAAACGTTTCTATTTGGTTAGTTGCCTGAACACACGTAAACACCCATTGTATTTTGTCAGGTTTGTGCAGGGTCAAGGCCAAAAAAAGCGAACAAAAACATATAAAACGTATAAAACGTCTACAGCGGCTTTTACAGATGTATAGATTTGTAACTGTATTGTCATGCATCCATTGAAATTTTTGTTTTCATATAAACGGCCCCAACAAGCTGCAACATTTAAACTTTAAACACAAACTGTGTACAGTGAAACCTCCATGAAGGGGACACTCTCGGGACAAAGAAAAGGGTGTCCCTTTAATAGAGGTGAATAGATACAAAGGTTATTGGTGCATGGTTTGCATCTGATGTCATCAAAAATTCTAAAATATAAACTGATTCTACAAAGCTTTTCTTTTCACATATTCTAGATATACAAAACATTAAAATCTCTATGCAAAGTTTGGTATCGATTCAGTGCTTCGTTTTGAAATAAAGCATTTTGAAATATGTGATGTCCCGGATGAACGTGATAACAGTTTTTTTTTCTTACACAATTCCACAGCATATATGTCATTCACAATTTATTTTTCACGTTGAGCGAAAAACACATCTGTGCCCTTGTTGATTATGATGCAATTGACATTAGCTAAAATTTTCTACACAGTAAAACTTGACCTAAGCTCAAACTTACGCTAGCCAAAATATTGCATCACCCAGTCACGTTTTTCGTCACGCAGGTTCGAAGTTGACTCTTAGATTTGGCGGGAGAACCTCAGAGTAAACTGACCGAGGGGGTGGAGGGGTGCATTGTTCTTTCTCCCCTCAAGGTGAAATTGGCCCGGGGGGGTTCTCCCAAAAATTTTGGGTGGGGGTGTGCCGCTGGGCTAGAACAACCCTAATTTTTGCGAACCTGTTCCAGACTAAGGGCCTGTTTACATGGAGGGAGGGTGACCCGGGTTCCCGGGTCACCCTCCCTCCATGTAAACAGGCCCTAAATGTTGAAAAAAGATACCCTATTCCGGACGATTCTTAACGATTTTCTTTCTAACCCAAAAGGCTAAACTACTAAGCAGCACTGCGAGTTGTAGTTGTAAAGCTTTTTAACACTCCTACGCGTTTCCTATGCCAGAGTATCAATTACCGATCTTCATGCCAACTCCTGGGAAAACTGATACCCTGATACCCAAAAATGCCTTTTGGTATACCCTGTTCCAGACCAAAATGCTCAAAAACCATACCCTGTCCAGCTGCACGTTTCCTATATAGCGAAAATAAGGGAGTGCCCCCCCCCCCCCCCCCCCGGGAAATCGGCCGCTTGTAATCCCTTCAGGGGTTCTTGTTAACTATGCTCTGGACGATACCATGGCTATAACCGCGCCGAGAAACGAATGTATGAGCCTCACGGTTCCCGCTACAAAAGGAGTATTACCTGAAAATTCTCACACCAAGTTACCAACCAAACACGTAAACAGCGTAAACAATTCACAATAAAAACTGTCTGTTTTGGTGTGTCTTAACAAATTTATTAGCATCAGTTTAATTGAACTTCATTTTTATTTATAACTAACTTGGAATGTTCTTTTCTCGCTGTTATATTACTACGTGCAAAATGATGGGAATGGGAAATGGGATTAAGGGAATGCCGTTCTCAAACTCATTAATTATTTAACCAACTAGAGCCAGTCCCTATTCTACTAGTCAGGTGGATGAGTTTAGAAACCCAATGAAACACGAGTTGAAAACCACGTCATGTGTTGAAACACGTGTGCTAAATGTTTCTTAACTGAACATGAATAATGCCTTTTTTTAGCTGTAAACAATACTCGATACTTGAACAACACTTCGTCTTGAGAATGCATGCTTTTACTCAAGAGAAATTCTGTCTTCCAAGCTGAAAAAGCAAGCTTGACTTAACTACAAAAATAAAGTTAAACTGTTATCTGAATAAAGTTGGTAGATGAGACCTCAACACCATCTTATTTCGTCGCACCGCAAACATTTATGTCGTAATTTGTACTTTCATTTCGGCGGTTAAAAAACTCTTCGAATTTACCTTTATCCCTTCTTAGTATAGTACTCTAGCTAGGTAGCTGTTTCCTTTCCCAGTCGGCTCAAATGTGGAACTCTTTCCCAAACGAAAACTCCGCAGTAAGCGGTCGCGCACTCGTTCCGCAGGCTTTACGTAATGTATGCAGTGAAAAAGTCGTGAAAAGCACCAAGGAATGTTACTACATGTACCGCTTTCTAGCAACCAGAAAAAATGGTGCTAATCAGTAACAATTTAGTGGCAATGCTAACTAGAGGAATAATATATAATTGTAATTTTCAGTAAATTTTTTTTTTGAAGAAGTAATTTCAAAAACTCGTGCGTCGTGTTTCATTGAGTTTTCCTAAACACTTGAAAACAATAAAAGCACCCAGCCTGCGGCCTCTTACTTTCATCTGTTTCTCATGCTTGTAAACCCAATGAAACACTCGCACTCGTTTTTTTGAAATACTACTTCTTACTTCGTGCTAGCACGTCCTTGAAGTTTGGTTTATGTGGCGTCATAGTTTTGAGAAAAATTCCGAATTCCGAAACTGAAAATTTAGTACATAAAACAGCAGGTATAAATTTCTTAAAAGAGCACCCTGCTTGTTTAGATGAACTGCGCTCCTAAACTACAGTTTGGAATAATACATATATTCACTTTTTTTCTTCCTCAACAAATATATGTAAAGCTAAATAACGAAAGCCATCCCGCGTAGTCGTCATAAAAAATAAAGAACAACAACAAAAACACCTCAGTCTGCTTCTTTGTTTTCAACCCCCTTTCCTAGATTTTGGAAACCCCGACGTGGAAATGTTACTTGCCTTCTATTAATTTATGTTAAACTTTTTATTACAGGACCGTCCTTTGCTCACATTCAGACGTTCAAATTTAGGAAAGACTGAACGCGTAAACGTCCAAATAAATGTCTGATGCACCCTAAATTAAAGACTAGTTAAAGAGAACCATTACGTATACGTTGGAGCTAAAACTGTTTTTTTAGCCGAGATTCCCTTTAAAGAATAGACCAATTTCGATATATTAAAATTCTAACTTGGCTTAGGGGAATAAAACAAAAGAAATCGAAAAACAAATCGCATCGAGGTTGAGTGATGAATAAATAATTATATTCTTCTAATGGCTCCGTCAATTCCAAGCCCGACCATGCCCTACTCGGGCATTTGTCGGGCATTTTACAACTTTTCCATTCCTGGGGTGGGGCATTTGCTATAACTGGGGCAACCCGGGGTGGGGCATTGTCAAAGGCAACGTGATCTTTCGGATTTTAAAAGACGTACATGCTTTGTTATTTATTTAAAATTTCCTGATTTCCCCCGATAGAAAAATATAAAAACTGAGTTCATATTAAACCTCATTTGAGTCCCGCACTATTCAAGTGTACCGGAGCCCTACCCCCACCCCACATGTGCAAAAATGTGCACTGTTGCAATTGCTTTCCACGTGCGAACCAAAGATGGCGGAACGAAGTTTCAACTTCTAGGTACGTTGCAGTCGTAATTAAAACAAAATGTTTCCAAAAACCATGACAATGATTACAGGTATAAATAATCTGTGAACAATTATAGTGTCCATTAAAGGGAACACTGTCCTGATTTTAGCATGATTTGGGGAAGCTCAGAAACATATCTAGATCATAGGAAGTTGAACAATAATGGCTTGATTCTGTAGAATAGCACTCGACAAATGACAGGAACCTATTAGGAAATGAGGATGACAAAACGACAGCGAGGATGGAAATGGATTGCAAAATGGATTTTTGAAAAAAAACTTCAGGATGTCAGTTTTTCAAAGTTTCCTTTTTGGCTCGGAAATCTTTGAAATTTTTGCAAACGTTTGTTGCAGAATGGAATTTCTTGAAGAAATTGCTTTTTATCATTTAGTTAGAGTTTATTAAGTTGTTTATTTCATAGATTTAGGGACCATTTCATGCATTTATAACAGTTTTTGAGCAAATTTGCCGGGACAGTGTTCCTTTAATAGTTCTGTTTGGAATTTAGATTTTTTAATTCCTCGATCCGCACAGAAAATAAAATTTTGAGCTTGTCCCGTGGGTCGGGCATTTGCACTCTTCCTGAAGCCCCACCGTGGGGCATTTTTCAACATTCTGACAAAAAAATGACAAATGCCCGACAAATGCGGGATGAGCGGGCTTGGAAAAGACGGAGCCATAAGCCTCGGAGCCAGTTTTAATTTATCGAAATTGGCCTATTTTGAATCTCAGCGCACGCAATGAAAGATGTGACGTGATTTTAAAACTTCTCCGAAATTAGTCAGGATTAGTCAGTATGCAATGTCGTACATGCCCAACAAGCATGAAGTGAAGTATACAAAGGCGTCACTGTCGAAATGTGCTATAATTAGGATTAGAGCATCCATTAGCACTTCGATGAATTGGTGTTCGTCGCCAAGCAGATCTATCGAGTTGGGGTGAAATTGTTACATACAGTGATATTGTTTGACGATATTGAACGCCGGAAAATTGGAACTGGATAGGTCTAATCTTGGTCGTAACATATATAAACTTGAAAATTGAACAACAACAAATTCATAAACAGACTCCGCGCTAAACATTTTAGATGGAAATCTTTGAGAATATGAGAATAGGTAATCCAAATGATTTAATTTCATTAGTCAATAAATGTAAAGAAGGTATCATTTTTTGTTGTTTTCTTTAAAGTTAAATATTAAAAAAGTGATGAAAATGTATCGTACTTTATCTATCATACCTTTCAATTTCTTTCTCAGTGGATCAAAAAGCGATTTGGTCCTTTAGCAGTCCTATCGTGCAATGATGTTTTTGCGCTGTAGTTATTTCCTTAAACTACTCGGATTTGTAATTACGTGATGTGACGAACATGATCAGCAGCTGAATAAATATTGTACATATTGGACCTAAAATAAAATTGCAAAAGTACAAAATTGATGGAAACTATTTTTTGTTTTTATTTTGCTATCGATACTCCTCTGGTCGTCACAAGAAGACAAGCTGAGTAAGCATACTAATGAAGATCTTAATGAAGATGCTAATGAAGACTTTACTGTCGAACTACATTAATTATCGTATCCATGTACTGAAACACGCAAAAACCGCAAGACCTTTATGAGAAAAAAAGAAAAGGTTTCTAGTTAAACAAGGTCTCTTAGGTTCATTTGATATACTTGAAGGCAAATGATTGTTTGCAAATCATTTTCGCAATTAATAATTCATCAAGTTAAAACAACGGAAATCTTAACCGTGGCGATAGTTTTGGAAAATGAAAAAAACAGTAGGAGGCATGGATTATTTTAATAACAAAACAGATCTAATTTTAAGGTTACCGTAGAATTTCAAGGACGATTTTTTGCGATTTTATTTTTTCAGGCCAAACTAAATATTACGATTTTAGCTACATTTTCCAAAAAAAATTATTTTAAAATCTTGAAACGCGCGCGAATTATTTACAAAAACGTGTTTTCAAATACAATTCTATAACCCAGTTTAAATAAGCCAATTAGAATGTGTCAACGGCAGGGCTTCCCGTGACGTCCCAAAACAACATCCAAAAGCAAACAATGAGCAAACTCAAAACACGGAAAAAGTATAGTTTGGAAAAGGAAAAAAAAACAGTAGGGGGCATGGATTATTTTAATAACAAAACAGGCTTATTTTAAATTACATACTATCTAGTTAAAATGTCACTTTTACTTGCGAATTAGAACAGACTGTGGATGTTTATAGCTATGACAAGAAAATATATATCAACAAGAATACTTAGTACTGATACGATTTTTTTGGCTTTGGAATTAATTTACAAGTATCCACAATACAGAGATAGGTCTCTAAAATGTGATCCAAATTTCCTACTTTCTCACGCCCACATAGTTGAAAGAGCTCTATAATACATGTACATACTTTCCGAGATACATAGGGGACCCCTTCTGTCACTCTCCTCCCACCAGGCTTACGAACAAAAAAAGCCCAGGCAGAATAAGGTTAAGATGCAACAAGAGAGGATGATCTAAGAGAACACTTCCCCATGCCCCATGATAGTTTTTTTCAATCTATTTTAAGCTTCGCGCCATGCACTCTGTGAAAGTTATTTTTAGTTTCTCGTCCCCATGGTCGCGCGGCCAATGATCAGAGGATCAGATGTCAGTGCGAAGATTTTTCTCGCCGTCGTGTTGACGTCCATCTAGTGAAATCGTAAAATCGAATTTAGAGATGTGATCGCGTTTCTCAGTGTGTTTTGTCATCCCGAACTCTGACCTTCCTTAAAATAGCCGCGCAGTATGACCACGCGCTAAAATATATCTTTTGGACGCAATCATTTTATAGCCTTGTTGTAACTTAATGTCTTATTTCAAATTAAAAGGAAGCGGTTTTCTTTTTCTATTTAAGCTTTCTTGTGGTTGCTGTTACAGGGTATATAACAGATTTAGAGTGATTTATCATTATTTTGTTAACGACAACGTGAGGTTGACATTTTTATTGACACAGCTGCTTAAGAGTGGCGATTATCAATTTTTACTACAGTCGAAGCTCTCCTTGCGACCGCTCTCGTAAGCGACCAAGGGCTCATCCTAGGGTTAGGGTTAGGGTTCGTTTGAATTGTCACTCAAACTCTGTAATTAAAAGCTCTCATAAGCGACCGCTCTCGGCATCCGTAAGCGACCGAAACATCTTATAGGTACTAGTCGGAAATATGCGACAATCCTCGGAAATATACGGAAAAACGTTCGGAAACGTTCGCAATGACTTTTCGGTCAATCTTCGCAATTTCAAACAAGTATTCAAGCAATAACGAATGAAACTGAATTTTCTTGAAATTCATCAGACATATTTTGGTGTGTCCAAGTTGAATCACGATGGCAACCGTGTTTTGATAAAATTCTCTATCCAGAACTTTTCCCGTTTTTAATAATGGGATCTTGCAAGAGAATATAACTTGGATTTTGCTAACATACCGTTTACAACCAGTTGTTACTGTTATAATTACCGCAGCAACTAATTTTTCACGAAGAACAGTGGTATATGTAGGCAACAATCACCACTTGCCAGATCTGCTAAAATCATTTCTAGACCACGGTTTAGTTAAAGTCTGAACCGGACTCTCGGATCAAATTGTGGCACTGGTCCTTTTTGGCTTAATTAAACGATTAAAATTCTCCCCATCAGTGCTCGATTTTCTTGCTAGTCTTCTGAATTGTGCATATTCCGATTCCGTTTCATGGAGCTACTACTACTGCAATACTCCTTAGACAGTGAATTAATAATATTCTAGTCTAAGTAAAAGGAAACTTAAACAAACTTCAATTTTGCTTATTTTTTTCTGTCCAATTATTGTAAATACTTTTAGTAACTTGTGGGGTAAAATAAAGTTTGTTGTTGTTGTTTGTTGTCGGAGCCTGGTTAGACTATAGTAAAGATATCGGTTTCAGTCAGCTATTGTTTTATTGATTATGCCAACCAGAGGACTATTATTGGCTGGTGAAAAATAAGGTTATTTTTTTTGTTGGTAAATAACAAAAACCTCAGATATTCAAAGGGTAGTACAGAGTGCAATGAACACCCACCTCACCCATCGATTTATACATATGTAAGTGACACGTAGCTGTCCAGCACCCCCCCCCCCCCCCCCCGCCTACTCCATTCCATCCCAACCTAAGGTGGTGGGTCTGAGTACAAACCCCATTGCTAGAAGAAATATGGGTCTGTGAGGAGCCTGTGTCTTCACATACTTATTCCCTATCTTCATGTATGCAACCAGACAAAGAAAAAAATAACAAAAGCTTCAGCTTGGTTGAATATTTTATTTTTCTATCATTGCCCACTACAAATCTACCCTCAACGTGCATATATGTCTTGTTTTCTTCTTGTTTGTAGATCCATAGATCTGTTTAACTACCTCCCAAAAACACTGAGATAATGAGCCCAACCTAACAAAACAAAACAAAAGAAACAATTATAAGTTATTGGTCGAGTTTATACAACATCGTGATTATGATATTAACACAGACCACTGCCGCCACTTTGCCGCCATCCCAACCTGGAGGTGGTGGGTGTAAGTGCAAAACCCCCATTGCTAGAAAAATATGGGTCTGCGAGGAGCCTGTGGTCTTCGCAGTTTTAAAAAAATCACCCTTTTAGTCTTGGGTTTCCTTTTCATTTCAAAATAGGTTTCAAAATAGATATCCGTGACAGGAAACAACGTATCTTACAGCAATTTATAAACAGGCTTGCCCTGCGTGGCAATAAATTGAATAAGTTCAAATAAAATCAACCATAATATTTCACCCTTGTCCCTTTCCCGATAGTTGTAAAAATCGTTGTAATTAAAGACGCTTTTTCACAAGACCACTTTCTGCTTTCTTTGCCGAGATAAAAACCATGCAAGATAAATAAGTACCGAGATCAATTCTCAAACATGAAAGAGGAAAATAGAAGCATGTCAAGGAAGGCTACCAGATGCTCAACTCAAAAAAGAAAACAAAGCTTCAGTTCGGTTAAATCTTTATTTTTCCATCATTGCCCACTACAAATACCCTAAACTTGCATATACGTCTTTCTTTCGCTTGTTTGTTGATCCATAGATCTGTTGAATAACTCCAAAAACCTGAGATAATGAGCCAACCTAACAAAAAAAAAAACAAGGAAAGCAATTATAAGTTATTAGTCGAGGTTATACAAAATCGTGATTATGATATTAACACAGACCACTGCCGCCAAATTTGTACTGGGTTGTATCAAAAACTCTATACAAAGAGATAAAGTGATCAACTGCTCAACTATGATAGGAAAGCGCAGCGTTTCACTGTAATCGCAAAGGTTGTGGGTTTCGAATCGTATTGGAGCCGAATTGTTTAATTCCACTTTCCACTACAGGTCACATATATAATTTATTTCGTGTATTCACCATGACCTAAAGTGTAAGTTATATCTACCGCTGTCTACGTCGTCACGAGTTTACTCTTCACACTCATCGACCACGGGTTCTATAAATGTAAACAAATATACATATTAACAACAGAATATAATATTATTCAACAAGTCACTTGGTGAACAATTATTCACCGAAGTGAAGGTGAATTAAGTGGAATGAATAGGCGAATAATTGTTTTATATAGTATATGGCTACCAAACCAGCGAAATAGCCAGCTCCCAAATTATAGTTTTATTTTACGACGAAAGATCGAAAAATCCTTTAAAAGTGGAATACTTTGCGCGCGCGCGACCGAGAATGGCTCCGGAATAGTGACATGACAAACATCAGGCGATGGACAAAAGAAATTGGCATCGTGCTTCGTACGTTGAATGAAGTTTTTACGATTTCAAGGTGAAAACTGTTCTTTTGTTATGTTTTCTAATAAAAATACTAATTTTACTAATTGACCAAAAGTTAAGAGTTCCATTTCCTCGTGCGTTGGTTTACTATTGCCAGGGAAACTTGTGATGAAGTTAAAATTGCAGTTGCAAAACGTGCCGCTATAAAGTGAATCTTGAAACAAGATGCTGCACGAACTTTGAATCCTGGAAGAAGATAATGAATCTTGTTGCTGAATCGGACAATGCTGATAGTTCACGGGAGAAAGTAGAGGTTGTGAAACCACAATAACTTTATTTTCAAACGTAATGAGATCGAAATTAGCGAGCCGAAACACAACTGAATTGTTGGTAGGATTTAAAAAAAATGGAAGGATTTCTTGGATTTTGAAAGCCTCAGACTGGCTGCATTCTTGATTCAGGTATGGAATGCATTTTAAAGTTTGTTGAACAGGGGAAGCGATTGGAATCACATCGAAGACTTAACTGTTCGAAATGTTTTACAACTTACTTGAACATCGTCATGATTTACTCTAGCTAATACATTTTTAGAAATTTAAAGCTTAATCCAAGATTGTTTATACCTGGGTATACATGATAACACAAACAGGTACACAGGTACAGCGGGCTCCTTTATGTAAAAAAGTTATCCTTTCCATCAAACAACAAAAACCCAGGCAGGCCAGGCCATTTTGATTTGCTCGGAGGTGAAATAGCAAATATGCGGAGTGTGAGAGCCAATCAGAGTGCGCGAACACCCGCACTATTGACTGGTTTGGTACATACTAAAAACGTGGGTAAATATTTTTGTTAAAAGGTCATTTTCCGCGAAAATAATTCCTTGTAAGTGCACATTACAAAAGTAACTACTTTCGCCGAAATTTCGTTTGAAGCGAAATTTCGTTCATTTTTCGCCGAAAAGCTCTGAAATTCGTCGAAATTCGGTTGCATTACTTTTGTACAGTACTGTATTTCAGAAAAATCAATCCACAGAAGTGTATAAATACGACCATTTACCTTCGCAAGTCAATCCAAGATATCCAGGAGCGCAGTCCACAGCGGGTAACTTGCAACAAGATCAACACACGTGCCGCCATTTTTGCAGGCAGTGGGTGCACACTCGTTGATATCTAAAAATTAGGAATTGCTGCTAGTAAATTACGGATTATTTTAACATCGATAGAGCGATTTTCAATTGAGTAATCGAAAGTAATCCGAAATTGATTTTGCTTTACTACGTTCTGTGATTGGTTTAAAAAACTCGCGCCACCTTCTCAACCAATCAGATGCTAAACCAAAACCAATCATGGTTTTGGTTTTGGTTTTGGTTTTACGAACACTCAAATGAAAACCGCTCTATTTTCCAACTCAAAGGGGAGACTGCATATTTACAATAAATTAATATATGTTATTTGCCGGCCGGGAGGTCCGTATTGAGAAAAAAACTGTGCCAGAGGTCCAGAGGTCATCTCAATACGGACCGACCAAGGCCGGCAAATAACGTATTTATTTTTCTTCCTACTTGGTTTGGTAATGCTAGAAATCTTGAAATCTTGCCGTTTTGCAAATCTGTTTTTTCACGCGCGCGCGTATTCCTTTTATAGCTGATCGCAAGGTCGCTATAAAACTCAAACTACCGAAGAAATAAAACTTAAATCCAAATAAAAAGAAACTCAGACGATTAATTTTTACACCAGAATTACAGAAAGGTAGATGTGAAGAACAGACGATGGAGACTCAAACGGAATTTCACCGCTAAAAGCAGCTGAAATGAGAAGCTAAAAGCCATTCAAAGTCCGGCGTAACCGGCAAAATTTTAGAAAAATCTTCCATACTCTTGCGTAGTATCATGAAAGCATTTTCCGAGCAAAACTGTTTCCTCAGTTTTCTACAATTTAATTTCCATGTTTAATCTAATTCTTGGCCATTCGATGGCCATTTACAATTTTCATTTTATGCGAAACCTTGACAAACTGTATTCATGCATTCACTGGTTTCAGCGTACCGACACAACTGATTTATACGAGCCGAGAATTATTTTCTGGGCTACCGGTAATCACTAAGTTCTTTCTTGAATGAAGTTAATGAAGGGCTGTTTCGGTAAAAAAGAGAAACGAAAAAGCAAATGACTAAAAACTAAGGAATTGAGTCTAAACACGGACATTTGTAATTTAAAAATCGGCAAGTCTAGAGAGCGTGAAAGTAATTTCCAAAACAACAACAAACTCAAAATTATGTCGGGTTAAAAAATGAAATGAACACTCGCCTTTTTGAAGAAATGCAAGCTCTTTAATTTCCACTGCGAGTTCTCCATTCACTTGACAACGATAAGAGAGCAATATAATGTGCAAAATTCAGTAAAAGCTTCTTCGCATCGACCTTCGCACGTTGCTGAAATTAAAACTTCTTCGCTTGGGCAGCGCAGGCCTGGTCATTGATATTTTGACCGTGGGCAAGATTGGAAAATCTTGCCCGCTCTCGGAAACCAATCAGATTGCCAGGATTCGAGAGTTTCCGCCCGCTCGCGCTCTCAGAAAAAAATAAATGGTTGTTATTGTACAGCAATATAAGAGATAGATATATGAGCGGCAGACCCGGTTTTGGCATTTACAATGGTGAGCCGAAGGCGAGCCATTGTAAATCCCATAACAGAAATGACGCGAATATTGTATCGAGCTTACGATACGATTGCATGTAAATGTTCATGTTTATCTACTATCTATCTAAGCGATTAAATCGAAGGAAACGTTTATGTAAATCAGGACGAAATCTGTATCCGATTTACAGATATTCATATATTAAACATTCATTCTTCGTAAGGCCCTCTCGCCATGCACTTCCTGTATTAGTTAATTAATTTGCTATTTTTACTATCGTTGTAATATTTTTTCTATATTTGTGTGGCAAATAATAAACTAAACTAAACTAAATTGTCATTATGAATTATTAATGATATTGTAACAAATTTTTAAAGTAATCTCCACCATTCCTAATTAATTCCATTATCTTTGATCCGGTTTTTCTAAAAAACAATCTTAGGTTATATTCTCACTTGTTTGGCAGTTATTTCCAGAATATCCAGATTTACAATCACAGCGATAACTCCCAGTTGATCGACACAGGTAGCCTCCGTTCTTGCAGGGATTGTTCGCACACTCGTTTACATCTGTAAATTAAAGATTAAAAAATCCAAACTTAGCTGATAATTTTTTCCAAAGATACATTGTACATTGTGGTGATATTTTCATGTGTAGCGAATTCAAAATGCTTTCGGCGTTGAGAAGACGGCAATAATAGACCTTTCTCCAAAATAGCCGTCGCAAATTAACATTAAACTGAGCGGAAACTAAATTACCAGCCACCTCTTGTTTGGTAATCTTACGAGGTTTCGTTAGGTTAGGTTCTACCCGAGTCGAGAAAACGGAAGTTGAAAACTGGAAAATTTAGAGACGTCTGTATGACTTCCGTTTTCTCGACTCAGGTAGAACCTAACCTAACGAAACTTCGTAAGATTACCAACAAAGGTGGTCGTTCAGGTGCTAGTACTGATTTTCCGCGCAGTTTAATTTTTAAATCATTTTTGAATTTTGCGGCGGCCATTTTGGAGAAAGGTCTATTCCCCAAGAATCAAAGGTCCGTTGTGCCGTGTCGTTATTTATTAGTGATCGAGTGACATAAAAGACATAAAAATGTATACGTTAGATTTTAGCTCGACAATAACTACCAACAACAAAATAAAAAAATCCCAAACAATACAATTTGATAAAAGTACTTTCTTTTTTCTAAACGATCTGCAGTGGGCAAAAAAGGAACATACAGAGACTAATCCCTTACCTGTTTTTCGCAGTTATTGCCAGAATATCCCATTTACAGTCACAGCTGTAACTTCCTGCAATATTCTTACAGGTAGCTCCGTTCTTGCATGGACTGTTTGCCGCACACTCATCAACATCTGTATATAAAATTAAACTTCAGAAATCTACAAGTGAAACTACCAAGTATATGAAATGTTCTTTCGCATGAACAACAAGGCGATATAATAATCAGTTGCAAAACTGCTAACGAGTATAAATTTACAATCAGTGTAATGTTGAAAAGGAAAAAGGAAAAAGTTTGAGAAACTGAACACAACCATAAAAAATGATTCTATTAACCGTTTTCGCAGTTATTGCCAGAATATCCCGATTGACATTTACAGCTATAACTTCCCATAGTATTGGTACAGGTAGCTCCGTTCTTGCATGGATTATTGTTCAACACACTCGTTTACATCTGTAAACAACATTAAAACTTCAGAGATTTACAAGTGAAACTACCTATATATGGAAATGTTCTTTCGCATAAGGCAATATAATAATCTTGCAAAACTAATTTACAATCAGTGTAACGTTTTAAAATGAAAAAGGAAACAGAGAAACTGTTGACAAACCAATACAAATTGTTCTATTACGCGGTTTCGCAGTTCTTTCCAGAATATCCAGATTTGCATTTACATTGGTAACCTCCCTGTGAATTGACACAGGTAGCTCCGTTCTTTGCATGGATTATTGTTCACACACTCGTTTACATCTGTAAACAACATTAAACCTTCAGAGATTTACAAGTGAACTACCTATATAATGAAAATGTTCTTTCGCATAAGGCAATATAATAATCTTGCAAACTAATTTTACAATCAGTGCAACGTTTTAAAATGAAAAAGGAAACAGAGAAACTGTCGACAAACCAATACAATTGTTCTATTACCGGTTTTCACAGTTCTTTCCAGAAATATCCAGATTTGCATTTACATCGGTAACCTCCCTGTCGATTGACACAGCTAGCCCGTTTCTTGCATGGTTTTGTTTGCACACTGGTTTGAAACTATAAAAAGATGTAGCGTGGAGTGTTAAAGGGACACTGTCCCTGATTTTAGCATGATTTGGGGAAGCTCAGAAACATATCTAGATCATAGGAAGTTGAACAATAATGGTTTGATTCTGTAGAATAGCACTCGACAAATGACAGGAACCCATTAGGAAGTTGAGGAGGGACAAACGACAGCGAAAGGGAAAATGGATTGCAATATGGATTTTTGAAAAAATGTCCAGGATGTCAGTTTTTCAAAGTTTCAAATTTGGCTCGGAAATCTTTGAAATTTTGCAAAAATTTTGTTGCAGTATGGGAATTTCTTGAAGAAATTGCTTTTTTCATTTAGTTAGAGTTTATTAAGTTGTTATTTCATAGATTTAGGGACCATTTCATGCATTTATAACAGTTTTGAGCAAATATGCCGGGACAGTGTCCCTTTAACACACTATACAAAGATTATAATGATTTTTGCTGCAGTGCAGCAAACGTTTCTTTTGTATCGGGTAAAATGCTTTAATTAATGTAATTATTTTCTATATATATGCGAAGAGCGTTTCGACATTTTTAACCGATACAAGTACAACGTTAATGTATGCTGCGAATTTTTTTCAACGGCTTCAAAAACTTGCCTCTAAAATCTATTCAATCTGATCCTAATCTTGAATTTTGAGTTTGTTTTAGACGAGAAAATTGAGCTAAAAATCCAGCCGCATCTTTATCAAAATAAGGGGAGCCATTCACAAAAACTTATTGGGGGGAGGGGAGGGGGGGGGGGGGGGGGGGGGGGGGGATGAGAAACTCCCCCGCAGTAAAAACAAATTAGCACCCTCTTCTCCAAATGGCAAAAATTTTCAAGACCCCCTCCATACACCTCTGGTATTTTAGGTACCCCCTTGACAAGAGTTTTATTTTTCAGATCCCCCCTTTACACATCTCAAAATGTTCACTCCCCCCCTTAATATCAGTCCCCCCCCCCCCCCCCCCCCCCCCCAAACAAGTTTTTTGTGAATGCTCCCTAATATAACCGGCTGAGACATTTTAAATTTATTTTGTATTTTGTTTATGAATATTAATGAGTTTTTCTGACAGCAGTGTTGTTATATGTGTTTTATGCAAAACATTCCAGAACATAAACTATGCGCGTCCTACAGTACCTGGACAACCATACAGTTCTACCCTCATCGATATGTGACCATTCCAAGTGACTGGTCGAATGCGGAAGTACCGTGCCATAATAGGTGTCATGAGTGCATGATAGATAACAGTGTTCCGGTCTGCGTTTCCATCAAACACCTGAATAATTAAAATGACAAATTATATCCTTGACTGAAACTTTATCCCGTTCGTTTATTCAAGAAAAACATTACCGCGGAGTGGACTGATTGGAAAATAAACAGATGTTCAGATAAGGCACGATTTATCTCAAGTTTTTACAGCCGATAATTTAAAGGGACACTGTCCTCGTTTTAGCATGATTTGGGAAGCTCAGAAACATATCTAGATCAGAGGAAGCTGAACAATAATGGTTTGATTCTGTAGAATAGTACTCGAAAAATGACAGGAACCCATTAGGAAGTGAGGATGACTAACGACAGCGAGGATGGAAATGGATTACAATATGGATTTTTGAAAAAGTGACAGGCCAGGGCTGTCAGTTTTTCAAAGTTTTCAAGTTTGGCTCGGAAATCTTTGAAATTTTGCAAAAATGATGTTGCAGTATGGAATTTCTTCAAGAAATTGCTTTTTATCGTTTAGTTAGAGTTTATCAAGTTCTTATTCCATAAATTTAGGGACGATTTAGTGTATTTATAACAGTTTTCAGCAAATACCCGGGACAGTGTCCCTTTAAGACACACAGAATGACGTAACAGTAGTAATTTGTACACAAAAATACAATGACTTACAAACAAATGGTTCTCATTTGGGCTCATTTGTGTCCATGACTACACTATAATTATATTTCACCTTGTCTGCACTTTGTCCTTGTCCCTTGTAATACTTGAAATTCACTCCATCGACACTGTATTGCAGCTTGTACGTTTTGACCCACTGGTCGTAAACATTTCTTCCTTGGGTAGCTACACCTGTCAGCTTGGTGACATGAACCAGATCAATCTGGAGAAATTGATTTACGTCGTTGGTGCGAGCTGACCAACTCCTTGTTTGTTTCCAGATTTTTTATAATATAACCTGCCCTGGATGGCGGCATGATTCGCGTCAAATTGTGAAGATGCAGTAATTTGTCCGTTAGGGATTGCGTAGTTTCCCATGCCAAGAGCTCCACGGCAATCTAAAAGTTTTATGGAATCGATTTACATATAATATTTGTGCATAGTTAACTAGCTACATTGGATGATGAGCCACTTGTTATAAATATCCACTGTAAAGTTGAGTTTCATTCGTTATTTGTTGAATTTATAATTAGTCTATACCGTAACCAATTTGGAGAAAAACGTGCTCACTTAGCCGAGAAAGTCAGGTTGCGTTCGAGTAGTGATTTTGGAAGCTTTAGTGAACTACGGCTCAAGCACATTTAGGTCTGGGTCAAAGATTTTTACTGGGAAAAATAGTTTATTTTATATTTTCCTGGTGACAAGAATGGCAATGCATGGAACAAAATTTAGCACACAGTTTTAACGTCCTTGACAGTAAAGTGGTATTGGGGCTTCAGTGAAATCATCAAACAAAAAGGCTTTTTAGACGCAGGTCAAATATCTACAGCCCTTCACATTTGAAAATGACCGTCCCACATTTCGCAGAAAAAAATATAGGGTCAAAGATCATTTTTTGAAAAAACTTATTTGATTACATATAAACGTAATCGAAATCATGGACGATCATACCAAACGTAGCGAGGTAGATAACTTTAAACTCTATCGAAAAACACTCATTTATTTATTATTACAGGTAAAATTTGCCGGCAATTCGTCGATTCACGAAATTTTAAGAAAATGATCACGTGACATGTCAAGTGATAAGGAAATTCAAAATAATAATAATATCGAGTTTTATTATCAGGAAAAATTTCAGCTTGGTAGAACAAATCTAACCAGAGATATTGCTGATCAACCATAATTTCTCGTTAAACTCTTGACCCAGGCCAAGATCTGAAGAATACGACATATATGTTTCATGTGGCAAATTTATACTATATATATGCAATATAGGACTACGCTGTCCAATTTAGAAATAATTGTATGAGAATAGGAGTGTTCACTGTTTATCGACATTTGTTTTGTTATTCAAATTTGCCAACCATTAAACAAAAGAACTCTTTGTTTCAACAGTCAATAGTTCTCTGGTTGGAACATTAATAACAATAGGTGACGTAACGAGAAACATCGCTATATTCCGTTGTCTTTCACGCAGACAACAGATTGTACAACGGATTGTATGGGATTTCTGGCTAGCAAAAAAAAATAAGGAATAACAAGTCTATAATCAAATTAAAATACTGTACCTGGACAGCCGTAGATTTCGACCCTCATTGATATGTGCCCATTCCAAGAGAGTGGTCGAAAACGGATATAACGTGCCATAACTGTTGGAGTTAGTGCATGAGAAACAACAGTATTCTGGTTTCCGTTTCCAGCAAATACCTAAAAAAAGGATGGCAATAAAATCAAGAATGGTTATTAAAGTGCCTATGAAACGAATTTTTTTTTGTGAGAAATAAAGACATTTGGGTACCGAAATTTAAAAAATAGAGGTGGAATTCGTTAGAAAAGTGTAAAAAAGAAATTGTATGGTCTCAAACATCCCAAATTTGTCGTAACTAAAGGGGACACATTTTTGGTAGACTGGGTACGAGTTAGTTCGCGTTATGACGTCACAGGGTTTGCACGAGGTTGTTTACCAAAGAACAAGCGGGCTTTTGACCTTTCCAAAGGATGTCAGAAAGCGATTCCAACTCCGCTAGTTCTCCACTGTATCTATTGACTTTTAAAAACTGGCGCGAGATATGTGCAAACCCTGTGACGTCATCAAATCAAAATGGCCGCGCGAGCAAATGTCTCCCACGAAAGCGTGTCTTTGCGAAGGTCGAGGGGAAAAGTAAAGGTACGATGGAAAAAAATTAACATTCAAAAACATTATCAGTAATACCATAGGACTATTTTTGGGAACTTTTTCATTTCGTTTCATAGGCACTTTAAGTGATAGATACAATATGGGCGGCAGCTCTGTATGGGCATTTACAGTGAGAGCCGAAGGCGATCCATTGTACGTGCCCATACAGATTTGACGCGAATATTGTATCGAGCTTACGACACGAATGCATCTAAATGTTCATGTTTATCGACTATCTTGGCTATACCAATAGACACATTTACCTTCGTATATAAATTGCCCATTTCAGATGTTCTCTAGAGAATTGTACCATTGTCTATCAAAAAATTATGCGTTCATATACACGTGAATATGAAACAATAAGTGAATTTGAAAGAAACAATTCTCTAAGGGCCTGTTTATATGGAGAAAAGTTGTCCCTGTTAGGAGGGTCACCCTCGTAACCGAGTAACCCCGGGCGAGAGAACTTTTTTCATGGGAGAAATCACAAAGTTGGCTCGGGGGGCAGGGTAACCCTGGTTGGAAGGTTACTCGCTTTGAAGGTAGGGTGACCCTTGGGGGCGGGCCAACTTTTTTCCATATAAACACTTTAGCTATTGTTGTTTACCTACCAGGGACAAGTCGGAACATATAGAGCATGCGCGAACCCGAGAGGGCCAAGTTTTGGCTCGGTCAACAGGGACAACTTTTTACTCGTCAATGCAGAATGCATTAATGAGTTTAGCCGTTGGGGAAAAATATGCAAATTAGTCCGTCGATCAGCCATAAACATTAATTTATGCACTAAATGCATGTTAATGTTGCATTAAATATTCATGAGGTTGAGCCCGCAATATGTAATGGTCACCTGCCTTACCCATTGGGGCGGCTTTGGAGGGAAGGGAGGGTGGGGAGTTAGACGCAGGGGGTGGGGGTCGGATGATTTAAAAGGCCTTGGGCTCCAGCCAACAGGTATGGATGCAAGATAGCGGCTGAACTCCCCGGGTTGAGGAAGGATGGATAATATTTATTCGAGAAGAAATGAAGGAGGAGAGCTTGTCGTGCCCCTTTTCGACAGAAGAGACAAGGGTCGACCGTGGGGCATCGTGGTAGCCTTGTTCAAGTTTGCATTTTCAAAGTTTTACGTCCACTACAAATCCATGTATTACAAGATCTTAGGTATTGATTAGGTTTCTAGACTCCCCAGAGCCGACGATTACTTTAACGTGTTCACCGACTTATTTCCGGATTAACTTTGAACGGCTTTGAACCAAATCATGTGCGTTGCATATTGGTTTCACGCTCACAAGAAAATTAAAAGTTATTTTTCTTCCACGAATATTACGCGGCGTCATTGCTTCAAAAAGAGAGCGAAATGATATAAACACAATGCATTCATTATTTAATAAGCTCTGAAAAAAAAAAAGAAGGTATATGCCGCTACGGGGAATCGATCCCGAGCCCTCCGGACAACAAACTGAACGCTTTACCACTACGCCAACTTTCAGGCACTGGAAAAATGACGAAATAAAACGCTTATTGAGCACGGGGAGCACGGGGAGTCGCACGGGGATGATATTGAACCGCTTATTTATTGAAGAGACACCGCGGGCTCAAGTCAGTTCGCACTCAAGTGTAGCTGTTTTCTCTGAGCTTTTACTCGCCAAACGTCTAGTATTTATAGTGACTATGTTTTCATGGATCTGTTTTATGGATGGTTTTAGTGGCTATATTTTCATGGATCTGTTTCTTGCGAATCGCTCGGCGATTTTGAGAGTAAGCTTTTACAATAATACGAAACAGGTTTTTTATGTATAAAATGCATAATCAGTATTGAAAATTACAACAAACTTTTCACTGTTTCCATTTAGACCTCGCTTGTATAACACTTTTTCAACGTCACAGGCATAAAAGTTGGTACTCTTTCATTAACGAGTTCAGTAGCTCATAGCCACTTTGATTTCATATAAACGCTCGGTAAAAGATGGCTCGGGGGGGGGAGGGTAACCCTCCTACCAGGGACAACTTCTCTCCATGTAAATAGGCCCTAAGTCACATGGTCTGAAATGGAGCAACAAACAAACCAAGCTAAATAGGTATATTATTTTAGGCGAGTAAATCGAACGAGACATTTGAGATGTAAACCAGGACGAAATCTGTATCCGATTTACAGATATTCATTAAACGTTCATTTAGTTTGTATTTTCTTTATGAATTACCAATGAGTGTTGTAATAAGAGTTAGGGTCAATAAATTACGTGAAAAATAGCGTGGAAAAATAAAGTAATTTTTAGGACAAATCCGATCTATTTGAAAAGTATATATCCTGCAGATAAACCGACATTTCTGAGATGATTTTCACGAAATTGAATAAATGAAATTAACCACGTTTTTGTGGAGAATGCCTTACAAACAATGGTTCTCATTTGGCTCATTTGTGTCCATAACTACACTATAATTATATTTCACCTAGCCTGCAATGCAGGCGGTTTGTGGGCTTGCGATTGTTTATCTCCTTCGAGTGTTTAGCCGCCATCTTGGATTCGAAAAACGTGGAGAGTTGGGGCGAGTGAAAGAGGGCGAGGAAGGGGGGGGGTTGGGGAGGGTTATTCGCCCCCCACCCCCCCTCCCCCCTCCCTCCTCCCTCGCCTTTCTGCCTGACTCCCTCTCCCTTCGTCGTTCTTTTGCACTCGCCCCAAGCCTCCAATGTTTTCCTAATCCAAGATGGCGACTTATAAACACTCGATGGGATATTCAGCGCTCTCTCGCCCAAAATACGCCTATTTTGTAGGCTATATTTCACCTTGTCTGCACTTTGTCCTTGTTCCTTGTAGTACTTGAAACTCCCCTCATCAGTACGGTACTGCAGCTTGTACGTTTTTACCCACTGGTTGTAACCATCTCTTCCTTGCGTTGCTACAACTGTCACTGTAGTGTCCCAACCCAGATCAATTTGGAGAAATTGATTTACATCGTTGGTGCGAGCTGACCAGCCTCCTTGTTTGTTTCCAGATTTTTTATAATTTAACCTTCCCTGAATGGCGGCATGATTCGCGTCAAATTGTGAAGAAGCAGTAATTTGTCCGTTAGAGATTGCGTAGTTTTCCATGCCAAGAGCATCTCGACATCCTAATTTGAATCGATACAAAAAAAAATAAACTTATCCTTTATTTTTGCACAACAGTAGCTAACAGTGCAATCCATTAAAGATGCTATGTTGACCACTATATTTTAAGTCATTTTTTGCAAAATCACCTTCAAATTGAAGAAAGCCTCAAAATAATAATTTACTAAGGTAGAAAAACACCAAAGAGGTGATAATAAACCAAACAGGAACAAGGATGGTTTAGGATGGAGAAGATTAAGACGGCCCGATTGCGAACGGCGAACTTGAAAAAATTGGCCAATTTTTTCAAGATGCCCCACCCGTGACGTAGTTCCTTTAAGAACTCGTTGTTATACACCTATTTCAATTAAGATTGTCGGATAGAAATGTTTTTAAAAGCCCGCAAAGCACGCAAGACAAGACCGAAAGGTAGCATGGGTAAAAGTAGAAAACTGCTGCACGTACCGAAGAATACTAATGAGAAGTAACATGGAAAACATTATTTATAACGTTTCCTTTTTGTTTTAAACCTGTAGAAGTAAGCTGCTTTTAGCCAAACTAAATTTTAGCAAAATCAGCTAGTGAAAAAAACATGGAAAAACAAATTATATAATTCGGGGCCACACCAAATACTTTACGTGCGAAATAAAAAACGTGTAGATTATTTTCCAGCGATATGCCAATTATAATGAATACCCAGACTACCATTTGGTCTTGTCTTGTAGGCTTTACGCTTTTATCCGATTTTTATCCGACAACGTTAATTGAAATAGGTGTATGTATTTGATGCAAAACATTCCAGAACAAATACCATGTGCGTGTTACAGTACCTGGACAACCATACAGTTCTACCCTCATCGATATGTGACCATTCCAAGTGACTGGTCGAATGCGGAAGTACCGTGCCATAATAGGTCTGACGAGTGGATGATAGATAACAGTGTCCCGGTCTGCGTTTCCATCAAACACCTAAAAGATCACGACAAATCATCTCCTTATTCAAGGAAATGACATTATACCAAGTAACGGACTGATCGGAAAATAAACTGATGTTCTGATCTAGATAAGGTGCACGATTTATCTCAAATTCTTACAGCCGATAAATCAAACTCAATGTTAAAAGTGACATGAATTTAAAGAAGTGGATGGATACTCCATCGTGTACCGGACACACTGAATGACGTAATAATTAACAATACTGTACAAAAACAGGGGCACCCAACGACAGTTTTCTCCCAGATGCTTTAAAACACTATTTTAGGCTAAAAAAATGAATTTTAGCTGCGCTATAAAATATATATCTGGTCGATCATTCTAGGGGAACTTTAGACTTCAAATTTATTAGGGCTTTTTTAGTCATTCCCGAAAACCTCAGCTCTTCCTTGCTGATTTTTCCTTTCCGAAAATCCTAGCTGACCTTTTTTTGTACCCAAAACGAAATTTTTATCTCTCCGATAATAATAGGCATTAATTTTCCCATATTAAGAACGTTCGAGATGATATTTCACTAAAGAAAACTCCAAACTTTACTGATCCGAATATCTGTGGCGATTATAGACCTTCCGAACAGATATTTCACCGAAACGATCCGTTGGGTGCCCCTGCAAAAATACAACGAAATACAGCCAATGGTTCTCATTTGGGTTCATGACTATGTACACTATAATTATATTTCACCTTGTCTGCAGTTTGTCCCAGTTTCTTTGTAATACATGAACATCACTCCATCGACACTGTATTGCAGCTTGTACTTTTTGACCCACTGGTCGTAAGCATTTCTTCCTTGGGTAGCTACACCTGTCAGCTTAGTGACGTGAACCAGATCAATCTGGAGAAATTGATTTACGTCGTTGGTGCGAGCTGACCAACCTCCTTGTTTGTTTCCAGATAGTTTATAATGCAACCTTCCCTGGATGGCGGCATGATTCGCGTCAAATTATGAAGAGGCAGTAATTTGTCCGTTAGCGATTGCGTAGTTTGCCATGCAAGAGCTCCATGGCAATCTAAAAGTTTTATGGAATCGATTTAAATATAATATTTTTACATAGTTTACTATGATGTCTGACAGAACTGCAATCCCTTAAAGCCGGTCACTTGTTATAATGTAAAGTTGGGTTATATTCGCTATTTGTTCCATTTAGTCTAGACCGGAACAAATTTGGAAAATACGTACTCACTTGTGTCGAACGTATTTGGCCAACAAAGTGGTTGCGTTCAAGTAGTTATTTTGGAACGCTTTTGTAAAATAACGCCCTTAAATAAAGATTCACTCTACTCTACTCCATACATATAAACAAACTGAAAAAAAAAACTAGTTAAGAAAATCTCTTAAAAATTAGCAATAAATTCACAAAGCTTAATTTCTTTAGATAAAGAGTTCCATAGTGTAACTGTTCTGTAATAAAAGGAAGGAAGGAGGGAGGGAACTAGGTTTCGAAGCTGGACAAAAATGAGTTTTGTTTTAGAATTGGTACCCATTTGGGTGTAAATGAATTTGAGCCATACCCACAAAACGCAATTTGTACCTTTAAGGGTATATTAGTACACATGCAATGACACAAAAAAATTCCGAGGAAGTAAATAAAACTCTTGTTTTCCTGCCATGGCAACATTTGCTCTGTTTAAATAGAGCGGTTTTTCAATTGAGTGTCGTAAAACCAAAAACAAAGCACTCACAATGACCAATTAAAACAAACATAAACAGCAAATCGAACCAATGAGAACTCGAAGAAAATACACGTAGCCGGCGCCAAGCGAGGTAAAACGTATGACCAAGTTGCGATTGGTTTGGTTTTTGCTTGGGCAGGTGGTGATAATGTTTTAAACCAATCACAGAGCGCAGTAAAACGAAACCAAAGCGATTCCAAATAAATTTCGACACCCATTTGAAACCCACTCTAATAGCCTTCTGCTAAGTATGTATCTTTAGGATAATAACAGCCTTACGCACTCTTTGTGAGTGGAATTCTCAAAGAGATCTCACTGGGTCCCTGGCCGCTATTTCGCCGTTGCTGTGCAATCCATAAAGGTCTATTTTCAATTCCTGCGTATCCAACAAGAGCAAATGAACCTCGGAAGTCAACGACTGGGTCAGTGGCGCCTTTTTCCTTGAGAGCGTCAATTGCTGGTGCCTGTTTGCTTGAAGCTTCATCTTGAACGGCGACAAAACGATTTGACTGCATTGAGGGAAAAAAATGAAAGTTTTATACTAGTTAACTAATTGCCACGTTTGTTTTTTTTTCTAGAAAACGTTTGCATTTTGGTCTGACAACGATAGTTGAAATTGCCCACAACTTTTAAACGACCATAAAATTATTAACATAGCGGTATCGGGAAAAGGGACATTGCTTCAATGGTGTAATTGTCTCTTGGCGAAAAAGGAAAAAAAACTTCAATAAATAATTAGCCTGCGAATACAGCCGATCTGCGATTTACGGCCAGAAATTCCATACTGATGACGTTAAACCACTAATTGGATTTCCGGAATATATTCGTTTGATCTCATTTCTACCGGAGGAATATTCATTGATGATAATGAAAAAGTAATAAGTAATTAAATGCTACTTACTGTCCGTTTTTGGAGTCAAGATAGCTTCGAAGGCTGTTACCGGCATTTCCATCTCCATGAGTATCAAATGCTTTTGCCTCAAGCACAGCACCTACATAGAAGTAAAATCGATTGACTTTAGTGGGTCTATTAAAAATTTGCAATAAAATTGCATAACAACATAGCATTGCATAAATATTACAAATTGCATTTTTCTAGAGCTTTCTAGGATGACTTTGAATTGTACTGGTTCTCTTGTGCCACGTTTTCCACAGAGAATTAATCTCACCAAACAAGATTTTTTTTAAATCCTTGATTTCATCACCATCACATTACGTACAACACTGAGACAGATTACAGATTACAGATTACAGATTACAGATTACAGATTACTCTACCGTAAACTGCTGCTTATAAGCCCTGGGCTTATACAACTTCGTAAGGGGTTTTGGATGGGCTTATAAACGGGGGGGCTTATATCCGGGGGGGGCTTATAAGCGGAATGAAAAAAAACGTTTCGAAATGAGCTACAGCAGTGTTGATCGAATAGTTTTTTAATTAAGCTTTAAAACGTCATAATAAATCGAATTCATTTCAATATTTGGAACAAAAACTAGAGGGGGGCTTATATCCGGGGGGGCTTATAATCGGTTGTATTTTTTTGTTTACAGGTAGATGGGCCTATAACGGGGGGGGGGCTTATAAGCGGGGGGGGGGGGGCTTTTAGGCCGGGGCTTTATATAACAGCAGTTTACGGTATGTCATTAATATTACATAAAATTATTCAGTAACATCTGTTACATTTGTCACCTACATTGCTGATACATGTATATTTGACAAAATAACAATTGATTTTAAATAAAACTCTTAATATCTAATCAATTAAGTAAACTAATCTTCAATAGCGTATGTTAGAGGGTGCGAAAACGGCGGACGTTTGAAAAGAACTCTTAAACTAAACCTTCAATCTTAAATCTATATATACAACGTTGCTTGAATTCAAGGAAGTTCAATTCTTTATCATTTAATTTCTGACAGTAAATATAGTATTTGGCAAACAGTAATGCGTAGTTAAATTTCGAACTTTAGAGACTGGAATGCAGGAGCTGGTAAGAACCCCGAACAGGATCTCAAAAGGAGATGGAGAAAAAGGAGGAGGCATTTTCGTCGTTAATCCATTCAATCACATGGTTGTAAAAGAGTTATGAAATAAGACCTTCAAGAAAAGTGTGAAAGATAGAGTCTGGCTTACTGCAAACAAGCATGCTTGATCATTTGCAATCCCTTAACAAAAACAATTCTCTATTTGTGGTAATAATCCTATGTAAGATTTTATAATAAAAATTCTCGCAATTTGGTCTCCTTACACAATGATTTTTAACAGGTTGAAGTAATTCTTCCATTCTATATCCATAACATGAAATTCCTTTTCCCATTTTATTAGTAATGTGGCTTTAGCCAGACTTGTTCAGGAACCAGTAATAGTCCCTACATTTGGCCTTCGTGAAATTTAAGGAGATCGAGGGTGATAATTGAAACATAGCGTTAGTCTGGTCAAACTGTCGTCTATCAAGAAGATGGCGCTTAGCCTTTTCTAAGAGATCTTTTGGAATTGCCGAAAGAACCTGAAAGTACTTTAAGAAATTGCAATTCACATTGTATTTTCTAATGAATTCTTGGTAGGAGAGAAATTTGCCACTAGTCTCTTGGAGCAAGTCTTGTATCGCGAGAGCACCATTTTCTAACCAATCGTAGTAGAAAAACATTTTACTATCAATCTGAATTTTCATATTATTAAATAAAATCATGTCTTGGCCTACATCATGACAATATATGTTTTACGTTCCATAAAATATAAAAGGATTTATTTGTAGAAAGGAGGTATTCCCAGTTGATCGATACCTGTTCGATCATAATTATAGCGAAGAAGAAAGTTTAGACCACGGTAATTTTTGAAGTGGAAGTCAGGTATAACTCTTCAAGATTCTGAGCTAGCATTTAGATCTCTGAGTAATCTTGGGATCCAAGAACAAGATGTTATAGTTGTTGTGGTATCAAGATCGTGCCCCTTAACTTCTTACTTAACTATCTCCATCTGATCGCTAAACTCTACCTATGGGATTGCAGAAGGAACCAAGCTCTTCCAAAAATCAATGGCTTTCAAGTCATTAATCAAAACTATAACACAATTCTCGAATCTGATTGGTTATCAGCAGGCCCGATTTGAGCACTAATTGGACAGTGTACGCGTCATGCTTGTAATTGGACGATGTAATAGGACAGTTTACACGTCATGCATGTAATTGGGCAGTGTAATTGGACAGTGCGCGTCATTTGCGCGCGCTGTCCTTTGCTCGTGCATGCATCTCGGTCAAAAACAAACTCGATTATTATGTTTTTATTCACGTTTAACGTATTTTCCTCGAATTGTGTTATAGTTATGATTAATTGGTAACAGGACTTCGTGTCGTCCAATTCTGTCTGTAATCATACTCGTGATTAACAAATCGGACGACCGCGTGTTTAATAATCACTCGTATGATTACAGACCGAATTGGACTTCACTCAGCCCTATTACCATTATTAATCAAATACGAAACGGAAAAATATATTGGGCGAATCAGTAAAAAATGGAATTGGTTTAAAATAATTAAAGGGTGAACTCTCAATTTAACTAATTTCAGTTTTTTTTCAGTCTTCGCTATCTAATCGGAAATTTTGACGAAATTTGGCCAAAATTTTGGAGAACAAAGCTCGCAATTCGTCGTAATTCGAAATTCTTTGAAATTCGTTGCATTAGGTTTTCACTCTATATTAAATACTCAAAAAATGTTCTACATTAATTTTTACTTTGAAAGTTTTCGTAACTATATTGAAATAGAAGGGAAAAATATGATCAAATAATTAAAATTTCTCAAGTAATCCGTTACCTGTTCTAGCGTCCACAATAACGACGTTATGTCCTCTGCCGTGAAGTGAGCGATCTATTCCATCCACCTTGATAGAAGCAATACCACATGTGTTTGGCCTTTTTCCTGGATCATTGCAACCTTCGCTTCGGACGTGAATATCCACGAAGGGATCTGCAAGAAACAGGATCGTACATGTAATCAGGAAGAATGAGTTTAGAAGTATCTTCAGTTTACCTATTTGTTTGCATGCACAGTTTAAAGTGCCCCTACGATCAAATTGTTTAAATTCATTTTTTTTTACATTTTCGTGTACAAGATGACTTTCTTACTCATCTTGCCAAATTTCAATCCATTACGAACATTAGAAGTCTATTTTTTGGACTTTTATTTCCAAGAATTTACGGCCACCATTACTAGACCTTGTTCCAAGGCTTGGTTGCAAATTAGAGAAAATGACGTCAAAGGCTCAATTAAAATACCTCACGGGTTGAAAAAAATTTCAGGCTCCAACAGGCCTTTGCGATTCCGGTGCAAACGGTCTACCACTGAGCTATGAATCCACTGGGAGATGGTCAAGTACGAGTTCTATTTATAACCCGTGAAGTGATGAAATGAGCGATGATGAATATATAAAATGACGCAAAGGTCATGGGTTCGAATCCCGTTGGAGCCTGAATTTTTTTTTCAGGCCTTCTTTTCAACTGCTTAAGTTGATATATAACTGCGAAGATCTCATTCTCTCTCGTTATTTCCACCGCAGTTCACATATATGAATTATTTCATATATTCATCATCAATAATAATAAGTATAGAAAATCGCATTAAGGGAAACAAAAACTTTGGACTTGTTCTTCGTGCAATTTTCTATATATTGCTATTATAATAATTTAAACCCGTGAGGTATTTTTGAGCCTTTGACGTCATTTTCTCTATTCGAATATCAACAATTTGATCGTAGGGGGCACTTTAAGGTTTCTACTATTGTTAACTATTGACGAATTTGCTGCAAGGAAGTCGAAGATATAAATGACCTGTTAGCCATACTACATTTACACATTGACGGAAACGTTTTACCAAGAACGTCTTAAGTGTCTTTATTCGACAATCTTCCGCACCCTTAGAAATGTTTAGAATTTAAGTTTCTCAAAATGATCTTCCTGGATTCTTCTTTCAGTTGTTTGAAGCAACAAAACCAGACATTTGGTCAAATTAGAGGAAAGCATCTTAAATACAGTAACAATGCTTTATAATTTACCGGCATTGCATATAAAGCTAATAATAGGTAAAAATAGGCAGACGGTAAAAAAGACGGTAAAAATAGGCAGACTTACTAAGACTACTAATCTTTAGTAATAGTATTTTGATGAATACGGATTTTTACGATAAATATATTCTTACGCACTTGGTGTGAGTGGAACTTTCAAAGAGACCTCACTGGGTCCCTTGCCGCGACCTCGCCACTGTTGTGCAATCCATGATGGTTTCTTTACTCTTGCATATCCAACAAAAGCATATGATCCTCGATATTCTGGCTTGATGGGGTCTATGGCGCCTAGTCTCTTGAGAGCGTCAATCGCTGAATCCGCCAATAACCTGGCAGCTTCATCTTGAGCGGCGACCACAACGATAACGCTGCGGTGAGGACGAAAATTATATATTATGAGGGCGGGTACATCAAAGGAGTTATCCTCGTCAGATGTACAAGGTGAAAAGGAGTGGCTTCACAATTCTGAAAAGGGTCATTCTGGGATAACAGCCGTTCAATCCTCCCTCAGGGACATGTGACAATTGTGTTATGGTATAATTGGGGAAAATCGTATAGCTCGGAAATATTAATGGTAACTGCTGAAAAAATTGACACTTACTCTCCTTGTAAAGAATTGAGAAAGTCTTTCAAGCGGTTAGCGGCGTTACCATCTCCATGGGTATCGTATGTCTTTGTCTCAAGGACGACCCCTATAAATCAATAAGTACATACTTACATTGTTATTATTTACTTCGATTTATTCCTTTGTTAGTTTCTATTATAGTTTCTTGTCTTGTTGCTGTTGTTGCTGTTGTTGCTGTGTTGTTGTTGTTGTTGTTGTTGTTGTTGTTGTAATTTGTTGCTATTATCATTCTTTTTCTCGATCTAATGCTGCTTCACCATAGTGCCAGTGAGGAGTTTATGTGACCAGTGAACCCACGAAAACGAGAACAACTCGTAGGAAAAAAACCCTCTAGTACATGGTGTACGTACGAGATATGTCATTCCATAAGAAACGTTAAACAGGCGTAATAACCACTTTCAATAATAAAACATAAAAAATAAAATGGGAATTTGAAAGGAAATCCACAGAGTGGCTCTTCTTTTCCACTGTTTCCAGATCGAATTGGAATTTAGAGTAATGTTGGTTTTTCAATAATTAATTTTGTACATAGGATAGCATTTTGCGTCGTCTTTGGGGTTTACGTTCTCTGACGTCCTCTTTTATTTACAATAAGAATAAAACACAGAAGGCCTGATTACTGTATTACCTGCTGTAGCGTCCACAACAACAACATTAATTCCCCTGCCGCGAAGTGAGTGATCCTTTCCATTCACCTTGATGTAAGCTATACCACATGTGTTTGGAGCTTTTCCGGGATCTTCGCAACCTTCGCTTCGGACAAAAATATCCACGACAGGAACTGCAAGGAAACCATCAGGAAATCAGGAAAAATGTGTTAATATCTTCCGTTTACCTACTAGTCTACTTTACTTCAGGTTTCCTCAATTCATATCTTCTTTGGCATTGGGCAAAATTGTACAGAACTATTATGTAAGCTTAGTTTCTTACCATTATTCCATTCACTAAAATATTTTTCATTTTTCATTTGCTGTTGGTTGAATCCTACCCTCTTCGGATATTCAGCGGCTACAGATTTCAACGTCGATACGCGCGATTCAACGATTCCCATGGAAAGATCAACTCTGGGGCTACACACAGGGATCATTCTTTGGATCACTACTACGGAACTTGTTGACGGTATGCAATCTGCTAATAGAGAGATTAAGCACCACGTTCTACGGCAAACGGCAAACGTAAGCTTGCACTCGATGTTCTTTGCTTTTCCTCCAATCGTTAAATAAATCCATCAGAAAAATCGAAAATAATTCGCACGATAAACGCGAAACTACTCACTTTGACGTACAAACGGCAAACGCCTGACGGCAAAAGTGGGATTTTTTGCCGTTTGCGGGGAAAACAAACGTGATGCTTAATTTCTCTATTATCTTTATGTATGCCGACGATCACCAATTATACACCGCTGGCGTAAATATCCAAAAAAGAAGGCAATCAGGTCCTCAAAAGTGAAACAAACGAAGTTTCGAAGAGGTTCAAGACCAAGTTATTACAGAGCAACCCAAACAACAAAATGCCAGTTACTCGCTCCAAATCCACGAGCAGCGAAAAAATTATAATCGAAAGTTTCAGGAAAAGCATAAAGAAAAAGTTCCTAACACTCTCATTAGAAGGGTGTCTATGAAAGTATGCGGCTCCTGATGACAGTATTTCTTGAACTTTTAGTGATGTGTTGCATCCTGTATAATTATAGCTCATATTTGTTTATAGTTTTTTAAACTCAAATCTTATGGTAATTTTTTTATGAATTTCAGTTTTTAAATTCATAGACTTTTAAACTAGTGTTCTCAATTAGCTGTGTAGACTAAATACCTAGACGCTTTTTTTTAACTAAGTCAATTTGATTGTTTGACCTGTCACGTTGATTTTAACGTTAAGGGAAATAATTTGATCATAGCTTCTAACCAACCGTGGGTGCTATCTAGGTTAAATAATTTTACCTGAGACTGCTCTACGCCTCCGTGCAAGGATCTCTGAAATGAATAAGACAACAACTCAAATTAATTCATTCCAGAACCAATAAAAATAAGACTAAAAATAAATGTTATGGTTTAATTTTATTTTTAGTTTGATTATTTCAAACCATGCAGTTCATTTATTTCAAACCAATTCATTTTTTCAAACTGATTTTTGTAAACAGTGAAAACTAAACTACGCAAATGAAACTGGAAGACCGCACAATATATCAACATTCGATCGACTCGAACAACAAAATATAAAATTGCCATTTTCGCTTTTCAATCTCAATTAAATGTATGCTTTACTCTAACGACATAATTTGGGGAAAATATAATACAATGCAACAATTTCAAATTTTGTAGTAAAACGAACTTTATCTTACTA
The DNA here is from genome assembly GCA_029204205.1 of Desmophyllum pertusum. NCBI lineage: Eukaryota > Metazoa > Cnidaria > Anthozoa > Scleractinia > Caryophylliidae > Desmophyllum > Desmophyllum pertusum. Next base: position 629,325 of record MU827814.1, read on the forward strand.
GTTTTAAACACAGAATGTCCTCTTGAAGTTTTCCATGTTTCTTAAAGAGAAATAGAAATAAATGAAATACCATTTGGATATTTCAATAAAATGGGGCAGGAGGAAATGAACGGAGTAGATAAATGTGAAATAAATGTCATTTCTACCTTCACTAGTTCTGCACACATCGGCAAGCAACACAATGCTCAAACAAAACAGATGAAATTTCATTGTTGGAATGAAAGTGTCTCAACCTGCAAATTAACAATTACAACAATCAGTTACTGATGGATATGTTTCCTAAATTGAAAATAATGTACAGTTGTTGTGAAAATAACATTTTTCAAACTAATATTCCACATAAGCTTTATCATTTTTAAAAGCTTGTAATACTTTAAAGGAATGGAATATTTCAAAAGCATATAATTATATCAAAACTTGGCAATCTACATTAGCTAGATATTTATCCACATATTATTAATACATATTTCGAATGACTAGGTTTATATAACGACGGTAGCTTTAATTAATACTTAGTAGTTTTATTTTTTAGAAGTTCAGTTTAAATTAGGAGATGTATTATTAAGGGATTAACTGTATATTGATTCCTGTTTTTCTCTCACTGTAGCAGTCTGCAGTTCAAGGTTAACTTTGTGCCTTTGGATTTTCGCATAAAAACAAAAATACGAACTCAATGTCATCGTTAGTATCTTACCAACAATTGCAAAATGGAGATACCTGCAATATCAGCAGGAATAAAAGCATTATCGTAAAAAAAACATATTAAATAAGCAATATACTACGCGCGATCTGATTGGCTCAAAACCATTTACCATAACTCTATGGAAATATAGAAAATTGATTCGTGCTTTTATTTCATAACAACAATAGAAAACGTTTTCCCTGTTTTTTTTTATAGAATTCGCGGGGGAGAACTCGAAATTGCTGTGTATTTCTCTTTCTACCAAAATTCACTCCTGTTACCATAACTCTATGGAAACACGGATAAAGTTTTCTATTTGCTATCTGTTTTTTTTATACGGTATAAAGCCCGAAACGTTTGGAAACAATTTCAATTATTTGGCACTTTTTAATTTAATATTTTGTTTCAACTAGTCTCCGCACAAGTGCTACGCAGCCCATGGACATTTTTCTGTTCAAATTGTGATGTATCTGGTTTTTAAACAGTTTCCTCAGTTGAACCCGTAAACCGAACATCTGCGAGGAGTGTCACTAGTAAGCGTTACGGCTGTGAAATAAGTGCTGCAAGACAAAGTAAAGAAGGCCTGTTGGCCATGTGACACCTTGTTACGCCTGTATAGTGAAATACAACGGTCGATGAAAACGTTATACACGTAAATAATCCGCTTAATGTTCTTCTTTGTATTTGTTCAATTAAATTTAAAATAATCATGTTCTTTTAGCGATCTTAAAGGCTCTTCACGTTTATCAAAAAGAAGAAATTAGGTTTTTTCACGTTTTGGATGCTCCGTGTAATAAAATCACGAGTAACATACGCTATTTATCACAGTATGGCAAGGAAATATCGTTGCAGGAAAACGTCGAATACATGTATGAACCGAAAATAAGAGTTGCTTCACACTGGCTGAAAGTGAATTGAACAGCAATCATTAACACTCACTTTTCCTTAGTTAACCTGGCGAAGAAGAACGCCGAAATAACTATTGCGAAAAAATACAGACAAAACACATTGTTATTTGATGTAAATAGGTCGAAATAAAGAAGACTTTCAGAAAGCTAATACACATGAAATGATACAACATATGAAATGGTCGTCGTATAAATGTGAATCTCATCGTAAGAATTATCAAAACAGGGTCGACGTTAAGTTCACAGTTAGCTAGTTCCACTTTTGATTTAAAAAAAAAATAACGATTTGCGCTAGGTATCTGCAACGGAGTAAAAACTGGTTCAGGAAGTGTGACTTCGTTTTTCAGTAAGGTTGAATGAATTAGCAACCAAAGGATAGCGTTTAAACATACCTTAAATATTTCCTTTATAAAACACCTCAGTAGTAGGTGTAGTTCGTCTCACGGCTAACACAGACTTCAGTCGAGTGTTCCTTTGTGCAAAGTCGCGTGAGTAAAAGATGATCTCAACGTCTTGGTTGAGTGACATATTCCGTGACGTGAACCGTTTGCAAGTGCAATCAGTGTTGTAAACATAACTTGGGAAACTTATGTGGTTCAACAGCTGAATGTATAGAGCTTGGTTTTCAGTTTTGCATTTTAAACACGTAAAGTAAAGAGAGTAATTAATGAGATACTCTTAGGTACTATATCTTATTATACAAGTGTAAAAAAAATTGATGATAAACTGTAGTTGCCGATTTTACTTTACAGTTAGGCTGCTGTTAAGAGAACGCCTTAAGTGTATGTATGAAGCAATTGATATTGCAAGACAAAATTACGCGGTTTAACACAACAAACAGCTAAATAACTATATAGTTTGCACGTTCATGTATTAGTTTGCCTTATATTCGAAGTAAGCAAACATTTAATACTAACTAAGATAATTTTTCATTAACTGATATGCAATTTACGACACGTTTTGGGCGTTTGTTTGACAATTTAAAATGCTGAAGTCAAAGTTATGTGGTGTATAATAAACAACCCTTAATAAATATTCAATTTCTGTTCTAAACACAATCATGTATTATTTTTCCTTTTTTTTTTTTAAGTAAGTGAACAATTAATAAAATACAAAATACTATTATACAACTGTAAAAAAAAATCTTAAACTACAATTGCAACGAACTAAAAAACTTTTTTAATTAACTGAAAATATACCATTCACGTTACGTTTAAGGCGTTGTTTGGCAATTTAAAATACTGCACACAAAATTATGTGGCGTAAAACAAACAACCCTTAATAAATATTCAATTTCTATTTTTGAAAACATCCACGAGTAATTGATAAAATACGAGGTACTATAACGTGCATTGATTTATACAAGTGTAAAATAATGTATACTTTGATCTTAAACTATACTTAAGTTTAGTTTGGCTTGCTGTAAATTAAAGGGACGTGTTGCGTGGGTGAGGAGCGCGATTAATACTATTTAGCACTATTGTGCTGTTTACCGAAATCAAGCAGCTAGATAAATATTCCATATCATTTATTGTTTAAAACACATTCATTTACATGTATAGCCTTGTCGTTTAAACGCTATTGAAACGGTAACAACGGTAATTCTTAGTTGTTGTTGTGGTTTTTTTTTTGTCATATTAAAAGGAATCGTTCCCATGTTGAATGAGTTATTCGATTTACTTTTTGTGGTTGAATTTACGTGTTCAAAATTTTTTTTTGTTAAGGTGAGATCGACTGTTTTCATTGACACAGCTGTTTAAACACGATTATACTATTCACTCCAAGTAATACTTTATGAAATGGATTTTAGCGTCGGAAATAATAATAATAATATTCGTATTTATAATGCGCTAATTCCATGTAAATATGATCAAAAGCGCATTACAATATTAAAAAATAAAAATACATTCTGAGTAAAAACTAAAAACTAAAATGCTGGATCATTAAAAGCTAAAGTCAATCTTCAAACATAAATATGTAAGAACTAAAAAAAAATGATGTATTAACCATCAATTAATGTGGCATTTTTAACACGTACCAGAGTAAAATGTATCAATTCGTATTTACGTTTCTAAAGGAAATCAATTCTGAAAATAATTGACTCGCGGTTTTGTGCAATATCAAGATTTTGTTGATAGACCTTGTCGCGGTTTTGGCCGCCATTTTTTTTGTTTTGTTCAGAAGGCAAACACGTCGAACATTGCAGTGTTTGTATGGGAATCGGATGGCAAATAATTTACATAAAACTTGAAATCTGAAAAGTTAATACATTGCAAAGTTAAGGTACTAAGAGATACTGAGTACTGAGAGATGTAGCTGTGTTATAAATCGTGCAGTTGCGTTTTTAACTGAATTTTCCAAACATTTGTCTGTAAATTTTTGCGCTGACTGTCAACCCTTTACAAGCCCGTTGTGATTCTATATTTCCACCTTTTGTTGGCGTTCCGCTTTAATTTATAGTCATAAGAAGAACTACTACATAAAGTGGAACCCCGTTAATCCTACCACCAACGGGACATCAAAATCTGGTCGGATTAATGGGGAGGTCGTATTAAAGGGGATGACTGATTGAGCTTTTGTTCGGGCCGCGTAATAAAGAGGTAGTCGTATTAACGTGGTGGTCGTAAGGTGGGGGTTATACTGAACATGTATTTGTAATTAAATTATATTCCTATACAATAGAAATCGTTACGAAATCGTTATCATACCTTGATCGTGCTCTCCTTATTTCCTCCAGGTATTTAGTCATCACTGTCCCACGCACAATTCGTCAGAGTATCACCGTCACATATCTAACATCTCTTTCTACATTCTTCAGACTATTGCAGCATATACTGCAGTCCATATTTCTAAAATCATTATCTTTAAAATATTCAACCGTTTTAGTGTGAAAATGTAAATGACCAGTCAGCGTATCGATCTCTTCCTTGGAGAAGTTTTAAAAATACTACGAAAATGAATGAAACAATCATATAGTTTTTAGTACACAGTTTTGGATCGTTTATGTAAAGTAGAATTGAGACAATTCGAGACGAAAAAAATACAGAAATTCGAAAGAAATCAAGCAATTTCGATAATAACTGAAATTATAACGAAAATATCGCAACTTAAGTGTCATTGCCAGAGAAAACCGGGCAGGAGCAAAAGATCGAGGTCGGCCGTTTACCTTCATCTTTTCACAGTATAAAAGCTACTTGAAAAGATAAACAACGGTGGCATTTGCAGAGGTAGAGGTGGTTTTTTCTTGAAGATATCATTATCTCATGAATTTGGGCCCTCCAGCGGCCTAAAATAACCGAAATGTCGGGCAACTTTGGGTTAACCAAAAAGGCACTTAAAAAGATTTCCAAAAGTTCCAATTGATTTTGTATAATACCTATCCCATTATTAGTTGAATGGGATTTACTAAACGTCCTTTGCTTTAATACTACGTTTTTTACGTGGTGCTAAAAATCGTCGCCGAATCGCTAATGAGCTTGACCCAAATTTTAGCCATTTTCAGAGGGCTGTTTCACAAAAAGTGCGGCAGTTTATTTCGAAAGTAAAATCATTCTACAATAGACTGTTGTACTGTTATTAAAATTCAGTTGAGTTAAAATTGGTATCTAGAAGTAAATTGGAGAAAACGACCTCGGAAAGTGCCATTAAAATGTTCAGTCACAAATATTTCCCGCCAAATTTCTCTCGGAGGATATCATCTTGAAGTTCGACTTCCTGCGATTGTTGTCCGTAATTCACTAAAAGGTCGTTTGAAAGTAAATAAACTTGTTTCCCGGACTTCGTGACAAAGTGCATGGACTTGACTGTCGATATTTACATTTTATCTCATTCTGATAACTCAGACGAAATTTTTTTCACGAATTTTTTTTCACACACTCACAAAATTTTTTGTTACGTCACGCTGCATGGTAAAACTAGAATGTATCTACAGTTGGTCTTTTTGACTGTAGCGAATAGTGTTGAAGGAATAATACCTCCTTTTCTATGTCTTTATTCTCTGATAAATATCATAGCAAGTTATTTGCCTCCCGAGATGGCGTAGAGAGAACCCAGACAAATAAGTGCCAAACTTCGCTACATTTGAACTCAGTGCGAAGTTAAATTACTTTTTGGCTTTCATAACCAAAGTAAAAATTAACGCTCAAATAGAACATTTACCTTTGCCTATTGAACACAATCTCCATGCAGTTAGTCTGGTGAAACTCGCTGAATGAATCAAAGCGTCTTTACAATTGCAACTTTTCTCAACTCTCCGGTTTATGCCCGGTTTCTACTGCGGAAATCAAAATCCTCAACTTGAAAATATTTTATTTTCAAATCACTCAAAAGTTAAAGCCACCATAAAGCCTTTACCTTTCTCCAACAGCTTACTGATTGGTCGTCTTATTAATCTATTGTAAACAATTCGTGATTTTCGCCGAGTGACTGATCAACCGGGCCAGGTGTTTTTTTTTTGCGTATAAACTACAAGAGAAAAGTTCAAATCAACTCCCTGACTAAGCTTGCATTGTCCAAATAATAATAATAATAAAAACGTTACCATGATATAGTGACAAAACTCCCAGCATAGATCATCCACCCGCTTCAGTAGGTTGAATCTGGATGACCAAGTGGTAATTATGGCGATTACCCAAGATGATCTAAGAGAAGCATTCCCCCATACATGGAACTTTCAGTCCATAGCTGAGATATTTTAATTAAGAGTACTACCTGATCAGTCAGTTCGAGTGACGTGATGTCGGAAATAAAAATAACTTTCACAGCATGGCGGGAAACTATTAATAGATTAAAAAAATTATCTGATCATGAGTCACAGGGAATCCTTCTCTTAGATCATCCTCTCTTGATATACTGCCGTCGCGATCCGATCGGATGCGCTTTTTTTTACAAAACTATTTACAAAATACCCAAACGAGTTGCGAAAGTCGCCTACCCGTTCTTGTTCATATTATCCTCGATGATGCAACATTTCCGCTCGTGAAAAAGGCTTAACTACCATATCTGAAATGATCATCGCCATAAAAATTATGTTATAACTGTTATCGTAGCAAAGTAAAACTGGCATTCCAGTGTTTCATAACACCCGTGTTTACATATAGCTTCATGCAAATCGGTACGCAACCAAACAGAGCGCACGTTATTACATTTTCTCTAGTTCGTTGTGGGATAAGGATCTCGTCAAACTGCACACCTTACAACTTCGTTCCCAGTGCCCTCGTTACCCTTATCCAGCGGCGGAACGGGCAACGAGATACTCTGGGATAAAGCGTTCCGCCTAAACAGGATTCTTGGACTTCTGGTTTTACTGCGCATGTCATGACGGAATGCCTTATACCAAAGGTCCTTGTTGCCCGTTCCTGCCGCTGGACAAGGGTAACGAGGGCTCTGGAAAAGAGATTGGACACCTTGCAGGATGACTTGTAGCCTGCGAATAACATGCGCATTCAGGTTTGGAAACATGTGCATGTTTTCACATACGTTTCCAGTGGTTCAATTAATGACTTCTTCCTCACTGGTGACCCGACAACAGCTACTTGTAGGCTCTCGCAAATCTCTCTTAGCTCAGCTACTTTTAGCTTGCTAAGTTTCTTTGCTTTTGATAGCTCACAAACGTTTCTCTTTCCGACTTCAATGGGATGTTGAGTCACAGTCATGTCATGAAGCACTGCTTTGCGTAAATTTCAGATTCTAGGGCTTCTAAGTCTTCCTCTGGAATTTCTTTGTTGACTTCTTCTAACTGGCCCGTTTACGTTTGGCGTTGTTTTGCTGATAGCCTCAGAAAAAACTGCTAATCTGCTGCGCTGTTCTCCACTCTTCTGGTCTGAACAAAGAATGTCCACTCTCGTCCTTGACGAACTTCATTTCAAGGGATACCTAGACTGAATCCGCCTTTAGTCCACTTCTTGCTCCTGCGTCAAACTTCTGCACCAAATATGCCTTTACGTGATCCTCCATTCTTGCTGGCTTTTTGGTGGTTTTAAGGGCCCAGCCTATTGACCGGCTGTCTCTGTTGATTGAAGAGAGGGTTGATCATGATGTGCGGGACTTGATTCATATTCATAGGAAGGACCGGGATCGTTCACACCAGTTACCGTCTCAGCCCACTTCTTTCTGATGGAATCATATAAGGATTCAGATTCTAGTTCTCTGACGTGCTTCCCTGAATCCATGTGGGCATCGGCTTCTGCCTCTGTCTTAAAAATTAGAACGCACCCAGTTTCGCTGCATGAGAAAATTTCAGTGCTAGGCCTGGCGCTTTCTAGGACAGTACCCCGCTCTTTCGTTCTGGGACTGAACGGCTGGATTATTTTAAGCCCGGTGTCTCCCTGTTTCTCGAAACTCAGTTCGTCATACGCAAGAAGGCGCCCAGGTCCAACGTTATAGGCGACTCTTCTGATCCAAAAGAACAGTACATGTTTATGTTTTAAGCTTAAGAAAGAAGGACTAAACACTTGTCGTTTGAGCGGTCTGACCTTTAATACGTGACGCGTCACGCGTTCGTCGCTAAAGTGGAAACTACACAATATTTGTAAACAAACTGTTTGCAATATTTGTTCAGCTAATTTAGAATAGAGTCTGATGTCTACAGATAATTTGCTTACAATTTGTTATTCGTGATAGTCAAGAGACCAAAGAACTGAGTCTTATCATGTAGCGTGACTTAATGTAACAAAAAACTTTCGCGGGAAAATTGAGCTGAGTGTCTTACAGACATATTGAAATGTTTAAGATGAAATGTAAATATCGACTCCGCAGTGTGAACTCTATTCCGAATACCGTGAAATAAGCTTACTTACTTTCAGGCAACCGTTCTAGTGAATTACGGTCTACCATCGCGAGAAATCGACCAGTAAAATATTTTATCAACAGATGAAAATTTGGCGGGAAATATTTGTGACAACATTTTTTGGCACTTTCCGAGGCCGTTTTCTCCGATTTACTTTTAGATACCAATTTTAACTCAACTGAATTTTAATAACAGTACAACAGTCTATTGTAGAATGATTTTACTTTCGAAATAAACTGCCGCACTTTTGTGAAACAGCCCTCTGAAAATTGCTAAAATTTGGGTTAAGCTCATTAGCGATTCGGCGACGATTTTTAGCACCACGTAAAAAACGTAGGATTAAAGCAAAGGACGTTTAGTAAATCCCATTCAACTAATAAGGGGATAGGTATTATACAAAATTAATCAGAACTTTTGAAAGGCTTTTAAAGGGTCTTTTAGGTTAACCCAAAGTTGCCCGAAATTTCGGTTATTTTAGGCCGCTGGAGGGCCCAAATTCATGAGATAGTGATATCTTCAAGAAAAACAACCTCTACCTCTGCAAATGCCACCGTTGCTTATACTTTCGAGTAGCTTTTATACTGTAAAAAGATGAAGGTAAACGGCCGACCTCGATCTTTTGCTCCTGCCCGGTTTTCTCTGGCAATGACACTTAAGGCCCGATCACAACATTCTCACAACATTTGTTCTGACATGTTGTGACCATACCCGGTTAAACGGCCACAACAACCTCACAACATTTCAAAAACAAAAGAAATATGGTCACAACATTGTTATGAGGGGTGGTCAAACGGTCTCAACATCGGCTCACAACAAATGTTGTGAGAATGTTGTGACAAATGTTTTGACCGTTTGATCGGGCCTTTACTATCATCAGCACCATACGTCCGCCACAGATACGGAGGTAAGTTTCGACTACAGATATTTCAATTGCAAAAATGGTTGAAATAAAAGGCTTGGAATTTTTGCCAAGATCAAACTACATGATACAGGATGATACAGGTTGAGATAAATGAAGTTCTGAGAACATTTCTCAAAAAGAAAGAGCAGCGAAACAACATGGAACTAAATAATTCAATAAAAGGAAGACGACGTGTTTAACCCTTTCAGTCCCAGAGTCAAACCTTGAGTCAATAAATGTGGTTGTAACTCTTTTAAGAGCGGCCCTCTGTAATTATCGTCCGGAGGCGTGCAAAATGAAAAAATCGAAATTCCTCAAACTTTAACCAGAATATAGGTCTAGTTGAACTATTGCTAGAAAAATAACTTTCAGTTCCATCAGATTTTTATTTTGGGCGAACGGCGCCCATAACGGTTTTCGGCTCTCGCATCAGTTTTCACGTGGTGAATACAACACATTACTAAACGTCTCCTAAAAAAATAGGCAAAGGAAATATCCAAACACTGTATAGTTTATTGAAAAGAAGACACATTGGTTAAATTGGTTAAATGGTTATTTATACAATTTGATAGCAAACTTAATATTTGAGCAAATTTTAAAGTTTTAGCTTATTTTGACGATTTTGGCAAGGCAAATTAAGCCTAAATTGAGAGGTAAAAAAACCTAATTGGTACATGGCGTGGGGTTATAAAACTATAACCCAATGAAAGAGCAATGTTTCTTCTACAAATATATGTAATAACATTTTTGGGCTACTGAAACTACGAAATTTGAGAGCGCCAAACGATAGTACTCCCGAGGTCAAAAATTACCTTTCCGTGAAACGAAATGCGTATAGCTAAAATACACAAGTCACACTGGAAAAATTCTAAGATATATTTCCCTAAGTAGTTTGTGCTACTGTGGAAGGCTAGCTATTCCTAGATAGATAACGTCTTGATTTCTGGTAAATTTGTGTAAAATCTTAGCTTTTAGAGGTTAATTTGCAGCCACTAAAATGTAATTATTTTCGGTCCGAAATTCACGAAATGAAAGGAATTCACGGCACAAGACTATTTCCATCACTCTTCTATATATTAACAAAACCTATAATAAGTGAGACATAATATCGAACTATTTACAGTTAATAATGGCATCAGTACCTGTGAAGTCTTGGAATTGAAATGTAAGCGCCAACGGTGCTCAATGTTTGTGCTCCATGTTTGCCAGAATCAACAGAGATTGCGTTACACAATTCACGGATCCAACTTTATCGTGGGTGGGGGGGAGGGGGGGGGGTGGAGAGTAATCATTACATCACAGTCGTGTTTTTTTCGCAATATTTGTGAGAACAGATGTATCATAATATTTTTTATACCTTATTCTCACTTATTTTCGTGAGTATTTATTTTCGCGATGTAGCAAAAAACGCGAAAACTGAAAGACGATATTTTCGCAAAATATTTTAAAAATAAAGCCTCGCGAAATACGGATCAGTCGATTTAGCCAAATAAGTACGCGCCGAAATCAGTGAGAATATTAAACGATAGACATTCATGGAGGGGTGAGCGGGTGTGACCAACGGCCCGTGGTTGCGAGGAAGCTCGAAGGTGAGTGACCGGTTTTGGAACTTTTCAGAAACCGCCACTGTAAACAGTTCATTTCCGGTTTCGATTCATTCAACTATCAACCATGGCATCGTGTGGCTACTCTGCGTTTGTCGGAGGGTTTTGTGGTTGCAGTAGGTCTAACCCCGCGAATGTAATGTGCGTGACAATCCAGAGTTGCGGCAAGGATGTAAAAAGTCATTTGAAGTATTTCACCTGTCACGATTCCACTTTAAAAACAGAAACATATCTTCTTCTCGCCAGAGCAGGTAACAACATGGACAACATACATATGTTTATATTATGTCTGTTTGGTTATTAATATTACTAGAGAAATCAAAGCATTATAGAGCTTCCTAGGCTCTACCTTAAGCAATGTTTCGTGTAAGTGCGTATTAAAGTGCATAGAAATTATTGTAGCAGCCGATTGCCGAAGACCGGCGGAACATTTTTCGCTCCGAAAAGGGGGGGGGGGGGGGGGGGGGGAGGAGCGTCCATAAATTGGTGCTTCATAGGCCCTATGAAACACCAATTCTAAAGCAAAACTAGTTGCTGTCGTAGTTAAACTCTTACATTGGTCTTACATTGGAATTGACACCTAAAAGGTACGATGATTACTCCGTCACTTGCCGCAACTCTGGATTGTCACACACATTGCATTCGCGGGGTTAGACCTACTGCAACCACAAAACCCTCCGACAAACGCAGAGTAGCCACACGATGCCATGGTTGATGGTTGAATGAATCGAAACCGGAAATGAACTGTTTACAGTGGCGGTTTCTGAACAGTCCCAACCGGCCACTCACCTACGAGCTTCCTCGCAACCACGGGCCGTTGATCACCCGCTCACCCCTCCATGAATGTCTATTGTTTAATATTCTCACTGATTTCGGCGCGTACTTATTTGGCTAAATCGACTGATCCGTATTTCGCGAGGCTTTATTTTAAAATATTTTGCGAAAATATCGTCTTTCAGTTTTCGCGTTTTTTGCTACATCGCGAAAATAAATACTCACGAAAATAAGTGAGAATAAGGTATAAAAAATATTATGATACTGTTCTCACAAATATTGCGAAAAACACGACTGTGATGTAATGATTACTCCCCCCACCACGATAAAGTTGGATCCGTGAATTGTGTAACGCAATCTCTGTTGATTCTGGCAAACATGGAGCACAAACATTGAGCACCGTTGGCGCTTACATTTCAATTCCAAGACTTCACAGGTACTGATGCCATTATTAACTGTAAATAGTTCGATATTATGCCTCACTTATTATAGGTTTTGTTAATATATAGAAGAGTGATGGAAATAGTCTTGTGCCGTGAATTCCTTTCATTTCGTGAATTTCGGACCGAAAATAATTACATTTTAGTGGCTGCAAATTAACCTCTAAAAGCTAAGATTTTACACAAATTTACCAGAAATCAAGACGTTATCTATCTAAGAATAGCTAGCCTTCCACAGTAGCATAAACTATTTAGTGAAATCTATCTTAGAATTTTTCCAGTGTGACTTGTGTATTTTAGCTATACGCATTTCGTGACACGGAAAGGTAATTTTTGACCTCGGGAGCACTTTCGTTTGGCGCTCTCAAATTTCGTAGTTCAGTAGCCCAAAAATGTTATTACATATATTTGTAGAAGAAACATTGCTCTTTCATTGGGTTATAGTTTTATAACCCCACGCCATGTACCAATTAGATTTTTTTACCTCTCAATTTAGGCTTAATTTGCCTTGCCAAAATCTTCAAAATAAGCTAAAACTTTAAAATTTGCTCAAATATTAAGTTTGCTATCAAATTGTATAAATAACCATTTAACCAATTAACCAATGTGTCTTCTTTTCAATAAAACTATACAGTGTTTGGATATTTCCTTTGCCTATTTTTTTAGGAGACGTTTAGTAATGTGTTGTATTCACCCCGTGAAAACTGATGCGAGAGCCGAAAACCGTTATGGGCGCCGTTCGCCCAAAATAAAAATCTGATGGAACTGAAAGTTATTTTTCTAGCAATAGTTTAACTAGACCTATATTCTGGTAAAGTTTGAGGAATTTCGATTTTTTCATTTTGCACGCCTCCGGCGATAATTACAGAGGGCCGCTCTTAAGTATGTGGATGAAACCCTGGTGTGTAACCATTCAAATGAAAGCTACTGAGCAATACTTTCGTGTGGTGCTATTTGTTTTTGACAATTTTGCAAAATGAAATTCATTCTTTTTTCCTCAGTTTTGAACTTAGCACTCTTGGGAGTGAAAGGGTTAAGAAAGGTTATCAGATGATCAACTCAAATAAAAAAAACCAGGGGATCAGTTTTTAAACATATATTTTGTTTCTTTATTGTCTACAACCAAGTCTATCGCTCTATCTCTGTATTTGTGTGTGTCTCCCCTTGACTTGAAATGGTACATATCGTTAACACTTCATCTTCTATTATATCTTTTAACTGCCAAAACTGAGCACATAATGCGCCAACCTGAAAACAAGCAAAATGATGACTGTCAATGGTGGGAAATCAATTATCTGCCGATGCGAGAGACAAATACTTTTAAAATCACTGACAAATCACAGAAGTGGAAAGTACTACGCATGGGCAAAAATATAGACCGCCTAGAAATGTGACGCTTCGATAGAAAGGAAAGGAAAATCATCGACCATGCTCTGGAAATAGTTAGTCTACGAATAATAACAAAATTGTGGAAAGAAATGATGGTATATATATATATTTTTTTTTTTTTTTTTTTTAAGCTTGGCAGAAATATGAGAAAGATATTATTCTGTCAGTGACACAAGCTACTCGGAAAAAAAATTCTTGTGTCACTGACAGAATAATATATTTCTCAATAACAAAATTGTTTGTTGCTGCGCAGCACTCAATCAGATATTTCGGTTATCTCCGAAACGTCTGACTGTTTATATCAGCAGATTGTCAGCACTCAGAAGACCCTTTTTTTTTTTTATATACGAATAATATCACTCGATCGAATTTGGAATTTTACAAATGTTTGTACGGAGTATGATGAACCGCCTGGCTCCTCCGATCCTTTGGATTGTTAGAGATAACCTTGTTAGGACGTTACACAGATCTCGAAATTGAAATTTTATTGGCTATATTTTGGACTCGGGGAATCCAGGGCCCAGTTGTTCAAAGGACGATTAAGCTAATCCAGGATTGAATATTGATTTCAGTTTTGTAACTTGAAGAAGTTTTCTGTTTATATTTGTTCCCCTTCAGTTTTGACTTTGAGTAATCTCAAACTCCATAAAACATTAGCAGTGAAAAACACTTTTATACAAGAGAAGTTTAAACCTCGATTGACTTTTAATCCAGGATTAGCTTTAATCGGCTTTTGAACAGCCGGGCCCTCAGAAGGCCAACAACCTCGTCGTGGCTCTCGGGCAATCTTCGTGCCGGCAAAACTTCCGGCACAATACTGATTAGTCCACATTGTTGCAAAGTACCATATACCAGACCATGTTCAGCCGTAAAATCCCGGTTATAAGCCTTGGGCTTATACAGCTTCGTAAGGGGTTTTGTGTGGGCTTGCAAACGGAGAGTTGAGAGTTATATAAAAATAAAATTATAAAAAAAACTTTTCGGAATTACTTCATACAAGCTGAATTATTAAGATACGTTCCGTTTGTTTAAAGCTTAACAAAACAACAAAATCGATAATTGTCGTCAATATATTGTTATTTCCTTATTTTCTGTTTGAAGTAGTACAATGTTCTGTGATGATGGTAGTAATGAAATGAGTGAAATAATTGGGAGTGTGTATAACAAAAATACATACTTAGCGTTCAATAACAAATATCAGTACACATTATTTACCGTCGTCACGAGTTACTCTTCACAATCATCTTGCTCAGGTTCTGTAAATATAAAAAAATAAGATAAAAGAACAGAATATAATGTCATTCAACAAATTACTTGGTATTGTACTAATAACTACTAAGTGCAGATGAATAGTGGACACTGAGGTTAATAATAGTTTTAGTAGTACTAAAATACCAAATCACTGACATAAATAGTCGGCTCCAAAATGAAAGTCTTGTTTTACGATAACAACATCTCGTATGTTGAATGAATTTTTGACGATTTCAAGCTGAAAAGTGTTCATTTGTATGTTTTTGCTAATGGACCATTTCGTCGTCTCTTGAAAAGTTCGGCCAATTACTATTTCCTGGGAAACTTGTGATGAAATTACAATGAATGTCAATCTTGAACAAGATATGCTACGAACCGTGAATCTTTTAAAGAAGAAAGTTTCCATTGATAACGGAAAGAGGTACACATGTTACCCTTCAGTCACCGAAAATAAAATAATAAACAGGCAGCCATTTGTTTTTGCTCGGAAGTGAATACCAAATATCCGGAATGTGAGTAGCCAATCAGAGTGCGCAAAAAGCACCACTCACTGGCTTAGTATATAATAATTATTATTACGGTTATTAAAGTAGTATCTAAGAAAAGAAACGTGGATAAATATTTTTATTAAAAGGTCATATTCCACGTATAGCAATCCTTGTATGTGCACAATACAAAATTAAATGCTTTTGTTTTATTTTAGAAAAATCAATCCACAGTAGTGTATAGTTACTGCCATTTACCTTCGCAAGTCAATCCAAGATATCCAGGAGCGCATTCACAGCGGTAACTTGCAACAAGATCAACACACGTGCCGCCATTTTGCAGGGCGCTGGTGCACACTCGTTGATGTCTAAAAATTAGAAAATTAAAGAGACTTACGCATGCGTAGTATCTACTACGCAGCGCATGCGTAGTATCTCGTGGAATCTCTGCGGTAGATGACTGATAGAATCAGGAATTGCCTCTCGTAAGTTTAAAGGAGCTACATCACGGATGGCACATCTTGAAAAAATAAGCCAATTCTTTTCAAGTTCGCCGTTCGCAATCCATCTTAATATTCTCCATCCTCAACCATCCTTGTTTCTGTTTGGTTTATTATTACCTATTTGGTGATTTTCTACCTTTGTAAACTATTATTTTGATACTTTCTTCAATTTGAAGGTGATTTTGCACTTCGAAACTTCGTGACATAGCCCCTTTAACATCAATATTTCCAAATCAAAGGGAAGACTGTACATATGCGATAATGATGTTATGTAACACATTTAGAGTAATCTACGTAATTCCATTATATCTTTGATCCGGTTTTCTAAAAAAAACATATCAGGTTGTTGTCATCAGTTTCCCAGATGTTGCCAGAATATCCAGATTTGCAATTACAGCTATAACTTCCCTGAAGATTGGCACAGGTAGCTCCGTTCTTGCATGGATTGTTCGTACACACAATACAATCATGTATTGTAGTGATACTGTATATATATTTTCGCTTTACAGGAAGTAATATCTTACATTATTATTACATTATTATTCAAGTGTAACACTGTCGGCTACATGTGTACTGAAGTATCAGGCGATATTATGCGCGATTTCGCAGGATAATCGTTAAAAAATTTAAACTGCATCTATACCGTATACATTTGTAACTACCAACGACAAAATTAAATATATTTATTTTCTACAGTTTAGTTAATACAATTTGAATAAGTTCCATCAGTTCAGTTTTTCTAAACGATTTGCAATGGGCAAGAAAAGCAATACACAATTCTCTCACCTATCTTCTCTCACTATATCTTTCTCAATTCTCTCACCTGTTTCGCAGTAACCCCCAGAATATCCCGATTGACAATCACAGCGATGACCTCCCAGACGATTGGTACAGGTAGCTCCGTTCTTGCATGGATTGTTCGTACACTCGTTTACATCTGTAAATAAGATTATACTTCAAAAATCTACAAGTGAGCTACCTATATGAAATATTCTTTCCCATGAACAACAAGGCGATAGAATGATCTTGCAAACTGCTAATGAGTCGAATTTACAAACTGTGTAATGTTTAAAGTGAAAAAAGGAAAACTGAAGACAACCAATAAAATTATCCTATTACCGTTTTCGCAGTCATTGCCAGAATATCCCGATTGACATTTGCAGCTATAACTTCCGGGATTATTTGAACATGTAGCTCCGTTCTTGCATGGACTGTTCGCACACTCATCAACATCTGTAAATAAGATTACACTTCACAAATCGACAAGTAAAATAACTAGTAAATGTTCTTTCGCGTGAACAACAAGGCAATATAATAATCTTGCAAACTGCTAACGAGTATAATTTACAATCAGCGTAATGTTTAAAATGAAAAAGGAAAAAGTTTGAGAAACTGAAGACAATTAGTAAAATGATTATATTACCGTTTTCGCATTTATCGCCAGAATATCCCGATTGACATTTACAGCTATAACTTCCCATAGCATTGGTACAGGTAGCTCCGTTCTTGCATGGATTGTTCGTACACTCGTTTATATCTGGAAATAAGATTAAACTTCAGAAATCTACAAGCGAACTATATACATGTATATGAAATGTTCTTTCCCATGAACTACAAGGCGGTAGAATGATATTACAAACTGCTAATGAGTCGAATTTACAAACTGTGCAATGTTTAAAATGAAAAAGGAAACCTGAAGACAACCAGTAAAATGATTATATTACCGTTTTCGCATTTATCGCCAGAATATCCCGATTGACATTTACAGCTATAACTTCCCATAGCATTGGTACAGGTAGCTCCGTTCTTGCATGGATTGTTCGTACACTCGTTTATATCTGGAAATAAGATTAAACTTCAGAAATCTACAAGTGAACTATCTTCATGTATATGAAATGTTCTTTCCCATGAACACCAAGGCGATTAAGAATGATCTTACAAACTGCTAATGAGTCGAAGTTACAAACTGTGCAATGTTTAAAATGAAAAAATGCAATATGCAATGATAAGACAAATATCGACCTTCTTATAAATTAATATATTTTCTTGCCCCTTTTATTTTTGCGAGAGGTGAGCTCGAATCAAGAGATATCAATAACTGTTTTCTGGTACCTAGGCAATTTAGTCATGAAATTATAAATTCGTCATATAATTATATTGCTACTGTTAAATCATATTCAAGCAACTATCCAATTATTTCCCAAATTGTACTGTCCAATTTGGAAAATAAATGGATGATAAAAATTCCTCTAGCTTACTGCCAAATTGGACTCGGCCTATGGCCTCGTTCAATTAAGCAGACCTCGGAATTTTTATCATCCAATTATTTCCCAAATTGGACAGTAGGTAGTCCTATTACATATACTAATTATCAAACGTTTTTAATCTTAAAAATGAGGGTCATTTAGCTAAATATACAGTACAAAACACTTATTTTTTACCTGTTGTCAAAGCAATTTTTGAGGTGAATTCCTTTCCTCTAAGAGAGTTGAAATTAAATTCATTTGGAAATAAAGAAATGGCGAGAAGAATAAACAGTGTATAATAATAGTTTTCACCTGTTTCACAGTTATTGCCAGAAAATCCTGATTTACAATCACAGCGATATCCTTCTTTAAGATTAACACAGGTTGCTCCGTTCTTGCATGGATTTTTCGCACACTGGTCAATATCTGTAAATGATTATACGAATTGCCAAAAGTATTATAAAATTTAAAAAAGATTTTATACCATCTGAAGGCTTTCTATGTACATTACAAACACCCAAGACAATGTCGGATTTTCACTCGAGGTAATGCAAATTACTAGTGTCCATTACTCTCGCAGACACCGCTGTTCAAATATGTGGCGGGCGCAACTCTCGTAAATCACCGACAAGCTGGTGCGAGCTCTCTTTCCGAAATAAAAGACCGAAATTTGTAAAAACAATTGCTGTTGGAAAATGAGACGGAATTTTTTGGCATAAGCGATAGCTTTCCTTGTAGTAAAGTGCCTTATGATACTGTACGAAGATATTTATTCTTGTATATTTGACTATTGATTGGAAAAAAATATGTATAATGCCTCGCTACTTTCGGGGGCTCGCTACTTTCGGGGGCTCGCTACTTTCGGGATTTATTAGCAGCCACAAAGTTTTGACGTTACTTTCGGGGGTCGTTACTTTCGGAACTTTACGGTACTTCGTGAAATAGAAGCACTTCTACATACCAACCTTGAAAGACGTAAACATTGTTTGCCCAAGGACCTCCTTCACCGTCATCTTTGCAATCGTTGCTCTTGCCATATTTGTCGAATGTCTTTTCTGCTGTAGCACTGGACGCACACCATCCGCCATGCTGAACTGCAAACGCATGGAAACCCTTCCTACGAGCTGCGACAGCACACTTCGCAACTGCATTCTTACGGCTTCTGTAAGGTCCATCCAAAATGGGATCTTTCCCTTCAATTGTCGGAATCGCACGGTCTCCGGTGTCTCTATAGCATCCCACACTTTTATAGTCTATTGAGTAAGCAGATTGTCCTATTAAAATTGACATTATTGAACATGCATCAAAAGTACTTGACATAAACAACAGAAACCATACGTTACAGATCTGAGAACACTAACAACCTTCAGATGAACTACATGTAATTCAGTGCCATGATTGTATTCCAGAGCTAATTAGCCAAGGAATAAACGATTTGAGAAAGAAGGTTCATGACCAATCTGATATTGTGCTTTTTCAGTACGAATTTATAAAAAAATATCAACGAACCCTGAAGGACGTAAACATTGTTTGCCAAGGACCACCTTCACCGTCATTCTGGCAATCGCTGCTCTTGCCATATTTGTCAAATGTCTTTTCTGCTGTAGCACTGGCTGCACACCATCCACCATGCTGAACTGCAAACACGTGGAAACCCTTTCTGCGAGCAGCGAATAGCACATTTTCAATTGCCTTCTTACGGCTTCTGTAAGGTCCATCCAAAATGGGATCTTTCCTTCAATTGTCGGAATAGCACGGTTGTTGGTATCTTTATAGCATCCCAATCCTGTATAATCTGTTAAATGGCCAGGTTTTTCAAATAAATATTAAAATATTTGACAAATAAACGAGCATGATTGATGTGCATGTAATACATTGTCAGAAAACGTGATGGCATTATATTGATAACACAATGAAGTGTTCTCAAAAGCATGTTTTGACAGTATAATATATAACTTAGACTACATGTACAATAAGATCGACCAACAGAACCTTGAATGATGTAAACATTGTTTGCCCAAGGACCACCTTCACCATCATTTTGGCAATCGTTGCTCTTGCCATATTTGTCAAATGTCTTTTCTGCTGTAGCACTGGCTGCACACCATCCGCCATGCTGAACTGCAAACACGTGGAACCTTTTTGCGCGCTGCAATAGCACACTTAGCAATTGCGTTTTGACGGCTTCTATAACCTCCATCCAAGAGGGGGTCTGTTCCTTCAATTGTTGGAATTGCACGATTTCCAGTGTCTCTATAGCATCCCACGCCTTCATAGTCTATTAATTAAAAGTGAAGATTGCCCAATTAATCATTTAATTAAGGTGATTCCATCGAAATAGAAGTACTATTCAAAATTTTCTAAAACTTGGTCCAGTTGGTGATTATGTTATGCACATTAGAAAATGCAATAAAAACGGGGGTCACCATGCTCATTTTTGCACAACATGGATGGCCATTATAATAGTAACTATACGACCCGCGAGGTTATCATCAGAAACCCTAGCAATCAGAAAGGGGAACTATAATTTCTAAAAAAATCATTGTTTGCATTAAAAATATTAGTCAGAGCAGTTCAACGAAATAGACTTGCTCTTACATTATAAACTATTTTAGTGGTACAGCAATTAAGATTACAAATTAAAGAATTTGTTGCGTGCGCACGTACCCAGCACTACCTAAAGACGTGCTCTTTACAGCATTCAAATAAAGATATCTCAATGTTGACTATTCAACTTTGCTTTAAACATTAAATACATTTCTGTACCAACATGAATCATTTAAATAAACCAGCGAATAATAGGTCAAGACCAATTTGATATGTTGCGTTTTTCAGTACAAATTTATAAAAAATCAACCAACCTTGAAGGATGTAAACATTGTTTGCCCAAGGACCTCCCTCACCATCGTCTTTGCAATCACTGCTCTTGCCATATTTGTTGAAAGTCTTTTCTGCTGTAGCGCTGGATGCACACCATCCGCCATGCTGAACTGCAAATACTTGAAAACCCCTTTTACGAGCTGCCACTGCGCACTTAGAAATTGCATTCTGACGGCTTCTGTAAGATCCATCCAAGACAGGGTCTGTTCCTTCAATAGTAGGAATTGCACGATCCCCTTTGTCTTTATAGCATCCCACAGCTCTATAGTCTATTAAGAGCGCAAGTTGTTCAAATAATCAAGATCTACATGTACATGTATGAAAAACATTTGTTTAAATATAATTTTCATTTACAGCTATAACTTCCATAGTATGGTACAGGTAGCTCCGTTCTTGCAGGGATTTTTCGCACACTCGTTTACATCTGTAAATAATACAAATATCGACCTTCTTATAAATTAATATATTTTCTTGGCCCCTTTTACTTTTGCGAGAGCTGAGCTCGAATCAAGAAAAATCAAGAACTGTTTCCTGGCAACTCAGCAATGCCGTCATGAAATGATAAATTTATCATGTAAATATCAAACGTTTTTCATCTTAAACACGAGGGTCATTTAGCTACATGTACACGTAATATACAGAAATATTATTTTTTACCTCAAGGCAATTTTTTCCTATAAGAGAGTTGAAATAAATTCATTTGGAAATAAAGAAATGGCGAGAAGAATAAACAGTGTATAATAATAGTTTTCACCTGTTTCACAGTTATTGCCAGAAAATCCTGATTTGCAATCACAGCGATATCCTTCTTTAAAATTAACACAGGTTGCCCCGTTCTTGCATGGAATTTTCGCACACTGGTCAATATATGTAAATGATTATACGAATTGCCAAATTTATTTATAAATTTAAAAAATATTTTATACCATTTGAAGGCTTTCTATGTACATTGCAAACACCCAAGACAATGTCGGATTTTCACTCGAGGTAATGCAAATTTACTAGTGTCCATTACTCTCGCTGACACCGCTGTTCAAATATGTGGCGGACACAACTCTCGTAAATCACCGACAAACCGACAATTACCTCATGTACCCATTTTTTAAGGTCTCTTTTTCTTGTACAAGGACGATTTGTTGAACGCATTACTTGCATATATTTCACTGTTTAGGACAAGATAATTTCCTGCTACATGTATTGCCTACGTACTGTAATAGCGATCAAAGGGATGTGTTTCACATGTACATACCGTAAAGTTCCGAAAGTAACGAGGATCGTTACTTTCGGAATTAGCAACCTTTGGGGCTCGCTACTTTCGGGGGGTCACTACTTTCGGTGGGTCGTTACTTTCGGGGAACAAAAACCGTTAAATAACTGAAGCTGGTGCGAGCTCTCTTTCCGAAATAAAAGACCGAAATTTGTAAAAACAATTGCTGTTGAAAAATGAGACGGAATTTTTGTGGCATAGGCGATAGCTTTCCTTGCAGTAAAGTGCCTTATGACACTGTACGAAGATATTTATACTTGTATATATTTGACTATTGATTGGAAAAAATGTGTATAATGCCTCGCTACTTTCGGGGGTTTGCTACTTTCGGGGGTCTCGCTACTTTCGGGGGCTCGCTACTTTCGGGATTTATTAGCAGCCACAAAGTGTTGACGTTACTTTCGGGGGTCGTTACTTTCAGAACTTTAGGGTACTTGTACCAACCTTGAAAGACGTAAACATTGTTTGCCCAAGGACCTCCTTCACCGTCATCTTTGCAATCGTTGCTCTTGCCATATTTGTCGAATGTCTTCTCTGCTGTAGCACTGGACGCACACCAACCGCCATGCTGAACTGCAAACGCATGGAAACCCTTCCTACGAGCTGCGACAGCACACTTCGCAACTGCATTCTTACGGCTTCTGTAAGGTCCATCCAAAATGGGATCTTTCCCTTCAATTGTCGGAATCGCACGGTCTCCGGTGTCTCTATAGCATCCCACACTTTTATAGTCTATTGAGAAAGCAGATTGTCCAATTAAAATTAAAATTAAAATTATTGAACATCCAAAGTACTTTACATTAAACAACAGAAATTCTGGAATCGGCATAACTCTTCAAGACGGCAGTGCACGCCCATCTACGCCCACCTACATTAAAATGTGTTTATTTTTAGCTAGTTTGCACTACACACACTTCTGCACTTATTTCACTTTTGTAACACTTTTTAATTGTATTGCACTTAGATAGATAGATATAGATATAGATAATTCGCACTTGTGAACTGTCCTGGATAAGTTTTACAAGTTATATATGTATAATGTAGATTTACAAGAAACCATACGTCAGTACAGATCTGTGAACACTAACAATTAACCTTCATATGAACTAATTCAGTTCCATTAATTGCATTCCAGAGCTAATAAACCAAGGAATAAACGATTTGAGACAAAAGGTTCATGACCAATCTGATATGTTGCATTGCATTTTCTCAGAATGAATTCATAAAATATCAACCAACCCTGAATGACGTAAATATTGTTTGCCCAAGGACCACCTTCACCGTCATTCTGGCAATCGCTGCTCTTGTCATATTTGTCAAATGTATTTTCTGCTGTAGCACTGGCTGCACACCATCCGCCATGCTGAACTGCAAACATGTGGAAACCCTTTTGCGCGCTGCAATAGCACACTTAGCAATTGCGTTTTGACGGCTTCTATAACCTCCATCCAAGAGGGGGTCTGTTCCTTCAATTGTTGGAATTGCACGATTTCCAGTGTCTCTATAGCATCCCACGCCTTCATAGTCTATTAAAAGTGCAGATTGTCCAATTAATCATTTAATACAGCTTTAAACATTAAATACATTTCTGTACCAACATGAATCATTTAAATAAACCAGCGAATAATAGGTCAAGACCAATTTGATATGTTGCGTTTTTCAGTACAAATAAAAAATCAACCAACCTTGAAGGATGTAAACATTGTTTGCCCAAGGACCTCCTTCGCCATCATTTTTGCAATCACTGCTCTTGCCATATTTGTTGAAAGTCTTTTCTGCTGTAGCGCTGGATGCACACCATCCGCCATGCTGAACTGCAAACACTTGAAAACCCCTTTTGCGAGCTGCAACTGCGCACTTAGCAATTGCATTCTGACGGCTTCTGTAAGATCCATCCAAGACAGGGTCTGTTCCTTCAATAGTAGGAATTGCACGATCCCCTGTGTCTTTATAGCATCCCACAGCATTATAGTCTGTTAAGAGTGCATGTTTTTCAAATAATCAAGATCTACATGTACATGTACAATGTACATGTATAAAAATTATATTTTTAAAGTACATACCAATGAATCCATCATCTCATTCACTATGTACAATCATGTATTACTAATAGTATTATACTAAGGTCTCAGAAATGTAATGACCAGCTCAAGTGAAAGGTCTTGTGAGATCAGCAGTCATTGGAACAAAGAAGATAAACTAGATGTTGGTTATCAATACATATTCAGTGGCGCCGCAATAAAGAAACCATGTGATGGTAAAGGTACATGTACATGCATGTAGTCAAAAATGAGAATATGATTAACGGAACATATCTTTAGGACTCTATCTAAATCTAAATTGTTAATCTACAAAGGGGCTAGCCCATCACTGCAGATGTGTGGTGCTAGTGCGAGTGCAATATACATGTTAAAGGACTGTTAAAGGACTATTCAACTGCCATGATTATCTTATTGATTAAGTTCAAATTCTACTTAAGGTACATTGACTAAAAATCGAATAAGGCTGCTGGTTCTTGATGTACACGTTTTTTTTCAAGTAACTGCATGACACATCTCCCTTTACATGTACATGTACCTTTATACTAGTTAATTTTATAGGAACACATTATTAGACAGAAACATATCTTAAGTTGGTAGTATCGGATAAATACAACAACAACAACAACAACAAGCTTTATTAAGTATTGGGTTAAGATGACATAGATTTTCACCTCCCGCAAATTAGCAGGGCTATTCGAGGCAGGAGGTGAAGAAAAACAAATCTGAACGCGAGTTTTGATAAAAAATTAGCACAATCTGACTAGCTATAATTATTATAGAGTACTTGGACCCATGTCCTGAGTGTTACAGAAAACTCTGCATGTTAGTACTGAAAATATGGAATGCTGGAAATCATTTCTCAAATCCATTAATAATTCAGTTAAAAACAACTGCAATCATACATTTGGATACCAGGGCCCGGTTGTTCGAAAGCCGATTAACGCTAATCCTGGATTAAAAGTTAATCAAGCTTTTAATTTCTCTTGTATAAATGTGTTTCTCTGCCAATGTTTTGTAAAGTTTAAGATTAGTCAAAGTCAAAACAGAAAGACAAAACCTCACTGAAAAGTTACAAAACTGAAATCAAAATTCACGCTAATCCTGGATTAGCTTAATCATCCTTTGAACAACCCGGCCCTGGTCTATTAAGTAGCATAGATTTGTACGATTTTATTTCTCCATTTACTCCTTAGTTTTTGTTTTGATTGAGAAGATATATCAAACACTTGAGACAGTATTTCTTTGGCTATCCAAACACCTTGAATTTCGTCAAAAATACTCCATTACAAGTAATATTTTCAACTCTCTTCTCTGCGTTTGGATATCCCAATGAAAAACTGTAATTAACACTTGGAGTGGTTCCAATTAATATTTTAAAATGGCAATGTCATAATATGCATTACTCAGATGCAATTACCTTTAATGTAATAGACCTGATTAGCCCATGGTCCTCCTTCACCATCATTTTTACAATCCCCTGATTTTCCATATTTGTTGAATGTATTTTCAGCTGTTTCGCTTGATGCACACCATCCACCATTCTGGATGGCGAATACTTCAAATCCTCGGTTTTTGGCTGCTTTGTAGCATTTGTTGATTGCATCACTCCTTGAACCATAACTGCCATCCAAGAGGCCATCCTTTCCCTTCCAATGTTGGGATTGCACGGTTTGAAGTGTCTTTGTAACATCCAAGTGTCTCATAAGCTGTTGGATTAATTAAAATTAATTAATAGTTAATTAATTAATTAATCAATTAATTAATTAATAAAAGTTAATTAACAGTTTTATTCATGTCTGTTGAAATTTATTGAAGAGGCATGCAGAATTTGACTAGTATACAAGGTGGTTGCCCGGAGTAAAAAGGTGGGTGGGCCAGCCTAGAAAAAGTACATGTGTCTGACCAAACAAAAATCAATCCTTCAGTCTTCTCCAAGAAATGCCGGGTGCCCAGTTCCTCTGGGTCTCTCCCCTGGATTGGATCCGCCACTGTTTTGATTCACCCATATGAACGCTCGTGACGACTCACTGATGTCATTAGGCCCTTGATGAAGGTCGACTTTGAAGTTAAACTATTTTGAAAACTTCAAATGAATGCATTTTTTTGTAAATACTGAACTTGAATGAAGGTCTATTTGAATTTGAACCACAGGGTTTCATTCCATGTGACCGCATCTGTGTCTAGTAGCACCCTCTTGATGGAAGAGTTTTAGCAAATTGCCGGGAAAATTGCGCCATTTTGAAAAACTACTCAGTACATCGCATCGTTCCACCAAACTTTCTCGCATAACAGTAAGACTCAATTACCTAAATACTCCAGAGTTGATTTGAAGGAGGATTTAAGCTTACCTACCTTGTCTTTCGACTGTTAAACGGGCCAATTATAAACAGACTGATCGAAATTTTCGAAGGCTTATAAGCCGTGACCATCTCTATCATCCTAGATTTATAATCCTACTGTAACGTTACGTGCACGGCAGGAAAATTTCGTACAGCTGGCCTGCAAGATTCAGTTATTCACAAAGTGGTAAAGCAACGAGTAACATATACGCTGCGAGCCGCCATGTTTTAGCTTTCAGGCAAACCGCTGACCAATGTATTTGGCATTGTAAAATCAGGACCAAGGAACGGACTCACGACAAAACAACCACTAGGAATAGCTCTCACTAAAACTTGCCCTGTTGCAGAAATTAATCTGGCTTCACTTGTGTTGCGAACGCGATAGCATGACGCTTAAAACACTCTTTGCATGCTGACGTCTTTCATCTCCTATTTAGAAATTCGCCTTCAAACGGCGAAATCTGCTTCAAATATGCATCCAGCAAAGGTTGCAACATTTGGCCGTACAAACGTCTGTAAATTTGACGATTTTAAAAGGAAATGCCTTGTTCATAGACTAATTTAACGTATTCTTGTCACATTTGTTACAGTTACTGAAATGGCCCAGTTACTACCAATTATTGAATCTATAAGTTTGTCAGACTAAATTTAATTTTCGGTAATTAAAACTTGAAAGACGGCGCAATCAAAGATCGCCCTATAATCGCACGTACACAAGCTTAATTTTCGGAGGAAGGTGTGATTCACTGATGATTCAAACTGAATACATAGTGATATTAGGTACTTAAAACGTTGAAAAGTCGTTAAACACATCCTTTTGATAAGATTAATTATTCAAGAACTCTTAATCCACCATACGATATTGACGTCAAAATTGATATGATAAGACAATGATATTGACGCCTTTGAGGACGGTAGCTCCTTTTGTTACTGCGCATACGTTCTGCGCATATTTTCTGGCGTCATTAGCGCGCGCTCGAGCGCGCGCACATACACAGATCATTGCGGAATCTCTTTCAGGCTAAGCTCGGCAGGGAAATATATGGTCGTTTTCTTCATATAACTTACAAAACGCGAGGTGACCCATACTTTTTATGTTATAAAATGGAAGCGGTAAGCCTATTAAGCATATGATTAATTTTTTGTTGTGTGCAAAAGTTATTTAGACTGTAATTTTGGTATACCAGAGGAGAGCTGTCAGGGTTGATAATGGCTACGTTGCGATGATTTTTAATTAAAAAAACATAAACAGTAGTTGTTATATTACCATTTGTTAAGTATTTTAAAGCTTTTTATATTTATTGTTGCTTTTTGTATGTCAAGGCAAATTCAAAGAGAATCTACGAAAAAAAATATTTTTCTTTTTTCCGCATTTTTTTCCAGATTGAAGCTTGATTATCTCTGGAAAATGCGTGGTTACCCCCAATTTTCTTTTTGGATTCCAATAGCCTTGCTAAGATCTACTTTTCCCGCATAGTCATAAAACCGCGCAAAAATACTTTGGTATTAGGAGGCACCGTCCTTAAGGAGTTGTTTAATGAGCCCCGTCACGAATGACGCCTCTTGAAAAAATTTTATCCTAAATTTTGAATTTGGCCGCTTTTTCTAATTCAGTAAAGTATATTCCATACATGTCAAGTACGTGGAATTATTGACGAAGACTTCCGAAATATTCATTTAGCTTTTGCCTGGCTCCGTTGAGTTAAGAAATCTCAGTATCCCAAATTTATAAAGTCAGAAGCGAATGATTCGTAATCTGTTACAATGTTCCGCATTCTTGACCATCCATGTTCATTTATGCCGCGTTATTCTACCTCAGCAAACGATATTACATATCCTCCCATGCATTTAAACGCAATCAGTACATGGCAATAATGAGTTATGATATATCTTATTTGTTAATGATATATTTTGGTTTCATGAAATTTTGAAGCATGTTTACTTTGCAGGACGCTTGGCTCAACAACGTGCCACGACTGCAAGAGTACAAATTCACGTTTCGCCACCGCGAATGGTGTGAAATATGGGAGGTGCCATCCCTTTTTATAGTGGAACTTATTGTTTAATCTTTTGCCTCTAACATCTAGCCCGTTTCGATCGTTTTTTGTACAAAATTAAATGCTGAGTACTTTGTCTTTTTTTATGTCAGTATTCCGTTTCTTCGCTAATAAACCTATGTGTCATTCCCCTTTAGATACTCTTACAAGTTGACTAAAAGCGCTCCAGTCTAGCTTCTGAGAGAAAAGAGATATTAGCTCCGGCAAAGGGCTAACGAAACGTGAACTGTTTTTTTATTTTTTATTTTTTATTTTTTTATCTAAAACGTCCTTTAATTTACTCAATGATAGACTTCGTTACGTGTTGATAAATCTTAAAATTCACAGTCGCCCGCTGACGTAGCAAAACAGTTGCTTTAGAAAACTAATTTCCCGATTCACTATCCTTACCTGCTCCGTTCACCTCGTCCTCCATCAGCAAAACGATCAGCAAGAATACGAGAAGCTTCATGGTAGAACAAAACAACGTCAACCTGTTTGTAGAAAAACAACATCAGATCAAAGTCAGCCGGTAGATTTCTTAAAACAAATGAATGAATTTCAAAAACCAGCCAGATCTCTGAAACATTTTTTTGTTCAGTTTTTTGTCATGTTTTTTAATACTCCGGTTAAAAATGTTTATATTCTTCGAAGGTGTTAATAGTTACT